>JAFIRS010001010.1:0-468234 GCA_018342105.1 Gonioctena quinquepunctata
AAACAATACGTCCCCTAATTGCCAAAAGAAAATTTTGACCCAAAAAAGTACCCTTCACAATACGTAATTTTATTCGGGAAAGCCCAAATCAATTTTTCAATTTATATACAAAAAAATTATTATCTGACATGAGTGACATATCTTTTTTTTTCTCTGTACTGTTTTTTCTAAAATGAAAATTGATCATAACGTAAACTTGTTAAAAAAATTATTCAAAATGACTGTTCCTCTGAAAACCTCTAGTGCTGAAGTGGGGCCTGAATTGCCCAGTGATTCCCGAAGACAAATCTGCACTTTCTGCAGCTTGATTTGTCGAGTGCTTTGGGGTTTTTGGGCCCTACTTATGGGTCATTATCTCAAGGCCATTTTTAGTATGGTGGCAATATTCCGTCCTGATTCGTCTTCAACAACCCAGGAAAGTATGTCTGGATGAAACCTGAGCTTTCCTTCTTGTTTTCTGCTTCCCACGGTCAGTTTTTTTGATTAAACCGATACCATTTTATGTTCTTTAGATTTTTTTTCTGGAGGCGTTGAGCTGGACTACTTTTGTAATCCTCACATTTCTTTTGGTTTTCGGGTTTCCCTTGTTGTACTAAAAAAGAGGCTTTGTAGTCTTCCCAGTGTCCCAGATTTTTGGCTCTATTGAAGAGTTTCTCAACTTTTTGAGTTTGGCAATTCTTTTTTCCCATAAGACCGTCTCAGTTGACTGCCTTTCGTTTTCAGCAGCTGATTTCTTATGCTTTCATTATAGCTTTTTGGGAACGCAGGTTTCAATTCCTCAGCTGAATCGATGGATTATTTGGCCCCCAACTGCCTCTTGATGCTCTTTATAAACATCCCAGTTGGTCATTTGGGTATCATATATCCTCGGCGTTTTCCGATGACTCAATCAATCTTATGTGTTGATGATCCGAAATCGAGGGTCATCAGATACATCCAGTTAGAATGGTTTTGTTATAAATGGATCAGCAAGGTTTAGGCCAAGAATATCTCTGTTTCTGATAGCATTTATTAAGGTGGGTTTGTTACCTTTATTGACAATGTCATATTGGTTGCAGACAAATATTCAAAGGTTCTTACCTCGTGCGTTTTGCCCGTGTGTCCCCTTTTGAGATGGTGCGCGTTCACGTCTATCAAAAAAAGGTAGTGCATTTTTCTCTTTGACACCCCCCAATGGGCCTTGGACTTCTCGTGGGGGGGTGTCAGGGGGCCCCCTGGGAAGTAGGTCAATAACAATCTGCCTCTTCCTTTTCAGTTGGCACCTCCGCCGATTTTTTAGCTCATGGGGTAAATTTCCACCAAGATTCGTTGTGGGCATGCCCTTTTAAAACGCCCCTCATTTCCCTCATCCTGCCATAGTTTTGAGACTTTTTCTTCCCCTATTTTTCGTGATTTTAACCATGATGGGCCCCCCAAAGCTAAGGAAAACAGTCAGCTGGGCAGGCCGCTCCGGAAGGCAACTGAAACTTGGTCCCCGGGGAAGGCAAACAAAACCTGGGGGCCCAGATCCTCGTCTACTGGGCCCGGTTAAAGGAAGCCCCAATATATCTGTAATAATTACAGCTAGAAACGCAATCTGCCAGGCAGGTTTCGGGGGGTGACATCCCCTTTCACCGAAGAACAGGTTTGACCCTCTATGCTGTAGTTCCTGGAACTTAGTTGGGGAAAAAATTTTTTTGGAAAAGCAAAACCACGTATAATATCCAGTGGTGCTCTGGAAGCAATCACCCAATAGCTATGTTTACCCTTTCCCCGGCCCCCAACCCGTTAGTAGGTTACAAGCAGCAAGCTAAGCAGTGTGACAAAGGCCTCATTTTTTTCTGGGTATGAAATTTCCTATAGTTTTTTTCCTTTAAGCCGTAAAGAAAAAAATTTTCAACAAATTTCAAGTGATGCAGGAGATATGGGGGGGAATAACCAATATTGTGCGTGTTGTGAGTTTTGTGACAAATAATTTTTTTTGTTCCTACATTTTCGTATTCGGGATGAATTAGCTTTAATTTAATATCCCACTAGTGTTCCTTTCCCCTTTTTGGTACAAAACAAAAAAAAGTTGAATGAGTAGTTGGAATATTAATTAGGTAAAACAAATATTAAAAAATGTAGTTTACATTGTTGATTTGTTATTTTGAATCTAGTTATCCTTCCTTGACAATGTAGTGGATGTCAATATTTTATTTCTATAGCTCTGCATGCAGAGTTAATTACTCCCCTTTTTTCACTAGTGTTGCCAATTGGTGTTTGCAACTTTGTGACAAACATACAGACAAGAAAAAGGGAAAAAGGTGTTGCCTGTAATTCAGGTAAAATTCAGTCGGTCCATAGGTATGGAAAAATTCATTTTCGTTGTTAAAATTTGTTTAAAAACCAAACAGGTCGATTTCTTTTCAATTTGACAATTTACAGTATGAAAATATTACCCCCTTGCACCCCCCCCTGAATTATAGACCCCCCCAAAAAAGTGGAAGGGGGGGGTTGGCCCTTTTGGGCGGAATTTTCATTCTCTGTTCAAAATTTAAATTTTTTTAAAATTTTTGAATCATAACGAAAATTTATTTTGAAAATGTAAATTTTTTTTACCCCGAGAAGGAAATAATGTCACATAATGTTCTGGAAGTGTTTTTCAATTTTTTTTACAATTAAATTGAATATTCAAAAACCACCATTCACTTCTTGACAATAAACAATCGATCTTGGAATTCTGTACTTTTGGGACCTAGGGGTTATGTTGTTTTTCTTCTGTTTTCCCTTTTAACTCTTTGTTGGCATTGGAAAAACGATTTTTCCCCATAAAAAGGGGAATGTAGGGGGGTCAGGCGCCCAAAAGTTATCTTAATCCACCCTTTTGGGCCCTTTTTTTAACAAACGTTTGTTTGGGGGGAGTCCCCCTTTTTTTTAAAAAGGTTAATTCATGTCCCGGCTTTGGGAACCCGATGAAACCAAAAAAATTTTGGAAAAAAATTTAAGTTTTATCGAAAAAACAACTCAAAACATCCAGATCTATACACTTCCATGAAGGTGACCATCAACATGAAAACCTGAGGAAAGGGTGGAAGGCGATCTGGCCAAAATGGGGCTCTATGTTTTTTATGGGAAGTTGGGGACCGAAATCAGGAGGATCCTTAGAATGAAGGAAACCAAACCTTAACAAGCTTGTGAAAAGGAACCTAAAACCCGGTAGCAGCTAAAAAATCCAGTTTAAAAAATATAATTCCACCATAATGTGCAGTCAATAGGAAATTTCAAACATGGTACAGCAATGCCGACAATATGGGGAAAAGCTTGGTTATATGCCTAATGGAGCACTGGCAATCAGAGCAACATTCAAACTCTTTTATTCCAAATTAGCCCTTGTTTCCAGTTCTGCAGAGGGAAAGGGGAAAAATGGTGGCTCAACCATATATGTCCAAAAAGCTATATATAATTTTTTTCAAGAGATCAACGCTCTATCAGAGGAAAAATTTTTGAGTGTTCTAGTGTTAAATGTAGAGAAAAAAAATCTCAATTTTATAACTGTGTGTGTATATAGGTCTCCCAATAGTAGGGTTTTTTTTAAAAAAAGCAGTCTTAATACAAACAAAGAAAATCAAAAAACTTCATGCTGGAGATTTTAACATTGACACATTGAGGAAGGAAAACAGCGATTGCACAGAATTTTACAATTTTTAACCATTTTGGGTCGAGTTAACGATCTCAAAGCAACTAGAGTTACAATAGCAGAGTCTAGATAACATCATTACAAATTTCAAAGGAAAAATACCGGCATTTACCGGTTTCTCTGATCATCTGGGGCAACTTCTAAGGTAACTTAAAAAAAAACTGTAAAATGCTATGAATTAAAAGGAAATATAACAATGAACTGTTTTAAAATTTTTTTCCCCAAATTGAGATGAACTGGGAAGATGTATATGATAAAAGGGAATGGATGGAGCCCTACTCATGCTTTCTGCGTTTTTTTTCTCTTTATTATTTTGATATAAACTTTAAAAAAAATTAAAAAGTAGAAGTAAAAGGGGAAAAAACATGGTCATTGGAAAGAGCTAAAATTCATTAAAGATCAACTTGTACTTTTCAAACATTATCAAATTCTGATTTTAAGTATAAAAAAAATTTTAAAAATAACAAGGCAAATAAAACCATCTTTTGAAAGAACCCAAAAAACAACTTATGAAAACAAAATTTATGAAAATAAAATGAAAGCCAGGGGAACTAAAAGAAATTGTACAACCAAATGATGAACTTTTTTTTGAACAGTTAACCCAATAGATGAAGCTAACAATTTCAACAGACATTTCGTGATCCACCCACTATGTTCTTAAATACGGCTCCAATAGCAGAACATTTCTTCAGTTTGATTGACTTTCTGATTTACTCTCTTCCCATATTCCCGAAGGTAAAAGATCATCATGAATATGAAAAAAAAAAACCAAAGGGATCGATGTGGTACCAATTCATGTCCTGAAAGCCTGTGCACTAGAAATAGCCGAAATTTTAACGTTTTTGGCAAACAAAACCTTTTCTCAAGGAGTTTTCAGAAATTTTGAAAGGCATATGAAACCACTCCACAAAGGGTAGCACCGAAACACTTCAACTATAGGCCTATTAGTCTACCTTGTTTTTCAAAAAAACTTTGAAATCCTGATGGCACAAAGGCTTGTATCGTTTTTTTAAAATTTCAAATATTCTCAGTCGTCGACAAGGATCCTGAAAAAAAAGATCAATAGAAACTGCATTGTTTTCAATTCAGTACCATATTGGAAGCATTGGACGATGGTGATCTGTCCTGTGGAATTTTTTTGGACCTCTCAAAAGGGATTTGACACTGAAAAAATTTTACTTCATAAGTATCAGAGTAAGATCCTAGAAACCCTGGTGTATTCTGTTCGATTTTGTTTTGACTACTTCAAATTTTTTTACTAGATGGTGACAAATTGACTGTTAACAGTTTGGGTCTGTTTGCCCTTACAAAAAGCATTTCCAACCAGGCAACTTGCCACTGATTCGGAATACGGACATATCACTTATAAACTTTCAACCAATTGGAAAATTTGAATGCTTTTCAATCCCATTGAGGGTTTTGATTTGTGAATTGTTATTTCTGCAAAACTCAGTTATAATTACCAATTTTTTTGTAATCTTGGGGAAAAGAAACGGTTTTGTTTGTTTTTGTGGCCAGTCACAGGCTGTTTTTTTGCCGCACCAATGCAGGTGGTAAAAATTTCAATTTAAAAACTTTAAAAAAATTTATAAAATCAATAAAGGGGGGGTTTTTTTTTCCGATAATTTTCCATAACTAATTCTAAGGTTTTGTTTACACTTCGATGGGTTTGCGACAGAGCTTAGAATGTGTTGACGCATATATTCCATTTTAAAATAGTGTTCTGGGTTCAAATCGAAGCCTGGTCCTAAAAGTTTTTTTGTGATATCCTATATATAGTTTTTTTTTTGGATAAATTTATAGCCCCCAACGATTTTCTAATTTTGGGTTTTTACCTACTTGCACAATCTCTCACTGACAAAACTTTGTGCCCCCAAATTTCCCCCTGGGGAGATACGACGACCTTCCCTATGTAAAAAAAGGTTTTTTTTTTACTCAAATTTAACGTTCAAAGTCGGGGGATGTGTTTCCCAAAACTTTGGGGTTATGAATACAAACATAATTAAACCCCGATTGATCCTTTAAAATGAATGTATGAAAAAAAAAATTATTTCATCTATTGTCTTGAATGAAGGGAGAGAGAACTGTCTCTAATAAAATTGGGCATTTTGGATTTCAAATTGTGTTCAGCGGAAAAGTACGAAAATTACGTTGAAAAATATCAAAAAATTAGCCAAAAAAAACAACCCTTATTGATTATATTCTTTAAAAAATTTTTCAAAATGAACAGTTGAGTTATTGTTGTTGGGAAATATATGCACTCATTGAAGTTAAAAAAAAAATTCTCACAGTTCAATGTATTAAACCAAAAATATTATTTTTTTAAAATTTTTGCTGAATAGATGTAATAATGTTAAATTCCTAATTTTTAATTTTTAACAAAATCTCACAACCCCCTTTAAAAAAGAGATCTAAATAAACAAGATTCTTGATTGTGGGGAAAATTTTTTATGACTATCCACCCCCTGCGTGTCACCTTTGTTTCCCCAAGTGGAAAATAATAAATTAGCATTCATAGCACTTTCTCAAAATTTTAAATAAAAATTTCCATAGTTTTTTTGAGAGGGGTTAATTTGGGTCCCCGTTAAAAAAGTTGGAAAATCTAGCGAGCAACGATACAAGGATAAAAGAAAAAAAAAATAAAAATATATAGTCTTAAAAAAAAAAAATAAATAAACAATTGGTGGTCTATAACCCCCAAGAGTTTTAGAATTTTGGTTTTTTTTCATCAAAAAAAATTTTTTCATGGCCCTCTGTACCCCAATTGATTTTGGGGCATTCAATTTAATTTCCAAACTAAAAAAATAATAATGGCACATCATATTAAATATGGTTTTTTGGAAACATATTTTTCAACAAGAATTTTTTGATTTTTTTTTTTAAACCCTTTTTTTCTCTTTTTCCCAAACAACACACACTAGTTTTTTTTTTATTGAACCTATTTAAATAGTGTTTTTTTTTTTAATATTTCCAGTTCGGACCACTCCTAACAACCATTGGTTCCCCTTTTTTCAGAAAAGGGCTAGCGGGGAAGCAAACCAAACCAAATTTTTAAAACACTCGGGGAATACTTCCTGTCATGTGAAAATTTCCCCACAAAGACCTTTCAAAATTTTGATGTGTTGTTATTCAGTGGGGAATGAATGATTTTGCTCAGAATTTTTTGCAGGCTATGCTAGAGCAGAAGAATGTGTCAAATTTTTTTATTCAAAAAATGAGAAAACCCCAAAAAAAACATCCTTTGGAAAAAAATTTTTTGGGGGAAATCAATATAAAGGGGGATGTAAAAAAATTAAATTTTTATTAACCCCCAAAAACATAAAATAATCTTAATCTTTCATATATAATACAACTGAAATAAATATTCAATGTGATTTGTATCAAATTCATTATAAATGATGGTTTTTTTAAATTTATTTTGAATTTCTCTTTCGAAATCAAATTAAAAATGTTGGGAAAATCTTAGAGAGCCCAAACCTCTTGCAATTCAACAGGAGGGGCCCATTTCTTTTTAAAAGCATTTTAATATCATATTTTATTATTATATATTATAGCTATTTTTGGAGTTTCAGAAAACCTGTAAAAATGTATTTCAATATTAATTACAATTTTTTTTCTGAAATTTGACATTGAATTTTAAAAGGAAAAAAGCGACAGTTTTTTTTTGGGGGATTATTATCAAAACATGATTAACCCCCTTTTCGCTATAAAATATATTTTGAAATGAAAATTATTTTTAAAAAAAAGGGAAATTCATATCTTTTTTAAAATGATATCTCAAAGTTCATTTAAATAATTGGGGAATTTTGCTTCTCGGGTTTTATTGTAATTCAATAACAGTCATTAAAAAATTTAGATTATATTCAACTTTGCATTAATTAAAAAAAACCCATTTAGCAGACCAGTGTAAGGTTAGCGGCCTTTTTTTCCCGCCGTTTTATCTGGGGGCCAAAAAAGATCAGTGACGTCGGGGGGGATTAAAATTCCCAATTTTCAACCCAAAACGAATGGCTGAAGATTGGAATTTTTTTAATTTTTGGGGAAATTAATTTAAACAGAAAAAAGGCCCAAAACAACACAAATGAAAACTTGAGAATGATATCCCAAAATATATTTGATATTTGTTTTCCCAAAAAGCACCCTGAAATATTTTTGAAGTGGATTTTTGGAATATGTACTACTAAAAACTATATATAATGTTTCTTGGGATTTTTTTGGGGAACCTTCCACAGTAAAAAAAAAAGAAAATATAATCGGGGGAAAAACATTTGAAAAAGAAAAAAAAAATTTCCGAAAAAAATCAAATTATTAAAAAATTAAAAAGGGGATTTAAAAGGTTTTTTTAAAGCGAGGGGCAGATTGGCCCCCGGGCCCAATCAAAAACAATATAGAAGTCCTTTTTTTAATTTTTACTTTTTTTTATAGGCTTTTTAAAAGGAAAAGAAAAGTTACTGACAAATCAATCATTTTTTTTTAAAAATAATTTGGTGAGCGCCAGAACCCCCCGGGGGTTTAACTAATTAGTTTCCCCCCCTTCCCCCCCATTGTAGTATCCTGATTTTTTTTTTCAGACTGTGGAAGGTTCCCAAAAAAAACATCCCCAAAAAACGTTTTTCCCCCCAAAAAACCCAAAATTCATTCAATGCAAAAATTGTTTTTTAAAAAGAAAAATTGATTTGCAGGCCGGCAAAGAGATTTTTTTATTTTTGTCGATATTTAAAAAAAAAAAAAGGCCCCCTTTAAAAAAATTTTTGGCTGGTTTAAAATTTTTGGTTATATGTTTTACTGGAAGGCTATATAATGATACCCCGGGAAAAATTTTTTTTCCCGGGTCCTAAGGGGGATTTTTTTCCGTATTTAAAAAAAATTTTCCCACCATTTTTTTTTTTCCAAAAGTCAATATTTGGTATCTTTTTCCCAAGGCTTTATAATGATATCCGGGGAGAAAAATTGATTTGGGGGGCCTTGAAGGGTAGTTTATATTTGTGTAAAAAAAAAATCATAACCCACCCTCAAAATGTTTAGCCAAGTTCCCCCAATCTATTGAAATATCTTTATATAAACCAAATTTTTTTATCTTTATAAACCCCAATATCAAGTTTTCCATTTTTTTGGGGGCCATTTTCTTTAAAAATTGGGGTTTTCCCCACAATTTCAAATCTTAACCCCCATTTTATCTTCTTTCCTCTTCTGAATAAACTGTATCTAAAAAGGGTTCAATTTCCTTGATCTGTAAAAAAATAAAATAAGTTTGCAAGAATAAATCCTACCCCAAATAAAAAAAAAGTTATGAAAATTTTTTAAAATTGGTCTTTTGAAAAAACTGTTCAAAATTTTTTTCTTGAATTCATGATAATTCCTCTCTTATCCAAACAAAATAAAAATTTAAAAGAAAATACTACTAACTCCAACTATGTGACAAAAATAAAGAAATTTTGGGGGGTATTGATAAAATCATATAAATTCAGGGCTGAATTTCAGCGTTAAAAAAAGCAATTTTATTTTTAAAAATCTTTGAATATAATGATCCCTGTTTTTTTTTCCTCTTTCTGTTTCTGGTTTTATATATATATATATATATAAAATATATATATACCCCCACTACCCCCTTAAGGTTTTTTTAAATTTCCCCGATAAAACCAGAAACAGAAAGGGAAAATATCAGGGAAAAAGGAAAACCCCAAAAAATTAAAAAAATTTTGAATCATTTTTACCCCAAACAACCAAGTCACGATAATAAAACTATCAAATATATATATAATAATATATATAAATATATATATTTATATATATATATATTTTTATATATATATATATATATATTTTTTAATTTTTCTCGGAATAAGAGCCTTAGTCAATCTATTAATTTTTTTTTTGGGGAAACGACGTTTCACTTTTTTTTATATCATCTTCGGTAATTTTTAAAAAAATAATGTAAAACCTGTTAGGTTTAAAACAGAATTTTTTGCATAACATCAAGCGAATCGTTTAAAAACCCCAGACACCCACAGCATTGTCTAAACATGAAAAGAAAAATCAACGTAAATTCGATTTTGACAAGGTTGAAATTTTGACAAAAGAAAAAAATAGTAATAAAAAATAAACTGATCTTTACATTTTGACACGAAAAAGTATAGCATAAATTATAACAATAGAGCCCACATACTACAACTGAATATGAAAACACTCCAATGTATTTGAAAAAAAATTGGAAAAAACGATAACTGATAAAAACAAACTCGATACTAGCAATCTCATATATTAAACAATGTTCATTCCAATTGTGAAATATGAACACGAATTGATTTGTTTGATACTACGAACAGCATGTTCATGAAATCAGATGTGGAAACATCTGCGACTGAAAGATAAACTTTAGTCACTATTTTCCATCGTTCAAGATAACCTCTTGTGGGGTATTCATGTTGAAAAGGGAAACATTCTCAATTGAATAGAAAGATTTTTCTATGAATTGAAAAATCCACGATAAAAATGTTTTTTTTAATGTCAACGAAAACAACTACTTTCGGCTAAAGCCACGTGTCGACATTGAACAACATCTGATATATATTCTGAAAGGACCTAACTCAAAAGAAAAAAAATCTTAAACTGAAAATTTGCATTTTTTTTTTCAGATAGTTTTTGTTTCCAGTTTCAATTAAGAACTCATTGAGTTGGGTCCTTTCAGAATATCTATCAGATGGAGTTCAATCCAGCTTAACTTTAAACCGAGTTTATATTAAAGCATTCCAATAACTTCATTTTATCGTGGATTTCCTCACTAGAAAGAATCTTTCTATTCAATGAAATATTAAATATATTATAAGTTTTGAACGTCTCTTTGAATTTTAATCATATTTGTTTGATGTTATGTAACGTATTATGTTTTAACTTTTAGATGTTTTACATTATTTTTAAGAATTGACCTGAAGATGACATAAACAATGTTTGTTGAAATGTCGTATCAAATAAAAAATACATATACTGACTGGCCCTTATTTCGAGAAAACAAGAAAATTAACATGTGGTCAAGAAATTATATATATATATATATATATATATATATATATATATATTTGATTCTGATATATTTTTTTTAAGAAAAACTCCAATAATGTACAAAAAATTATGACTTCATTCAGACAACAAAAATACCCCAAATTTCATTTCAATTGAAATTTAAGGTTTCACCTGTCAGAGAAGAACACCAAAACTCATTCAGGTGAAAACTTTAGAAAATCTTATTTTAAGAAAAAAATCATACATTTCAATCTAAAGTGGTTTTCCATCAAGAATTTGGTAAATATATACTTTTTATTACATACTCAATGGGACAAAATGTTCAGAAGAGATTTTTTATAGTAGAGAGGTGTAAATGATTATATATCTGGGTGAATCATTATTTTGATGTGATGCAAAGATATTTGGCATATCAATATGTGTATCAAATAAGGTGAAGATCGATCAACCACTAAATATAAAAAAAAACAATTCCAATAATTATTGAGCGTCAACCAGAAATTTAGATATATTTTTTTAATATACCACGTTTATAAAACGGACTAAAAGACATCTTAATGAGATGATGACAGAGAAATATGGAAAATTTCGGGTTTATTTCATTTAGTTTAAAATCGATTGCTCTTTACTATTATTATTATTACAGACAGACAGACATGGCGAGTTGATATTGCATTTGTCGTCCAGTTTTTTGAGCTATGTTTGAAGATCAAGTATCTCATCAGGAAGTTAGTTTAAAATGGATTGCTATTATTATTACAAGATTTGTACCGAAAGGAACAAGGTATGGCGAGTTAATATAAACATGGTAAAATACATTAAATGAACCCTTTAATTTGCTTGTTTTCAATTTCGGGGAAATGTATGTGTCATACTATTTTCTGTGTTCTAACGATGTTTACTAGGTTATTTATTAATTTATTTGTAATTCATTTAGTTGTTACATTGGTGACTATTTGGAAGGCAGTTAAATTCAGTGCTCATTGACTCATCCATCATTCTGTTGGTGCTATGGAGATATTGTGTAATCCTAACCTCACTTTTTTGTTCCGTAAACGTTCTACAGACAAACAGACAAAAAAGCGACATAATATCGCATTGTTATCTAGTTCTGAGCTATGTCTGAAGTTTTAAAACTCATTTAGTTAGAAGTTAGTTTAAAATCGATTGCAAGATTTGTACCAAACAGACCAGCGAGCTAATATAAATGTGGTAAAATCAGTCATTTTGAGAACCTCTACAACTATAAATTATCACCCAGTAGTGTATGACAATATATACCTCAAATGATCCTGTGTTGTCAAGGACGTATTGGCTTTTCTTCATCCACCAACAGGACAGGACACAGAAATACTGAATTTTCCCTAGATATGCTGGATTTTATTTCATATGCGGAATTTGCCTCCTGAAAATTCCAAGAATAATTAGTTTCCATACTGTGTCAAGTGAAATATAGAACACAAATGTACCTAGTAAAGTTTCGATGGGAATGATTGAAAAGTTGTTCTTCATTCATACCTTCAACAAATATAAATCAATATTAAATGAAAAATTATTCATGAATCACTTATTTGAATACTAATTTTTGACATTTCATATCAATTTTAAATATGAGTTTGAATATTATTTGTGTGGGGTAAATTATATTATGCTGAGTATAATATATCAGGCCACCCTGTCATGATAAAGGTGTATATCAGCTAGAAATAAGAATCCAATGAAAACATGGTTATCCCAAATAAAATATATGAAACTGGAATTAGATTTTTTCTACATTTTTTTCACGGGAATTATTATTTTTCTACGTTCATGCAAAAACCAAAACTTTATTGAACTATATATGGTGAAAAAACTGGTTCTTTATTGCATTAGTGTCATTTTCTACAGCGTTTTGTGATCATGACAAACATAAACGTTCAAATCGACGCTATTTTTAGTCCATTTTCTGTGATATTGTATTACATTTTAAACAATTGCATATTTAATATTATTTTCAATCATATTTATTGCATACTGGATTACGGAATTACTAGAAAATACAATTTATCAAAAATGAGTTAAATTTGTTCCTAACATAGGTATTAGTTCCTAACTTTCTCAATGCAAATCGATAGTGCTAATTAATTATTGAATATTTTGCTATTAAATTTGAAATAGAGTTCTACAAATTTGAAATAGAGTTTGTTGTGGCTTTTGATGGCTTTTTGAATAATTGCCCGCATTAAAACCACACTTTGACAAACGATCACTTTATTATCTATCTTTCATCGTAATGAAAACAATGTTGCCTGCAGTCAAAACAGTGCTGCCTGCTCAAGCAATAGTGGTAGGTATCTACTGAAATATATAAGTCACTATAATTCTCCCCCACTATTGAAAGTAAATGAAAACACGACAAAAAACAAATATTGAAGTTACGTGAAAATGCATGGTCGTAATTCAGACCTAACTTTGTATGTTTAAAATGTAATTATTGAGATGTCCAGGAGGATGACGAATCCGTTCTGAATGTCTCAATGGCTGACGTTGCACAGAACTACTCGAGTCTTTCAACAAAAGTCAGGAGATCCTACTTCAGCAGATCACCAAAACTTCACAAATACCATCTACCAACAGCACTGGACATTTCCAAACACCAGTATCAAGTGTGTTAATACCGAATTTCGAAAATTTCAATTCGTCCAAAGAAAATTTCAAGATGTATCGACAGAGGTTCGAAAATTATTTGACAATGAAAGGCGTATTCAATGATAAGTTACTTAGCAGCCAGATGCTTTTGAATTCAATTGGTTCTAGTCAATATCAGCTTATTGTTTCTCTTTTCTCTCCTAATAAACCTACAGACTTTCCGTACGATGAACTATTACAAAAATTGGAAAATCATTTATGTCCAAAGAAGAACGTGTTAGTAGCACAGCATCAATTCTTGTCCCTTTACCAACAAGATAATCATTCAATAGCAGATTTTGTAGTTCTATTGCGTCGGAATGTTAGTGATTGCGATTTTATATCACCTTGCAACTGTAAAATTAGCATTTCTGATATGTTTTTAAGAGCACAGTTCATCAGAGGACTCAAAGATACTTCAATAAGAGAACAAATTCTACAGTAAAATGAAACGTCTTTTGATGAAATAGTAAAGAAATCTTTATCTATCGAAGCTGCCAAAATAGACAGTCGTTTGCTGAGTGCCAACCAACCGTCAGTATCAGATTCATCAACTGCTTCAGATATAAACAAAATTTCACGCTCTTCAAGAAGTGATGTTCAATTTTCTCATCGAAGAAATGGTTCAAAAGCAAGGACATGAATCAAGACATTGGCGACCGCGTTCAAAGTCACGCCTCGACTACAAACACCTAGGAATTGATAATTTATGCATTAGGGTGTGCTTCAAATTCACACAGAGTCAAAGTTTGTCCTGTTAAACCTGACGAACTTCGCTGTACCTCATGTTCCTCAACAGGTCATGTACACGGTATGTATCAAAACACTCATGGCTTCAAAGAAAAGTCAAGTAATAGTACGCATTAGGTTGAAGAATTTTCAAATTTTGAACAGGTTTTGGTATCAATAACATTGTGGATATTTATGAAAATTATAAGGCACCTCTGGATTCCTCTAAATACTTCTTGTCACTGTCAGTATTCAAGGTCTTCCACAAACATTTGAGGTTGATTCGGAGCAGGTTTTACCCTTCTTCCCCGTTCATGTTATCAAAAATTGAAACTGAATATGCCTCTTCAGAAATCTAAATTGATATTCGTTCTTATACAAAAAAATCTATTTACACCCGATGGAATGCTAGAAGTCAATGTTCAATATAAAGATAAAGATATCCACTGAAGAACTTTATGTTGTTCCTGAGACTATTCGCCATTATTAGGTCGTGTATGGATACGACACTTGGGTATTGAATTGAGAGGAATTGGATCAGAAATCACAGTATCAAAAACTTCACAGATTCATTCGATAGAAGAAATTTTGACAAATGCCTTCAATATTCGAACATAAGATTGGTTGTATCCCTGGAATCACGTGTTCTCTTAAAACTGAGAGAAGGAGCCAAACCGATTTTCATCCGTGACGTGATGTACCCTACGCTTTGAGAGCAGCAGTAGATGAAGAACTAGATTCGCTAGAAAGAGATGGGTATAATCGAGAAAGCAAATCATAGTGATTGGGGTTCTCCATTGGTATGTGTCCCTAAGACCGGAAATAAAGTTAGACTATGCGTTGATTATAAAATTGGAGTTAATCCACAGTTACAATCCGCACATTATCCCATCCTCGTCGCCAAGTTTGTTGTGGCTTTTGATGGCTTTTTGAATAATTGCCCGCATTAAAACCACACTTTGACAAACATCACTTTATTATCTATCTTTCATCGTAATGAAAACAATGTTGCCTGCAGTCAAAACAGTGCTGCCTGCTCAAGCAATAGTGGTAGGTATCTACTGAAATATATAAGTCACTATAGAGTTCTACAAAGATGCAACTGTATGACTTTGAAAACATTCAGGGTTCATGTTGAGCTTCCGCATAATGTTGAGCGAACCACTAGTTTTCCTTTATGTATCTCAGACGATGTACCCAGTATCTCCTTTTCTTTTATATGTTACATAAATTACAAAGGTCCAACAGGTCATCTTCTTCTTAAGAGAGCATTTTCACTTTGCTTCACAAGTAGGTAACTGACGAATGACAAACGTCGGTATCCCTTCTGTGTTTATTGAGCACACCAAGTCTACTCCACGTCTGCACCACGCCAGTCCCTCGCCACCACCACGCACCTGTTCTGTGAATTGCACCTAATGGCCTTACAAACAGACAAGACAATATAAAAAAGCTTGGTAATTTCAAAGGAACATATTTACTTCAACTAAACTAAATATGAGTCATATTCATTTCACCTCATATCAACCTGTAGTATATGAATCTTTTGATATCTCTTATTTTTGATATCTCTTATTGACTTTTCATTGCTCGTTAGAAACCTTCACTATTGCTATCTTCAAGTGGATACTTTGTTTCACAGTGATGCAAAGTTATCTGTCACAAAGAAATAGATGCGTTAAATAAGGCATACTAAAGGCAGTTTTGAATCAATTTTAAAAAATACAACTCCAATAATTTGTGAATTCCAGGCAGAACCTCCACAATTATGAATTATCATCCATAAGTATACAGAAATAAATTTTTACCTCATATAATTCTAATGTGCTTGTAGGCTCCGAATGATTGTGTGACCCTTTCTGTTTAGCATCAGGTCCTTGTCTAGGAAGGATCTAGCAGAAATACTAAATTTGCAGTGTTGACATTTTGAACTTTAGTTTCCCTTGCACAGTATTTTCTCCTAAAAATTAAAAAAAATTGTCAAAATCCATTATATTTGAAATCTCATTCCACTTTTCTATCATGAAGTTATGGTATTTCAAAATGTTTCAAGCATATTTATTATTGAATTCGATTTCATCAGATTGATATATGAACATTGAGGGACAGCTAAATGATAGCAGAACTAACAAAGAGAGCCTGCAACTTTATACCACACTTTACCAAAATCTTGTCTTGTCAATTGTATGGAATGTGGAATGAACTTTCCATTACCTACAACTGCAGATGCATTCAATGATATATCAACTCTCAATGTATTCAATGTAAAGAAAGTCCACTCAATAAGAATCAACTTTCCAAATTTTTATAGGCTGTCATTTTCTTTCCTAATGTGCCTTTTTTCTTGAGAAATTATTTCGAAATAGACATTTTAGGAATGGATATTGAAAATCATTTCTCAAAATTATTGAAATTCCTTTATTAATAGTTTACAAATGCTGCAATCTATATGGTGGGAATGGAATGGTCCCAACTATTGACATTCAGACTGAAGATAAGCTTAGGATTTCATAGATATAAAATTTCACACAAAGGTTTGTTCCTCTGGACTTTTCAACATTGGAATGAAACAAGTTGAAACACAATCCATCTAGTATACAATGATACATGAATTTATTTGTTCCTCTGATAAAATGTTTATTGCACTCATCTGTCATTCTACTACAGCGTTTTGTGATCATGACAAACATAAATGTTCAAATCGACGCTATTTTTAGTCCATTTTCTGTGATATTGTATTACATTTTAAACAATTCATATAATTTTCAATCATATTCATTGCATATTGGATTACGGATTACTAAAAATACAATTTATCAAAAATGAGTTAAATTGTTCCTAACATAGGTATTCGTTCCTAACTTTCTAAATGCAAATCGATAGTGCTAATTAATTATTAAATATTTTGCTATTAAATTACGCTTTTTATTTTCCCACACTTAGTGCCACCTAAAAGAAACATTTTTTTATTTTTGCATGAACGTAGAAAAAATATTGTATGCAACTCGTGCAAAAAGCGTTTATTGCACTTGACGTGTTGTCCAACTCGGTCTGACGGCCTCGTCGGACAACTTCACGTCGAGTGCAATAAACACTTACTTTTTGCACTTACACTAACTATTTGATATCAAATACAAAATAAAGAACATCAAATGTAGTGCAAGATATCTTGAATTTCAGAGTGTAACATTAAATGTGAATATTTTTGAAAAACAAGTTTACATTCGGGAAGGTTAAGACATGAACTGTTTTTTGTAATGAAATTCCAACATAACAATTCAATTAATATCTTACCTCTTCTGAAGAAGAAATTTCATCCATATTACAAAAGTACCTAGTGACAATATTTTCCTTGTTTTGGTAAGATTTTTCTGAAAGCAGGTTTCTTTCATCTAAATGAAATTGAACCAAACTGATATCCCTTTCATTCTGATTTTCAATTGACCCAATATTTTTATCCCTGCTGTTTGCTGATGTGGATAACAAAATCTCCGAACTCCTGAATTATTTAAATTTTTTTAAATGAATAATTGTTTTCAAAAATGAATAAATAACCTACTCAAAATGTTTATATATATGTTCTCTACTCGCTTTTCATTTTTCTCTTTATCAACTAACCTGAAACTCCTCTGAATTGTTTGGATTTACGGTAAATTGGGTTTTCGTAAACTTAGTTTGGGGATAGCTTCAGGTCTCAATCTGATTTTATTCTTTACCACAATATATATCATCCTGTCTAAATAAGTGCACACTGCAGACACAATTTTTGTCACTCAATTGATCTTTGATTTCTTCCTCTCATCGTGCCTCGGAAGAGTGAGCCTGAAAAAATAAAATTGAAGTGTTTCAGAAATCAAATATCATTTAAATTGTATTGTTCTATCATTGTCTAAAGAGACAATGGTATTATATACTATATTTTACTTACATAAAATGTCATTTCAGTTTCACAAGATGGAACCATGCACTTCATTTTGAATAAATGTATAATTCGAAATGAAAACGGAATTCTCGATTTTCTAACGCCACAATTGAACAATCCAAACGCCAAAACAAACAAGAATAAATTCTAGGCCGACAGTGTCTTTTTATGCCATTTTCGTCGTAATCAAAGATGAATATAACTTAAAATCTTGGGAAAATACTGATTCGTTGTAACGACGGCGACACCGAGGAGCGAAAAGCCGAAGCTTCGATTCGAATAGTGGATGTAGTAATAAAGTAAAGAAAACTGAACTGTTTGTCGCTGGTCGCTGTCTGCCCAAATGATTGAAGACAATGGCTGAATTGCGGAATCTACTTCTTCCACATCTTTGACGATTTCGGAGCGGACTGAACATTGTCCGAATAAATTTCTTAGGAGAGTTGCTCTTTGGTGTTGACATCTACTCAACAATCATTCGAATCAGATCGCCATCTAAGAAATCAAGCAGGCAATATTGTCGCACGTTTGATCCCACGCATTTTCAGATATGAGTGCATACACCAGGGTTTCTAGACATCTTATATCAGAGGTAACTCACACAGCTGGCTAAAATCCTACTTAAGACAAAGAAAGCAAGTAGTAGAAATAACAACTGAACAAGGTAAGTTTAGGTCCAGTACCTTGGAGATGTCTAGGGGGGTTCCGCAGGGCAGTATCTTGGGTCCAATACTCTTCCTAATTTTCATAAACGATTTAAGAAACGTAGCCAATAACAACAACAACGTAAATATTATAAACTATGCGGATGACACCAATCTTATTCTGAGGGGCCCAATCTAAAAGATGTCACTGATGAGGGTACCTTACTTATGAAAAGAACCGAACAATATTTTCGTGAAAATAATCTGACCATTAACAACGAAAAAACTGACTGTATGTTGCTGACGATCAATAACATACAAAAACCGGATACCATACAAATCAACGGACAAAAAACAAAATGTAGTTCTTCGGTTCGATTCTTGGGAGTCCACATCAATGACACCATGACATGGACAACTCAGGTGGAGAGGCTAAGCAACAAATGTCATCAATAACTTATGCAATTCGAGTATTGAAGCCAAACCTGAATATAACAGTGCTGTTATGCAAATTTTTACTCTAGAATTAAATTTGGTATTGCAACTTGGGGAAGTTGCTCAGGATTGATTAAAATTGTCAAAAAAAAGTTATAAGAATAATGTTTGGCATAGCCTATGATGGGTCATGCAGGGGAATCTTTAGAGCAAACAATATGCTAACAGTACCTGCAGTTTTTATTATGGAGTCAATTACATTTTTAATGAAACACAAAGAGTATTGTCACATTTATAGAATTACCCATGATCACAGTACTCGGTTCAGAAATGACTTTAACTATCCTATACATTCAAGAACTGTGTTCAAGAAAGGTCCACTATATAAAGCTATTAAATTTTTCAATAATATTCCCAATGAAATAAAGAGACTTGATGACACTAGAAGCTTGTTGAGATCGTTGCGTAATTATTTATGTAATATGGAGCCTTATTATATCGATGATTTCTTCTCTTCCACCGATATGTAATTTGTCATATTTAATTTGCCTGTATTTTAGTATAGTATTTTATTTATTTGTGTTTTGTAATTCATTTTGTGATTTTGTAATCAGTGACGTATTTCTCAGACCATAACTCTGCTGAAATAAATAAATTATCTATCTATCTATCTATCTTAATGAAGGCTGTAAAAAGTTTATAAAAAAATCTAGATAAACCTCACCATTAACTGTGCTTTCGAAAAAATAACAGCCAATAATTTTTTTGTTAATGATACCAGCCCAAACATTCACTTTTTTAGGATATAGTGTGTGAGCCTCACACATACAATGAGGATTTTCTCTGCTCCAATATCTACAGTTTTGTCTATTAACCGTTCCGTTTAAATAAAAAGTAGCTTCATCAGAAAAAACAATTTTGTTTATGAACTACAAATCTGCTTTCATTCTGTCCATCATCAGTTCACAGAATTGTTGCCTTCTATCAGGATCATCCTCATTTAACTCCTGAACCAACTGAACTTTATAAGTATGGTATTTTTCTTCATGTAAAGCTCTCAATATCGATGATTTACTTACATCATTGTCGGCGGCAAGTTGTCTGCTTGTCATATGCGGATTTTTCTCAATCGCTAACAGTACATTTTACTTTTTTTCCTTATATAATTTAACATTTCGACCTGGTTTTTAAATAGTTTTTACATGTCCAGTTTCACGATTTTTTTTCTATTTTGCTAACTGTAGACTGTGAGATGTGTTGACCAGGGTATTTATTATTAGACATTTCACAAACTTCCTTTTGAGTTCTTGTTTTATTACCGCATCCAATCATAATTAAAATGTCTATTCTTTGACTTTCGGATAAACGAGCCATAGTTAAATCAAATACACATACAAATATTTTTCAATACACTGACGTGTGTCAGCAACTTATAAATATCCAAATAACAGTAGTCTACTAGATTGACATTACATTATTTATGTGGGTTTTGTGAATAATTTTTTGGTGTCTTGAACAACTTTTTCCTGACGTTTAGCAAAACAGATAAGAAAATACCTGATTATTTCTTATGGGGTTATTTAAAATCAAAAGTATATTTCAATAGACCAGACAATATTGCAGATTTAAAAGTTAGGATAACGGAAGAAATTAACAACATAACCCCTGAGGTCCTACAAAATTTTGTAGGAGAATTCTAAGATCGACTTGCTTATTGTCAAGAAGTGAATGGTGGTCATTTTAAACATTTAATTTAATTGTAAAATAAATTGAAAAATACTTCCTGATCATTATGTGACATTATTTCCTTCATTCTACGTAAAGTATCTCAGTTATGATTGCACCAAATTTAAAAAACTTAATATTGCTGAACAGAGAATGAACACCCCTTTCGAAAAATGTGCCATACGACTCCCCTTCTCATTTAAATTTTTTAAGGGGGTGCTCATAATTCAGAGGAGGTGCAAGAAGGGGGTAATATTTTCATACTGTAAATTGTCAAATTGACAATAGAAATCGACCTGTTTCAGGTTTTTCAAACGAATACATCATAACGTTAAAAATGAATTCATTCCATACCTATGGACCGCACTGCATAATAGAATAGCATTGGTTCATAAAATGAACTAGGTCTTCTTCAGTCGAAGAATCCTATTTGAAAATAGAGGTGGTTTAACTGAGAAAACAAAAAGTCAAATGCAAGAGGAATTGGACACCAAGGATGCCACACCATAAATTGTAAATATCTTGAAAACTACAAATCTCTGATTGAACCATTTATCGCCTCTTTTGAAAACTGTTATATATATGAATTTTGAACCAATCAGTTTAGTATTTATCAAATATTTTTGAAATAACAATGACTAAACAAATAGTAGTTATAACTTTTTGTAACTCTGAATGTTTTCCAAGATAGGGAACAAAAAAAACAAAACAAAACCCCCTATAATGGTTTGGGGGGACAAATGGGGAGGGCGCATCAAAACTCGCAGCTTTAAAACCGTGGAGACGTTTTAAAAAAGCAATCCATTCAGTAAAAGCATTCGAAGTAGACAGAATAAATATAACAATTCGTTGAAAATATTCGAAGTAGACAGAACAATGTAACAATTCGATAAGAGCATTCGAAGTTAACAAGTCTATAAAACTATTCAGTAATAGAAGTCGAGTAGATATTAGTATAGTATTATTCAAAAGTGTTATAATAAATTCAGATCGCGAGAAATATTACAAACCCTCATCTAGGATCAGTGCGAACAGAAATGTTTATTGAAACTTCGAAAAATGACTAAGACCAAATAGCCTAACCGAAATCTACCAGTAAATCCAGTGCGTGTCAAATTAAATTCGTTACTTACTTCGCGAACGATACTAATAAGGATTAAATCTAAAAAGTTGATAATCAATAAACAGATCTTATCAATCGTTAAAAACAAAGGTGTGTGTGCGATCCAAGTCTGCAACATCGATTACACGGTCTGAAACAAGTTTAAACATTTAGGAATCGTGATATTTTGTTGTATTTAAAAATTCCAGAGAATCTATTCCTGTTTTACTCTTTTGAAAAATCAGCACTAAAAGCTCTGAAGTCACAAACTCCCTAAGACAACTGGCTATGAATAATCAGATTACTCTGATGTGGGTGCAAGGAAATCAAAGGCAATGCGGAAGCGAACAGCCTTGGAAGGGACAAACACCCAATTTTCTGGCATAGAACCTTTCTGTGATCTTTCCAAAGCCCTCATCAAGGAAGAGTTTCGGCGCTGGGAAGCTGACACAATTGAAGCCGACTGGAATAAGGTTCCAGGGCAAAGACAAGCGAACAAGCTGAACAGCTTCTCGAGTTGGACAAGCAAGACTTGAAACTGGTAACGGTACTGCTCACCGGATATTGCCCTCCGAAGTATCACGTCAAAAAACTGGAAAGAACAGACATTGAACTGTGCCGTTACTGCGAGAACTTCGCTGGAACTGCAGAACACCTGCTTTGCGACTGCTAAGTGCTGTTTTGCAAAAGGCTTGAGTTCCTCGAAGGAGTTTCATCAGGAACTTAGCTCTCAGGAATCTGATATGCTTCGCAGGGAGTCCCGGAATCCCGGGTCTTGAATAGGTGAAGGGTAATGTACAAAAGACCTCACAGGTCGAGGTACGGAGAGGCTGAAGAGTCATTGGACCCCCCTAAAATCTACTCTTTTGAAATGTATTTACTTACGAAACTTTCGGAAATTAATAATTTAATTAAATATATAGCGTACTATTTCTGTAAGCTCAATTAGTGTTTTTCCACAATCTTGTCATTGTCACGAATACACTACTTCCACAGCAACAATATGTTATGATAACAACAGCAACGCCGGATCAACGCACTAGGTTTTCCTGCTACCGAATCATTTCAGTCACGGTGGGGCCGCCTGATAAGGCTACTGGCTCTGGGATGTCAGTCCCCGAGCGAGTAAATGCGCCGCTCCTCGCCGAGTCAGCAAGGAATACAATCATCAGTGCCCATAGATAAAGGACTTTCCCCGACTATACCGAATACGGTATGTTTTCCATTGGTCCACTATCTATCACCCTGCCCCCCAGAGTCCAACACCTTGTGGCGAGGCAACGACAAGCCTATGGAAAGGTTCCTTTCCCCTGGGTATCCATGTCAACAGGAGAATTCCAATATCAGCAAGATTTCTCTCGCATCAACCAGAAAACTCGTGTTACGTTTGATGGGTTTCCGCCACATACGTTTTCGCAAGAACTACTAGGTATGCCACCATGTTAACTGAAAGGGGACATGAGCTTTGTCTGGGATCGTCACAAGTATTACCCCCTGTCGGCCTAGACACATAGCGGGCCCAAGCCCAACACTTCTTCCTCAGTTGATTTTATGGAAAAATAAATAGATAACTTTTGATTAGCAAGGGATTAATTTTCTGAAGAGAAGGACGGCATATCAACTTCAGTTTGATTCTCTCAATTAGTATTACCATAACAGGTAAGTGATGAGATAAGGAAAAATTGAATTGTGGTTATCTACTTGAAAGAGCAGAAAAAAAAACAAATACATAATGACAACATTAACGATTCCAAAACATAGTTCTCTGTGAATTTTATGAATCGTTGGATAATTATATCATTTTCTGCATTTTTCCAATATTCAATAGTTTTCGAGTAGTGAATTTCAAATAATTCAAAGAACTCTAGAAATTTCATATTCTTTTAGGATCGGGGATGGTGTTTTCGTGTTGTATCTGTCATATTTTTATTGCTATAATGAAACACCATCTTTTATTATCATATCATCCATGACTGGTCCCCAGCAATTATAATATTTGTCTATGTGTAGTTATACATATAATGGAAGTGAATAAAGACATCACCTAATGAGCTAATCATTTGAAGACATCAGAAAATACTAGAAATAGGGAACAAAACAAAAATAAAATAATTAATTAAAAACTTTTTTGAAGACAAGCTTTTATTCAAATGCACTAAAAAGTAAAAAATAATTGCTTTGGATGTGTGATGTGGTTATTCCGTCACTTATAGATTCAAAAGCTTGTCGCGCAAAGTTTTCAGTTCGAATACAATTTGGATCTATAACCCACGGAATAACCAAAGCAATTATTTTCAACTTTTTAGTGCATTTGAATAAGAGCTTGACTTTAAAAAGGTTTTTTATTGATTATTTTAGTTTGTGCATTTCAATACGTACGCCCTAATCTATGCATTTTTGTTAAAGCATCGTTATTATGGGGCCTTTTTCCTGTAAGTTCTGAGCTGTCTAGTCCTTCAATGGGGGGGGGGGCATCTAGAGATTAACTCATCTGCCATCTTGGAGTTGCCATCTTCAATTTTCGAATTTCAACTAAAAATCAATAATATTCGACTAAATTCGTAATTTCCGACCCCAAAAACCTCGACATACCAATTTCGAATCGAATCGGGCCGACATACCAATTTTGTATCGAATCGGGTCATAATCACAAAACTCGTCCGCCATCTTGGATTTTTGAATATTGATGAAAAATCCTCAATTTCTGACCCCGAAAACTCCCACATACCAATTTGGAATAGAAACGGACCATAAACACAGAGATCATCGGCCATCTTGGAGCAGCCATTTTGATTTCATGAATTTTGAAGCAACATTCATAATATTCGACCCTGAAAACCCCCACATACCAATTTTGAATCGAAACCTAGATCTCGTCCACCATCTTGAAGCGCCATTTTGTTTTCTCCTCTAACAATTCCATGAATTTTGACAAGAAAATCATAATCTCTGACTCCGAAAACCCCCACATACAAATATTGAATAGAATCGGACCATAATCACAAAACTTCTACACCATTTTGGAGCCGTCATCTTGAATTTATTAATTTTGACAAAAAATTAATAATCTCCGACCTTGGAAAACCCCCACATACAAATTTTGAATCGAATCGGACCATAATCACAAAACTTGTCCGCAATCTTGGAGCCACCATCTTGAATTTTTGAATTTTGACAGAAATATCACATTCTCCTTCCCCGAAAACCCCCACACACCAATTTTGAATCGAATCGTACCATAATAACAAAACTCGTCCGCCATCTTGAATTTTTGAATTTTGACAGAAATTTCGGGGTCAAGGGTCAGATGGGGTTTTTGTCACCTTGCCTGCACTGCTCCGTAACCACCGCCGGACATATTTTTTTTTTTTTGGGTAAGTTCTGACCGCGCACATTCCCTGGAATGGGTGTGGCGGGACGGCCCGGTGCAGATGATGTCTGGAGGGGGTCGGGGGCGGATGGGACTTGGCTCCACTTTACCCCATACTGATCCAGGGTCGAATGGCCAAGACCGTCCGTGCGCGGTGAAGAGCCGCATCCTTCACGAGGTGGCCCCGATTTTGACAGAACACGGCGGATCTAGACTGGGAAGTCGAAAAACATCCCCCCAAAGCCAAGGTTGGACCGCGCCGAGGGCTGCGTGGCACTTGGGGTAGTAAGTGTCATGAGCGAGTCATCTGGGATACCAGGCCGCCTCCCAGAATAAGAAGGCCTTCCCCCTGCAAGGGGCTCTGCAGGGGGCGACAGCAAAGACCCCATTACTCGTGGGAACAAGATGTAAAAACAAAAAAAAAACAAAAAGAACTAAGACGGCGGACTGAGGGAATACCCCAACCCGCAACTGAGGGAACCAACCAGGGACCCTCAACCCTACCGGAGGGAACTAGAGGACCCTCTGGACCTGAACAAGGACCAGAGACCACCCAGAGTAGCTCCTCGGAGCACTCTTTCGCTACACCCCCTGAGGTCACTGCTAGAGTTTTTAGACGCTGTGGGTGATGTCATTGCGGAAACTGAAATGGGATCCGCACCCCACAGTTTCAGTCAACCAGACTGTGGCGAAGGCAGCTGTTGGTCACAGCAGCCAACGAAAACTCAAAAGAGTGGCTCGCCAGGGAACTTAAGAACATTGAGCCCTGGAAAAATGCCACTCTGGTAGTGATGGATCCAGCAAGGCTAAGGCTTCGCCGAGCCTTGATCTGGATACCAGGTAAAAGATTCTTGCCCAACCAGGACATCATAAAGAGACTGGAAAGGCAGAATCCAGGTCTCGCAGGATCCTCTTGGAGGATCTGGGAAAGAAAAGAGGAAAAGCATGGTCTTCGACTCGTTGCAGGGTTGGATGATGAAGCCATAACCCTACTCAGCAGGGTTAACTTCCAACCCTACTACAGCGCCTCACAGGCAACTGTAACGGTTCTTGAAGGGCCAATGGCCCAACAAAGAACATCCAGGGGAACCGAACCAGGGACCTCTGGAACCCAAACCAGGGGTACCAGACCGGCCACTTCGGGCCCCCCAATCACAGGAATCTCGAAAGATGCCTCTCATGGGGGGAACGGGAAGGCAGTGGCCTAAACTTCGGGGGAGGGAACCAGAGGAACCGAAGCGGGCACCCTAGTTTTGCAAGGCGGAGGAACCCCAGCGGGGACCTCCGGGAGAACCATCATCGAAAGAACACCATCACCGATGAGCGAAAAGGGGCGAGATGCGGAAAACCTCGAAGAAATGATGGAGGAACCCGAAAGGGGACCTCTCAGACTACAGCCAGATCCAGCAAGCTAGGGGGCGAAGAAATGGCCAAACATCGGAGGAACCACTAAAGGAAAGTAAACTTTCAATTCAATGTCTGTTAAATTCCTACAAGTGAATCTACAACACGGGAAATCTCCCACTGCCCTGCTATGCCGAAGGATCCTTGAATGGAAACTGAACATTCTATCAATTCAGGAGCCTTGGGAATGGGCGGAGGAACAGCACACTACTGTGCCTCCGCCGATTCCCCCCGCGCATGTATATATATAAAAGGCATAGAAGTTTTCCCTGTCCCAGGATTATGTACCAGAGACCTGGTGGCAGTAAAAATACTCGTGCACACCAAAGACCGCATTCGGGAAGTGGTTGTCTGCTCGGCGTACTTTCCGCACGAAAAGGCAGCTCCACCCGAAGAGGTCGAAATGCTGGTGAGATACTGTGAGGAGTCTGGGCTGGGTCTACTCATGGGATGTGACTCGAACGCCCATCACATATTGTGGGGCAACGTAGACACTAATCCCAGGGATAATACCTTGCTAGAATTCCTCAGCACCAGCAACCTCGAAATAATAAACGAAGGCACGGTACCCACGTACTTCACACCAAGGAGGGAATCGGTGATAGACGCATGACTTACTGAATGAAGTCCAGTCATGGAAAGTGTCACAGGATGAGTCCCTATCGGACCATCGACACATTCTGTTCAAGATAGATAACCCAAACCTCTCAGAAAAGAAAGTATACAGGGCCACCAAATGGGACCTCTTTCGAGAGGAACTAAAAGGCAGACTCGTAGGATTACCGTCAAAGTACGGGAATGAAGCCGAGATAGATACCGCAGTGGGGTACCTAAACAAGGCGATAGCTTCCTCGTACGAAAACAGCTGCCCTCTCAAAGAGAGGACAGACAATGTAAGAACGCCCTGGTGGAACTCGGAAATCGAGGACCACAGGGGGAACACAAGAAAGCTTCTAAACAAGGCGAAAAGAACGCAGGTACCACTCCACTGGGACGACTATAGATCTGCCCAGATAGAGTACAAAAAAGCCATACGGCAATCCCAAAGAGAGAGTTGGCGTGCCTTCTGCGGGAACATTAACATAATGTCCTCAGCAGCAAGGCTCTGCAAAATTATTTCAAAAGATCCGGGGAAGGGAGTGGGTATACTGTCCCTACCTGATGGGAAGGAAACTACATCAGCGGAGGAGACTCTACAACACCTGATCTCCACACACTTCCCTGAATCAGAACTGACCCCTCTGCCACCCTTGAGGACGAGCCCTATGAGAAAATCTCAGATGGACTACAAAACGGCCTCAAGAGTGGTAACGCATGAGAAGGTAAGATGGGCTGTAAAATCCTTCTCACCTTTCAAATCACCAGGGGAGGATGGCATATTTCCGGCTCTTCTCCAAGAGGGACTGGATAGCATCATCCTCCTGATCATGAGGATATTTCGATCACGTCTGGCCCTGGGCTACATACCAGAGGCATGGAGGCCAGTAAAGATCGTATTTATTCCAAAACCTGGGAAAACCGACTACTCCCAGGCCAAGGCGTACCGACCTATCAGCCTGACATCCTTTCTCATGAAAACGCTAGAAAGGCTGGTAGATCGGCACATCAGAGAACAATCGCTGCAGTGCAACCCACTGCACAAGCAACAATATGCCTATCAAGCAGGGAAGTCCACGGACACAGCTCTCCACCACCTTGTATATAGGATAGAGAGAGTACTGGCCAGTGGACAGTCCGCAATGGGGGTCTTCATCGACATTGAAGGAGCTTTTGACAATACGTCATTTGAATCTATCTGCCATGCTGCGGCGCGGCACGGAATCGATCCCACCCTTATTAGGTGGAACAAAGCTATGCTATCACAACGAGTGGTAACAGCAGAATTAAACGGGAGAACCGTAGCTGCCAAGGTATCAAGGGGGAGTTCTATCACCCCTTTTATGGTGCCTAGTAGTAAACGAGCTTCTTACAGAACTGAAGGAGTCAGGACTGTATACACAAGCGTATGCAGATGCCTTAGTCATGTTGGCTCAAGACCAACCGGTAAACCTGCTAGGAGAAAACATTATGAAAGCTCTTGGCAGAGTAGAACAGTGGTGTTCTACCGGTGGGCTGAGAGTCAACCCGGAAAAAGCGGCCTTGGTACTCTTCACCAAGAAACGCAAAATAGGAACTCTTCCAGAGATACTAATCTCAGGAAGACAGCTTCCGTATGAAGCGTCGACCAAACACCTTGGAGTCATCATAGACTCCAAGCTGACCTGGAACGAACAGATTGAAAATCGAACCAAGAAGGCTACCTGCTCCTACTGGGCATGCAGAAGAGCCTTCGGCAACACGTGGGGCTTGACACCCAAAACCCTACACTGGATATACACGGCGATCATTCGCCCGATACTAACGTATGGATCCATCATTTGGTGGACCTGTACTACAAAGGGCCAGTCCAGAAATGAACTTGATAAAGTACAACGACTGGCTTGTCTAAGAATAACAGGTGCCATGAGGACCACGCCTACTAGAGCTCTAGGACTATCACCTCTGCACCTTGTCATTGAGCATGACGCCATGCGTGCTGCATACAGACTCAAAGGCGCAAGCCAATGGATCGGTACTGAGGCAGACCATGGACACTCAGCTATCTGGAACAGGGCAAAGGAAGGATGTCCAGTCCTATTAATGGAAAGAGACAGCACCCCGCCTGTTCTGGATTTTAGAAAAGGACCCAATATAACCATCCCCACAAGGGAGGAATGGAAAGACAATGCGCCTGACAGACCCCCAAACCAAGGATCAACCTGGTGCACAGATGGATCAAGATTTGGGGGAATGTCCGGCGCAGGGGTCTACGAAGAAGGAACAAAGAGAGAAATCTCAGTTCCTTCAGGCAAATATGCCTCAGTGTTCCAGGCTGAAGTATATGCTATACTCACCTATGTCCAGGAAAATCTCGACAATAAAAGTCGATGGCCTACTGCCATCTACTCGGACAGCAAAGCTGCTATTATGGCGTTAGGCGGAAATAGGATTGTATCCAAACTGGTGTCCGAGTGTAGAAACGCCATAGAAAGTTTATCGAAAACAAGCAAAGTCAGCCTCATATGGGCCGGGACACTCAGGTGTCCCTGGGAACGAGGATGCAGACAGATTAGCCAAGATAGGATCGGGAAAGACCCCAGTTGGACCTGAACGCATCCTGGGAATACCCAGCAGCCTGGCAATCTCAAACATGGAGGAACTGCTACAAAAGCAGTTCCTTAAAACATGGCAAGAGGCGCCAGGCATGAGGCAATCAAAGCTCCACATAAAGGAGCCAAGGAAAAAAATGTCTAAAGAGATCCTGTCACTTAACAGACGGGACATCAATACTGTGACTGGGCTCCTAACGGGACATAATCACCTGAACAGGCACATGGAGCTCATCGGGATCACAGATGATCCCCTATGTAGATGGTGCCTGGAAGATGACGAGACATCGTCGCACATCCTCACTGAGTGCCCAGCCTTGGTGCACCAGAGGGAGATCAACCTTGGGAGCATAATTCTGAACCCAGAGGACGTCAAGGAGGTTCAGCTGAGGAAGTTGCTGAATTTTGTCAAAGAAATCGGCATGCCCAGCTGATTTTCTAAGAACAAGTGGGCGCACAATGGGCCCAAATAGAGAGGCCTACGTGTACGGGGTTCTCCGGAACCAGCCCACCTTGTGCGAAGAAGAAGACAGAAATTTCATATTCTCCTTCCCCGAAAACAATTGACATACGAACAAAGCGAGTTAAATAAGAGCGTGTAATAAAAACATGGCAACAGCGCTGGATGCCGTAACGTGCTGAGTATGAAAGATATAATGCAAATTGGACGCAGTATCATACTAAATATGAAAACAAATCTTTCACCGGACGTGATAATGATATGGTGAAAGAACGCAATATTACATAAGAATACTTTTTTTTATTTTTGAAGTTTTTGACGATCTGAAACCAGCTTTGAGTAGGATTTTTTGTGTAGAACCAGTATACTCTATCAGAATTGACCTAGATAGCGTATTTCTGGTGGACGCAGTAACGTACGCTTCCTGAAAGGACGCAGTATTGTAGGCAGGATGTATATATATATATATATATATATATATATATATATATATATATATATATATATATATATATATATATATATATATATATATATATATATATATATATATATATATATATATATATATATACATATACACCCCTCGTTGCTACCTCCAAAATACATATATACCGAACGTACTCTCCCTCATATATACCTTTCTTACCTCCGATATCGGAGGTAACTACGAATCTCACATAATCTTTCACTACTGGTGATTACTATGCCATCTCTATCCATCTGCGAAAAAATGCATGGAGGTCATTCCGAGTGATGTATAACCTTAGATTCAGTCGCTGAGTTGAGCGATTTGCCACCAGCGCTAGTGTCGCTTTTATGCCGCGCAAATTGCTACACGTACTTCCCTCCTTACTCCTTAGCACATAAAATTTGTGAAATACAGTTTTTCCCGTTCTGGATTGCGCTTATTTCTTCCGAGGAAATTTAGGTTATATTTCTGATTTTGTGATTCTCGGCTGGATTTTGTTCAATTTCGGTAATAAGTATGGTGTTTTTGTGGTTGGAATTCATAAGTTTTTTTATCAAACATTGAACATTTCAAGGTAGTGGATTGATTTTTGATTCATGGTTGAAATGTAGTGAAAATTGTTATCTGGGGGGGTATAAGATTGTTAATACCTATGCAAAATTCAACAATTTGAGTTATGTGATTTATGGTCAGAATCTATTCAAAATTTGGATATGTGTTTTATCAGAATGCTTGGTATTCCTTCACGTAAACTGTTGAGTAAGTGTATTGGCTATCATTCGAAGGAAATAATTTATATACAGGGTGTTTCTTAATAACATGCTTATATTGAAGAAGATTATTCGTTTGGTAATTTTGAGAAAAAAACTTCATATGAACATATGTCCTGAAGGACTCAACTTTTGTGTTAAGAAAATAATTTTTATAACTTTGGTATGACGTTAGATATTTTTGTGAAACGTGTACGCATCTTACATGCTTCAAAAGGCATTTTCTGCTGTACAACATAATTTTTTATTCTTGCCAGTGGCGTTCATGCGGGATTTTCACTGAATCATTTTAAAGAGAAATCCTCATTCCTTTACGAGCAAATCTGGTCTCTTGATATTTTTTAGTTTGACGTTCGCATAAAAAAATCAACTTTATTCATTTGCATCTTACTTACGAGAAAAACCAATTCATGTAACTATAAACAACAATTTATTTAAGAGAATAATTTTTAAACGGTAAAATTAGTTATATTTTCGAAATCACTGAAAGGTATGGATAAAAAATATATATAAGAATTGAAACAAGCCTTCATTTGAACACACTTGAGAGTTAAATATTTTTTTTGGTAGTTGGGTGATTTCAGTTAATATGATCTCCTATCAGTGAATCTCATTAGTTGTTTTAATGAAAATCCATATCCGTTTATTTTTGATATTGTGAATGGGAACAGTCCTGATAGTTGTTTACTATGGTTTTACAGTACGTTTCTGGATAATGATGACGGATCCGAAGTTAGCCACATCCACAAGTACACTGAGAAAAATAAAATATCGATCATTTTACTTTCTCGTTTTCCGTTTTTTCACATAGGTTTTTATTTAGTTGGGGGCGTGAATATACTGAGATTTCCAGTTTCCAGAGTGAGAATTTTTTTTCAGACCGATGAATAAGTTCGATTTTAGAAGTGGAATGGTGGTGAAGTTATTTCAAATAATTCACAGACGCCCAAATGGCTTTGTACACCTTTCTGCTTCTCATATGTTATTGTTATGAGTGTTTCCTTCATCACTAATATGGTGCCAGAATTTGCCACGCCGCCAAAGGGGGTGAAAACAAGGGTTGATATAATTTGAAAATGGCTTTGTACATCTTTCTGCTATTTTTTTATTGCTTTATTTAACGTCGGCCTATTTCTGCGACCAGGGCTAAACATCGATGCCGGTGAGCACACTCCCCCCCAACGGGAAGTTTTGTCGAATCCTCTGTTATTTCAGAGGTAGGGTTCCTTAACGAGCTCAATATCTATAACGTCCCCTCCGAAGGACGGCATATCTATCGTCTTATCTCGGGCTCTTTCTGATAAGAAGCCTGCAGCTGCAAATAAGCTACTACGCTACAGTTGTTGGGGCGTTTTAACTCGCACCTTCCTTGTTGGGTCCACGTACTAAACGCACCCGATGTTGCTTGCAGGCCGCCAGAGGGGGGGATGGGAATTGTTATATTTTGAAAATTCACAGAGGCCACAAATGGCTTTATACACCTTCGTGCTTGATATACAATATTGATATTGGTCTTCTCCATCTCAATCAGCGCAGGGAACTTTGCCAGGAAAATGCGCCTTCGTTAAAGGTTTGTTTAAAACCTCCCATTTAACCCACTTTGAGGAGCTCTTAGGAAAGTTCCTGGCATAACCATGACACCGAAAAATGAAAGGAAAAGGCAAACAACAATGACATATGCCAAGCACATCGGTGTACAAAGTCATTTGTGGCGTCTGTGATTTTTTTTAAATAACCTCACCACTAATCCACTTCCTCAAATCGAACTTATTCATCAAGCTGATCAAATTTTCTCACCTTCAGTTAAAACTAGAAATAATAGTATATTCACGTCCCTAACTGAATAAAAATCCATGTAAAAAAACGGAAAAGGAAAAAATCGAGATTTTATTTTTCTCAGTGTTCTTGTAGATGTGGGTAACTTCACACCCATTGATGACTATAACACCCATATTTTTACTAATTTAAAATTTCTAATTACCTACACTTCTCGATTTTTGAAAATGAGCGTACTAATTTCTAACGTTTTCATGCGAGTTAGTATTTTTTTGGAAATTCTCTGGAAAGTCTGAATATGAGTGTTAATGCAATATGATAATTATTATATATGTAAAAAAGAACATTAATGTTGATCGTTAGAGAATGGAAGTTATACTTGAATAAAATTCAAATCCTATTACAAATTGCACACATTAAATTTTCATGCGTGGTGTATTTATTCAACTTTCCGATTCAACTTGGTCTGCCTAAGGAGTTTCAACAATCAAGAAGCATGTTTTTATTAGACTAAATAACTGTAATAAAAGCAACAGTACAGCAGGGTCTGCGTTTTTGTTGAACTATTTAAAATTTGTGAAATTTTGAACTTTATTCAAAATTTGTTATTAAATGAGATTAAAAATTAAATCGTCCACTTTATTCCATTGCCAATCAGTGTGAAAATAATGATATGATAATGGTTATTTAACTAGAATATATTTAGGTAAGTATATTGAAAAAAATCCTTTTTATATAAGCCGTGTACTAAAACTTATAAAATAAGTTTATGTCATCGCTGACAATGATTTAATTATTTTTTTGTTGAATTATTTGGTTTCAAAAAGCTTGTCGCACGAAGTGTTCATAAAAATAGGTACCAATCAATTTGATTCGGCAGTGATTGGTAGGTGAATAACAACTTGTCGAAGTATTAATTTTATTACAATTCGCGCGACAAGTTTTTCAAACTCAAATAATTCAACAAAAAACAATTAAATAATTGTCAGCTTAAATGAAAGCTTGTCTTTAGAAAGGTTTCTCATAAGTTATTTTATTTTTTGCTTTTCAGTTAGTTCACCTTAATTTGTTGATTTCTAATAGAGCATCGTTATTACAAGGTCTCTTCCCTGTAAGTTTGGAGCTGAAAAAACCCCTTTTCCATAACAAAAATCTTTCCATCCTGGTCGCATCTTGAATTTATAATTTTGACAAAAAAATCATAATCTCCCAACCTGAAAACCCTACATACCAATTTTGAATAAAAGATTACCATAATCAGAAAAGTCTTCCTCCATCTTGGGGCCGACATCCTGAATTCATAAATGTTGACAAAAAATTCATAATCTCCTATCCCAAAAACCCCCGCTTACCAATTTTGAATCGAATAGGACCATGATCACTAAACCCGTTCTCCGTATTGGGGCCGCCATCTTGAATTTATGAATTTTGACAAAAATTACATCATCTCCGACCCCGAAAACCCCGACATATCAATTTTGAACCGAATTGAACCATAATCACAAAACTCGTCCGCCATCTTGGAGCCGCCATCTTAAATTTATGAATTTTGACAAAAAATTCATAATCTGCGACCTTGAAGACCCCCACATACCAAGTTTGAATCAAATCTGGCCATAATTATAAATGTCATCCGCCATCTTAGAGCCGTCATTTTGTTTTTTCTCTAACAAAAGTTTCATAATGCATTGTCACGGAATTATGAACACTCATCAAATTTCGAACTAATCGGACGACTAGAAGTTAGTCAAAATTCACTTAAAAGATTTGACCCAAACTAACAAATGAACTAACTAATAAGTGAAACTGAATAAAAGCTTATGAAATAGAACATACCACCCTCCAATGAATGGCAATATAACTGGAGGTAACTTAGTTATCGAATCTTCATTTGCATATATCACTCGGAGGGAACAACGCATTGTTTTTCAGATGAAAATAATATATATGCATGTATAAATTTTGGGTCAGAAATCGTTACCCCTCTCTTGATAAACCTATACAATATGTCCCCCTCACCACATATATGAATTTTTTTTTGACATAATTCAAACCGATACCCTGGAGGTTAGTCCGCCTGAACTTTCTCCCGGAGGGAACAACGAACTGTTTATACATATATATATATATATATATATATATATATATATATTTCATGGTGAGGATTGTTTTTCAATTTCCAATCCTAAACACACACACAATGAAAACTTCGTAGTTTATGTGACTGATTGATTTAGTTTTTAAATTTCCCCATGGTTATTAAGATGATGGAGCATAAAAATGACAGAATATTTTAAGTAAGAAGAAATTTTGAAATCTTTATTTTTCAATTTCCTATATATTCAAAATAATGAAAAATTAGAAACTATTCCCAACCAACGAGTCTATTTTTTAGGAATATCCCATTTATGTAACAGCATACATATTCGGAAACACTCTTGTATAAAAAGAGAGTACGTGATATTTTTTCGATACTAAACTTATTTTATTATAAAACCGTACAGTTCACTGATAATCAAGGTGCAATATTGATCGTTCTTCAGGCGTATCAACACTCTTCACATTTGTGCAAAAACTATGGAATATTTCTGAAGTATGTCGATAATTCAAGTTGTTATCTTTTGCCAGAAAACATAAAACTAAACGATTAATATCATTTTAATAATTATTTAAGGTATGAGTGTCTCATTAGCCATATAAAACATATGCTAATAATAGATGAAATGCAATACATTTTATCCACAGCTGGTATATTATAAACACGAAGGCTTTTTCTAAATTGAGTGCTTATTTGATGTTTATGACAGTTGCTGGAAATTTATGAAATGTGTTGTTTGTGAAGGTTGTGATATGGTTTCTATGACAAATGGTTTGTTTATTTTGTGAAAGTATATTGTTCACCGACTACAAATTCAAGTGTCTGATGAGTCATAAAACACTCCAATGTTTTTTGGCCTTATAAGACGTTTGTAAACATAAGCATTATCAATGATTTGGTAGGAACATTTCCAATTCAGTGATGTACAATAGTTAAAATTACTGAATAAATACGTTTAATGAAGGTTAATCACATCGGCTGATCGAATCGATACCACCGATCCAAAAAATAACATTGTTGCTAGGAAAAATATATTGGAAATATATAACACATCGACTATAAAAATATTAGTTTTATTCACGAAGAAATCATATAGTATTTTAATTTTTTCGCACATCCATACAAAACCAAAGAGGTCTTCCTCCATTCTTATGTGAACTTGATTCCAGCTTTCTACATTTCATGTCCAAGCTCTGTATGGCACATTGATTGAGTTTTGTCAGATACTTCGATAAGGTACTCCTGAATAAGTCTCTTTCTGTAGCCTAGAAGAAAAAGGGTCTGCATTAGTTAAAAAAGGGAATTAGCTACGAATGTACCTTAATGGTTTACAAAATAAATTGAATAAAAAATCCATAAATATTAAATACTTCCAGGAGAAAATATGCGGATATTTTTTCCTTAATCGTTCCAGCATAGAAGTTGGGCATATAACTATGAATCAACGTTTTTTTCTCAAATATTTTTGTTTTGTTGTGAGAATATATTGAAATCTACAGATTTTGCAAAATTAACGAATATCGGGATTTTATTGATAACTTTTGAAAAACTTTTTTAACTTAAAACTCAAAAAGACTTCTTCAGATTTCATTTCAAAATATAATAATACAGTTAAATATACCTACTGAGTCTGGTACAAGATAATATAGGGATATTTATAAGGTTAGAAAATGGTGTCTACTTAGACTAACAAAATAGTCTGCTCTAATCAGTTTCCTAGAGCTCATAGGAGGATAATGAGTGAGCAGTTTTATGATACTCTTGGGATATTCATCCGTTATCTTGCATTCATATGCAAGATACCCCCCCATAGAAAAAGTTGATGCCATGGGTTGTAGGGTGTTCATGCGACGCCTTCCAGATAGATGTATTCTTTCTGTATTTCTTCACGAAGACTTGGTCTTCTTCTTGGGAATATGGTGCGTGGTGCAGGCTGTGGTCCAAGGGCTAGTCTTGTTATCTTCTTTCCATACTTGCAGAATGGGTAGAGTGCCAACAGAAATATGATGAGTGAGATGGTGAAGTAACTGAGCCATGATATATTTTTCTCAACGAAAAGTTGTTGCATCAGGTCATATAGGCTTTTGGAATACGAGTCCAGCTTATATTTGACGACGTCTATGTCATTAATATTCAGGTCGTTTAATTTGGGTGACTTCGATTTCGGCTGTTTTGATTTTTGTATAATAATAAACTGGATGGGTGCCGTGAGTGACATTTGACCTTTGGAATTTGATTGGATCGTTGTTATTCCAATAAATGCACTACATTCAGTCTTCAGTTCTACAATTGAGTTCTTGTAAATAATTTCAGACTTATTGTTCCTATTGGGACAATTCACAGTCACTTGTGAAGGTTCAGAGAGAATCACTAGCTAAAGATTGGTTTTGAATCAAAAATTAAAATTCTGTATTTTGTGTAAATTTTGTATATTTATGCAAAGTGCTTTCGGCCTGCGGCCATCTTCAGTGGTTATCTAAAATGTGTATGATATAATTTTGATGTAAAAATGTAAAGCATTGTTCAGGGTAATGACGTCATTTAAAATGTATAAAATTTTATTCTGAAAAATTATATAGAAGCAGTGTGGCTTGTATGGTTGAGAGATACTTCGAAAGGAACTAGTTTTTAAGTTTTGTTGCGAATTTAGTGGAATAGGAGAAAATTCACTATCTAGTTCCTTTCGAAGTCTCTCTCAACCAGACAAGCCACACTGCTTCTACATAATTTTTCAGAATTTAATTTCATAAATTTTTAATGACGTCATTATCCTTAATCATAAATTTGTAAATCTGACAATATTGCACACAACGTGACACACTGTCAGCAAACGCTGTCTAGCCATTGGCCAAATTGTTTCAAAAATTTAAAAAAGTGGAAATATACCAAAGTTAGGAAATTTTCATTATTTGAACCAACATTATGAATGTGATTCTTCGAACCAGGAACATGTGAACATGCTCACGACTTTTACTTCAATCAAGATTATTTTTTATTCTCATGACAGGTACTAAACAATCCTTTATATTTTTACATCAAAATTATATCATACACATTTTAGATAAGCAGGCCGCAGGCCGAAAACGCTTTGCTTAAATATACAAATTTTACACAAAATACAGAATTTTCATTTTCGATTTGGAATCGTCGTGAACACGGAAGTTGAGAATTCTCATTGGTTTTCAATTTTTAACTGACAGTTTCGTGGAATGTCTCTGAAATATTTGAAAATTTGGGCTTGGATGGATGAACATGTCAGAGCATAACTCAGTTCTATGAAAAAATGGTTTGCACGTTCTCAAAGAATCATATTTCTCAATGAATTTTTGAGAAATTGGGAGAATGTGGTAGATGCCAGTTCTGTCATCGTATATTCGAATTGGGGACAGTTGGTCCAGAGTGCGAATTTGTGATTCAGTAAGAGGAGAAAAACTAAGTTTGAATTGGTTTGGAAAACTTCTAATTCTATGATTTCGAGGTATTGTGACAAATTAGAAAGTTTTGGTGTAGGTTTTGAGAAATTATCTTTTATGCTGTAATCAAATGGTCGGGAAAATGAAGAATGAATGATATTCAAGCATGCATATGATCAACGTTGTTTCCTTCGAAGAATAGGACGCTTTCCATTAGTTTTTGGCAAATATCAATTAATCTCAGTTTTCCTTCAATTCGACTAATTCTATTGCTATTGAAATTTTTAATAACAGGTGTGGTCACTGAAATTTGGCTCTTTAATAAGTTGGTGTGCGACCTTAATCAGCCTATTGATACAGTTCGAATAGTATTCACCGTCAGTAGAGTTTACTATTGTATTGCATTGAAAATACTACCTATACCAACAATCAATGATTCGACCTTTTTTGTATTATTTGATAACTCAAATCGTGAAAATTATATGGAAAAATTAATTACTACTGGAAAGTTCGATACTACCAGTGATTATTATATAAATTACATTATTTGTAATGGTAAATTGGCAAAGGAAGTATTTAAAGGAACTCTGAAGTTTCAGAGGAGTCTGACATACATAACCAAGGCTTACTCATAATATAACAACAATGCTTTTCGCCATCTGGAATCGGCAACGGACAGCCAATCCTGTTTTTGTGTTTCACTTAACTATGGATTCGTATCGTTCGCGATTATGAACAAACAGTTGAAACTGAAGAGAACAATTTCTCGATGAACTTTTTCCGCTTTCAAAATCCTACCGACTTCGCCAATTTTGTCCTTAAAAAACAAGAACACTTAAAAAAAATTGTATGAATGAGAATCCTGTACCTGTACAAAGAATTAAATCAGACTGATAAACTGTTGTTCTCTAGAAGGCAATGTTTCTCGGTGAACTATGCTGATAAGGTGTATTTTCTCCTGCGGGATCTTAGTATCAGCGAGATCAGGGGTCGATGACAACATTACTCGAGAAACGTTGTCTTCTGGAGGACGAAAGTTCATCAGTCTGATTTTATTCTTTGTACTGTTAAACGCATTCTCACGATTGTTTTTTGTATAACAGTTTCAAGAAACTAACTCTTATGAAACTTTAAAAAAACTGCAGCCATCTGAAATTGAATCAGTATCTTGTGTAATTGCTGGAGTAAAATATGAATGACCAACAAATACAAGAACAACTAAAAGACGTAGGATTTGAATTCAATTACTGCAAAAGAATAATCGCATAAGCGACGGATAAACTAACAACTTTAATCAGAATTATTACCAACAATATGGATGCATACGAGAAGCTACTTATAGAAAGGCTGTTCTACGAGAGCAGACATTATCCAATTCACCCTAGTATAGCACCCTCACCGGCTCCACTACCATGCAAGAAATGCTATGAATGTACCCACAATTACTTGGGTACACTTTTCGAGAGCGCAGCGCCATGTTAACGTGTGCACGGTATGGGTGACGTGTGTATTGTTTATGATGGGATAGAGATTTCGGTGTAAAGTGGGATGGAGTACTTGTTTACGATACCTAACCTAACTTATGGTGGCGCGCTATTATGGGGAGGGGCGCTATTATGTGGGGGGGGGGGCGTGAAAGAAGGATATATGAAGATGGATCACCGAAGAGACGTAAATAGGTCTCACGAATACACGACGTTCCAGAACGTTCCACGCCGTTTTAGGACGTTCCACGATGTTCCAGGACGTTCCACGCCGTTCCCCGATGTTCCAGAACGTTCGACGACGTTACACGGCAGTCCAGGAAATTCCACGATATTCCTATTCCACGCCGTCCCAGGACGTTCCGCGATGTTCCACGCTGTTCCCCGACGTTCCACGAAGTACCAACAAAGTCAATGTCTCCGATTCGGATAATTTTCAACGAGCTAACGTGAATTGATGTACATGTGGCAGTACTGCCCTTGAAAAACGATTAACAAAATAAAAATTTTGATTTAAACCCCAGCATACGGAGTGGGGTTTCAAATTGTAAATTCATCACTTTCCACCCTCAAACTTTATCATAGAACAAGAAATCGTTATTTGAATGCTTTAAATTACATAAAATAACGAAACCATATATTATCGTAATCATGCCACGGAATTATAACCAAAACCGTCGAAAACCGCCTAAACCGGATGTACCACTGATTGAAATCCGATAAGGAAAATTTTGGTGTCAATGGATTCGTCTCGATGTCAAGAATCACAAGTAAACATTTTCCGATGCCAAAAAGGCTCAGGAAGCTAACTTTGTTATTATTGGAGATACATCAACGTGCGAGTACTCTAACAAGACAACTTTCACCGGAGATCGTTAAAGTCTACGTGTGTAGCATGTCTTTTACACCAGAAAAAAAAATGTCGAAACCTGGGATCGTACCAGGGACCGCCAGATCTTCAGTCTATCGCTCTTCCAGCTGAGCAATTTCGACTAATGAAATTTAATGTACCCCCACCACCAACAACACCTTGTTTATCGGTACCATCAGCAGAAAAATGACGTTTCACGACGGATGGGATGGGGAGGGGTAGTCTTTCCGATGATGAATGACCCATGAACCATAATCAGTATCACAATGAAGCCTGACGAATATAAACATACACTTGCGGATTTTGATATGACATTGGCGAGAATTGGAAAGAGACATTGAAAATCACGAAAGAATCAAGAATACTGTGAGGCTGTTGAATAATTCAAGTATTTGGGAGAACGCTTTCGAGTGAAAAACACCGCCATCAAGGTACCCTGTTCGAAGAATTCAACCCCAATTCGAAAATGATGCTGCTGGAAACGAATTTCGTACTTTTAACAGCGATCGTCTGTGATGTTCTATATGTTAATATACCTAAAAGAGTTCAATATGGCAGTATGTGCAAAAGACTTTGAACATATGTGCAATAGAACCAAATGGAAGCTGATGCGTCTCGTTACCAATGATGGACAATTACCCATATTTGCTGCAGATGTACCGAAAAACACATTCAAGTATGAACTGTAGCTGATATTCTAAGATGGTCGTGAAAGAGATACAGAAAATTGGGAAATGGAGCACAAGGCAGAAGATCAAGTTACATTGAAGGGAAAAATATAGAAAATGAACTTCATAGAATTTCAATAAAATATGTATTATATTAGCAGTGTGTTGATGATGTTTGTACAGAGAGTGGTAGTTGAGAAGAAAAAATTTAAAATATATGGATTTTAAATAAAAATTTGTTTCATTTTTCAGTTGTTATTGAATCCTCATCTATCAGTTGTAGATAAAACAACTCGTATCCCTTTCAAAACACGAGAAAACAACGCCATTTTCAGTAGAGAACGTGAATTTGAAAATATAAGATATTAAATATATACAGACTGTCTCATCAAGAGAAAAATAAAGGGTGAATTTGAAAAAAAATGGACAGACACACGCTGATTGTAGTGTCAGAGTGACGTAAATGCAACAATTGGGTGGGAATAAAATACAGATTATCCCAGTCGCAATGATCTAGCATCGTATATATACAATTATCCTAATCAGAGTAGAAATTTACATCTTATATTTACCCAACTTTGAAATTAGGTTTCCTCATTGGTTATAGAGAAAAAACATGGCGCCTAACAAAAAACATGGCGCCTAACAAAAAACATGGCGCCTAATAAAAAACATGGCGCCTAATAGAAAAACAAATAATAACAAAAATTATACTGAACAGCTCATCGGTTATAGACAAAATATAGATATGAGTCACTTGTCATTGGAATTAAAGTTTAAGAACACCGTTGCTGAACACCGTTACTGAACACCGTTGCTGAACACCGTTGAAGAACACGGTTGAACACAGGAAACTCAACTCATCGCAACCCAACTCAACTCAATGGAACTCAAGGGTACTCAACCCAAAAAAGGTATACATAACCTCAAACCTCTGTTGAAATCTTCATAACTAAGTGAAGACATCATTGTGATACTCTGAAAACGAGGACATACGTAGCTCCACATATATTCGAAACTTCGTTTCTCATGCTTCTGAATCACAATTTTGATCATTCAGACACGTCATTTTTGCATTTCTTTTCGTAAGTCTGGAGAGTGATTTCCCACCAGTCAAAACGGTGTTTTCAAACCTTATTTTAATTATTTTCTTCATACATCCAAGGTAATTTTGGTCACTTCAAATACACGCAAAACTTCAAACTAAATTTTTGATCATCCACATGTATTTGGAATGGGAAAACCTCATTAAAATGTAGAAAAGAAGACGTCTTTCACACCCTATTTTCCAGCATTCTTTCATGCGTCTGAGACGTCATTTTGATTACACAGAACTTCATGCGTCAGAAGCATCATTTTGATCAATCAAGCACATTGTATTCATACTTCATTTATGCATTTCTTTTCTTTCGTTCGGAGAGTAATTTTCCACTGGTCTAAAGGACAATGTTGTCACCTCAAATACACGCAAAACTAAATTTTCAGTCATTCACATTCATTGCAAATGGGGAACCACAACATACGTCTGAGGAATCATTTTTGATCACTCAGAACATCGTTTTCACTCTTAATTTTCCATACTTTCACACATCTGAAGCGTAATTTTCACATATCAAGCATATCGTTTTCACGCTCAAATCTTTTTGAAATATTACGTCAACGAAATCAGCGTCAACCAAACGGATGCTTTAGATATTTCATTTTTCCAAACGTCGCTTCCAAATTATATTTTCTTCTTAATTTGTCAGAACTGAGACCAAAAATAAAAATTAAATTATTACTTTATCATTATATAGTGAAGTTGGAGGGGTAAACATTGATTTGAAATGTATGGTTTCTTTCATTCGAAATGCTAACATTTTCACACTCAATATTTTGTATTATTTTCAGGCGAGTATATAATCAAAGTTCGTTCTATGCAATTCAAGGTCAAGTACTGCAAATCTTATATTTACTCATTCTCCTGCGATTCAAAGTAATTTTCAGGGCCCCGTATATTTGGTATACCTCTTCCTCGCAACTGGGTTTTCAAAATTTGAAAATTGGACAATTTGGTATGTCTTTTACACAATGGGGGCTTTCTAAATTTGAAAAATGGGGCAGTTCTGTTTTAGGTTATAATTTGGAAGTTATATTTGGAAAATGGTACACTGTGACTATGTCATTATATTCGGTATAAATCACAATGTCCATAGGAGTATTATTTTCAGTTAGGTAGAAATAACTTGAGCTTTCAAAATATATTTTTTTGGAGAAGATCTATTGATTTATGAATTTTAGGTATAGTAAATTAAAAAAATTAATATGAAAGTATTTGTGACAGCTCCACCCTCTAATAGACGATAAACATTCGGAATAAATCAATTTCAGGGTGCCCTAATATGGAGCATTCGAAATATTTTTGGTAGCCCAATGAGCAATAAGCCTTGCTAGTGGGATTCGTGAATATAATTAGATTTCAATTTTTGATTAAACAGCAGCATATTGAGATAAATATATAAGTAATTTTTTTATCATTTCAGCCGTTTATAGATAAAATCAATTATAAAAATAATCTATTTTTTAGCAGCCCACCCTTTTAATAGTTTTTGGAATGAATGAATAAGAAATTTCGGTAATTTGATAGGCCATAGAGGATTTTATAAATGAATAACAATAACCTGTCTTCAATTCCTTTGTTTCGTATGAGCAATATTCAGTCGAGGTTGCATTAAAAAGTCAATAACAAAAGAGAATGTCTTATGTAAGAGTGGCGAATGTCTGAATAATTAATGAGAAGGTGGTAGGTAATATAAACAGTATATATATGAGAGAATATCCTCCGCAGATCAAAAACACTTCAGTATTTATCAAGAGTGAATTGTAGTGTTCCTGCAAAAATCAAAGGTGAGTTTGTTTTTTAATATATCTATATCTCCTACATTTCTTACAATTCAGTATTACCATATCTTTGATGAAAAATAATTGTTACTTCCAAACTTTTTAGATCAGAAATTTACAAAATGTTTTTTTTAGATGGATCTTAAAGTATTAAATTCAATCTTTCTTCTAGAAACGAAGATTGCAAAGCCTATTGTTAAACTAGAAAATTTGAAGATTGGACAACAACAAGCTATTTATTCGGCCAAGATAGTACCCTCAAAATTTGGAGAAACAGTGCTTTTGGAATTGGAGAAGAACGTTGTGTTCCTACCGCAAAGAGTAACCAACGAATACAAACCATATATAACTAGTTTTGTGGCAGAAAAATACGCACTCATATTCAGAAGGACCAAAGACGTGGGAAAACCTAATCCGGCTGCATCTTTTGGAATCATTATCCAAATAAATTGTATAGGTGAGTTACTTTTTTATAAATGATAGTGATACGTTATGGATAAATTCGGGGGAACATTTTCTTAAATTGATGAAACGTTGAAATTAATCAAAGAAAATTCAGATGAAAAAATGCAATCAAAGCAATTACTCAACATATCAGAAAGTGCAATGAAGCTTTGAAGAAATTGAAACGCAAAGTAGGACAGAAAAGTAAAATTATAACCAAAATTGGCCAATTGGAACGATTGAGGTGTTTACTGAAAGTGAAAAGTAAAAATGTAGGTTCAAAGCAGGAGCGTAAGGTTCATTGGGAAAATGTTAATTCTTGTTTCAATAACAGAATCAAGACGGGTGTCATCATCAATATAAAACATTAATAAATGAAAACTATTTTGGCCGACGGATTCATTTTGTTTAAAAAAATTAATAACAAAATTCTGAAGGAAATGCCAGCTCTGAAACTGAATACTACTCTTTAGGTATATTTGATTGAACAATCGAGTGATGAGGAGGTTATTAGCCAAAAATATTTTGTTACACCAAATGCAGTTTTAGATCAGGGAACGGATCTAGTTGTTTGGTATGGTGAACATGTTATTGATTACATTTCAAATAAATTGTCCGAATTTTCTAAAGAATCAAGCGGTTGGGCGTCACAAAAAAATCTATTGTTGGAAGTAGCTGTAAACGAATATGAAATTGGTAATGGAACATCTTTTATTAAATTACCGTTACAAATTGCAAGAAAGAAGCATGTATCAACATTGAAAATAATGACGATGCATTTTTCTTTTGGAGTGCAGTTAGTGCTTTATACCCACCCACAGGACATATAAATTTTCCCACATCATATCCCCCATACAATCTTGTATTAAATACTGAATGTTTGAATGAAACTTAATCATATCAACAAATTTGAAAAATTGAATGATATTTCTGTAAACGTTTTTGCATTGGAATGAAATATTACCGATAAAAATTCATTTTATGAAGTAGTACCTGTTAGGCTAACTAAAAGTAAATTAGATCGTCATGTTAATTTGCTATTAATTCAAAATCATTATTTTCCCAAACTGAATGATTACACTGCACCAATACTAGATGACGCAGTTTCTGAAATAAACACTATTGTTGGATCAACAATATGTCACGCCTAGTATAAAGTCAAGTTAGCAAAAGCCATAAAAAGATTCATTTATGTGATCTTTGTCTCAATTATTTCAATACTGAAGAAAAATTAAAAAATAATTATGTGTTGAGTGAGAAAAAGAACGATTGTAGAATATCATTCCCGAAATATGACTTCGTAGAATTAAAAAATTATGTCTACAAACAGAAAGTGCCTTTTGTAATCTATGTTGATATTGAAACCATTTTGGAGCCATGCAATTCAAAATTATCACAAATAACAACAAAATATCAATTACACAATTTCGGTGGGCTATTACCTAAAGTGTTGTAATGATGATTCTGTTTCTTATTTCAATAGTTATGAAGAAGAAGATTGTATGGAATGGTTTTCTACGGAAATAAAGAATATTGCACAGTTTGTAGAGGGTGAAATACTCAATATTGTGCCAATGATTGAAAAACCGAAATCTATGGATTTTGGAACTTGTCAAAGGTCAATGATGCATTGTAAGAGATCATGATCATTTCACGGGACAATTTCGCGGTTTCGCGCAACAAGAGTGCAACCTTTGTTTAAAAAACTGTTTGTTGTACCAGTCATTTGTCATAAAATGTCAAATTATGATGCCCATTTTATTATTAAAGATTTAGCCAAGCGAGGTGCTCTAAGTGTTCTTTCATTGAATAAAGAAAAATACATTTTTTTCACTCTCAATGATTGCGATAGTAGAATAAAATTCAGATTATAGATTCATTCAGATTTATGGGAGCGGGTCTTGATGAACTCGTATCCACATTGTGTATGGATAATCTTCGAAATTTGAAGCGAGAGTTCAAAGATTTTTTTTTGAAGGTTGTAGACGATGTGGTAAGTTGATTACTCTCGTTTCGGAAGTCCATCGTCTTAATGGATTTAAAAGGTTTTGGAAACCTTTTAAATCCATCAAGACGATGGACGTTCGAAACGAGAGTAATCAAAGATTTGAATGATGAAACATTCAAACTTTTGACCAGGAAAGGGGTATTTCTCTATGATTTTTTAGATGATGTGGAACAATTAAATGATACTCAACTTCCAACCATTGAAAAATTCTACAACAAATTGCTTGATGAAGAGTTCTGCAAAGAAGACTACATTCATGCACAAAATATATGGTCGGCGTTCAAGACGAAAACTCTTGAGATAATATAGCAATTTGTATATGAAAACTGATATTCTGCTACTTGAAGATGTCATGAAAAATTTTAGGGAAACTGCTTTGGAAACCTATGGTTTAGATCCCGCTTGGTATTTTACAATGCCAGGATATACGTGGGATGCTATGTTGAAATATACAAGATGCAAATTACAAATTTTAAAAGATGTTGATATGATAATGTTTGTGGAAAAGGCAATTAGGGGTGGACTATCGGTTTGTAGTAATCGAATTTCAGAAGCCAACAATGAATACACGCCCAACTATGATCCCTCAAAGCCTGCCAAAACACTTTTGTATCTCGATGTGAACAACTTATATGGTTGGGCCATGTCTCAACCATTACCTTTCGGGAGTTTCAAATAGGCCGATACAAATATTGAAGTGACAATGATTCCAGATGATTCATCGGTGGGATACATTTTACAAGTTGATTTAGAGTATCCCAAAAATATACATTAATTACACTTATACCTTTCCATTTGGCGCAGATTATTCTGTTCCCCCTACATCAAAATTACCAAAGTTAATTGCCAATTTACATGATAAAAAAGAGTATATTTTACATTATAGAAATTTAAAACAAGCATTGACAAACGGTTCAATTCTAACTAAAATACATAAAGTGTTGGAATTTAAACAGTCTGTATTACTTTTCACCAACTCAGTCCATTTCTTTTCAGTGAATACTAAATTATCACCTCCATTGTCAGATATTACAACACAAGGGGCATAACCTAGATGCACTGATATACAGACCGACACATACTTTGATTTATCGGAGTTTAAATAGAACCGACGTTCACCCAAAAATGTTTATTGTTTGTCTTGAAATAAATTAATTTTGACTGACACTCCAGTTTTTATTTTCAGTGTTTTTATATCGCTAGAAAAATGTGTGGTTTCCCAAGGTTCAATCAAACATTCACTTCAATTATATTTTTATTGATCTTTATAATCATTACACGTGCAATCAAGGACCAATTCGCGAATGAAAGCTATACTTTGAATTTTTCATGACTATTTTTTTTAATTCGTCGAAAATATAATAATTGCAAGCACCAATATTATACATGAAATAAAAAACATTACGTGTATTTCTTCTTTTTGCATATTACAGTTACTTTTATTTAAATTCATACTTTGCCATTCATGTTGATCAAATTCAGAATTATCAGGAAATATAATTTTCAATTTATAGTTGAAATGTGTTGAGTTCGTTTCTGGAATCTCAATTTGAAATACAGACAATTGGCCATTTTTTTTTATAAGCTTAATAGTTTCCAAGAAGTTCGGTTACATTCTTCTTCTATATTCTTCATATCGAAGCAAACTGCAACATATTGAGAATTTTTCGGTACATTCGTATATAATATTCCTTTCATAATAGCTGCCAAAATTATAAAATTTTATTCTAATAAAGCCATTTTTCTTCAATAAAGAATATTTGTCCTCTCTTCTGAATGAACTGTATAATACTAACTATTTCAGCATCGAGCATAACTTTTTCTATTGTAAATTATTTTGGAGGGATGTCAGTCAAACCCAAAAAGCAGAATGATGTAGAATAGACAAAATTGCCCCAAAACAATTATTTCGAAAGCCTAATTTATTGCTACCTAACTGAAATACTGAAATACCTCCCCATCTGTCATAATGTTGGAAGTACTTTTTTAGTTACACCCAGACTTTTTATTTTCACAATCTCCAGTAAAAGTTGACTGTGAGAGTACTCGCACGCTGCTGTCTCTCATAATAACGGAGTTAGCTTCCTAAGCCCGGCATCGGAAAATGCCTAATTATAATTCTTGACATCGAAACGAATCCATTGATACCAAAATCATCGAAATTGGGCTGAAACCGGAAGTTTATATTTTATTGCTGATTTGGAATCTCCTCGTAGTCGGCAATCCGAATTAAGCATTCGTTTTCTTCTATCTCTATTTTTACAAACCAGAAGTGCTCATTTTTCGATGATTCGTACAGATCCGAAACATCGACATCCATGTTTTTTCTTTCCAATGATGAGAAGTGACACATACAAAGCCGCCATGTTTTTTCTTTCCAATGACAGGCGGCCATGTTTTTTTCTATAAGCGTAAGTTGTGTTTTTTTTTTCTAAAAGCGACTGTCAATAGGGACAATTACTAAAATAACTTTAAAATTATATCCTAAAAACAGAATTGCCCCATTTTTCAAATTTGGAAAGCCCCCATTGTGTGAAAGACATACCAAATTGTCCAATTTTAAAATTTCGAAAGCCCAATTGCGCGGAAGAGGTGTACCAAATATACGGGGCCCCGAAAATTACTTTGAATCACAGGAGAATGAGTAAATATAAGATGTGCAGCACTTGACCTTGAATTGCATAGAACGAACTTCGATTATCTACTCAGGCATCTGATGCGTTCTTTTCCATCATTCAGAAACATCGTTTCCAAGTTCAAATTTCTGTTTTATTTGATGCACTCTACAGAAAAGAGAGCTATATATTTTGATCGTAATCCTGAATCATCAATTGAATTTTTACTGAAACAACGTTGAGTACAAGATAGTTTCAGGGTAGGTAAAGTCGTTAGATTATATCTCTTATGGTGTAAAATCAGGACGGCACTTCTGCATTCATCGACATATATCCATCTCTGGCGCACCCACACGTTCCACGCTTTCTCTCTCCGACACAAATCATTCTTCAGTCCGCCGCGCGATCTGGATCTTTGTCGACTACGTCACATATGAACGCGGGCATGGGCTCACTATCCATTTCTCTTCCACCCATACGTTCAGCGCACACGTCACGTATAGCGAGTGCTCGATGCTAGTGGCGCACGCTGTGTGTTGGAGAGAGAGAAAGCGCGAAACGTATGGGTGGGAGAGAAATGGATATATGTCGATGTCCACGTTCATGTGTGACGCAGGCGACAAACATCCAGTTGGAAGATAAAGTCGCGCGGCGGACCGAAGAATTATTGATATGTATGTGTTGGAGAGGGAAAGCGCTGGGAAAGGGTGGAAGAGAAATGGATAGTGAGCCGATGCCCGCGCAGGTGAAAGGCGGACTGAAGAATGATTTGATGTATCGAAGAGAGCGCGTGGAACGTATGGGTGCGCCAGAGATGGATATATGTCGATGAATGCAGAAGCGCCGTCCTAATTTCACACCATAAGAGGACTAATCTCACGACTCGACCCACCTTAAAACTATCTTGTATTCAACGTTGTTCAGTAATAAGTCAATTGATGATTCACGATTACGATTAAAATATATACTTCTCGGTATGCGTACATTGTTGTAACTTTTCGGTAGAGTGCATCAAATAAAACAGAAATCTGAACTTGGACACGATGTTTCTGAATAATGGAAAAGAACGCATCAGACGCATAAAAATAATACATAATATTGAGTGTGAAAATCATAGCATTCTGAATGAAAGACACCATAATTTTTAAATCAATGTTTACCCCTCCAACTTCACTATATAATGATAAAGCAATAAATTGTTTTTTTTTCAATTCTTGGTGACAGTTCTGATAAATTAAACAGAAAATATAATTTGGAAGCGACGTTTCTGTATAATCGAAAATGACTCTTCAGACGTTTGGAAAAATGAAATGAAATATCGAAGGCATCCGTTTGGTTGACGCTGATTTCGTTGACGTAATATTTTGAAAAGATTTGAGCGTGAAAACGATATGCTTGATATGTGAAAATGACGCTTCAGATGTGTGAAAGTATGGAAAATTAATAATGGGAACAAAGTTCTGAGTGATCAAAAATGATTTCTCAGACGTATGATGAGGTTTCCCATTTGAAATATATGTGAATGACAAAAAATTTAGTTTGAAGTTTTGCGTGTATTCGAAGTGACAAAATGGTCCTTGACCGGTGGAAAATTACTCTCCAAACTCATGAAGAGAAATGCATAAATGAAGTGTGAATACAATGTGCTTGAGTGATCAAAATGATGCTTCAGACGCATGGAAAGAAGAAGTTTCGAAGACATGTGGAAAAATTAGGAGTGGACTGTGTAATCAAAATGACGTCTCAGACGCATGAAAGAATGCTGGAAAATAGGGTGTGAAAGACGTCTTCTTTTCTACACTTTGATGAGGTTGCCATATTTGAAATACATGTGAATTTAGTTTGAAGTGACAAAAATGACCTTGGATGTATGAAGAAAATGATTAGAATAAGGTGTGAAAACACCGTTTTGACTGGAAGAAATTTACTCTCAGACTCAAGAAGAGAAATGCAAAAATGTAGTGTGAAATACAATGTGTTTAAGGGATTAAAATGACGTTTCAGAAGCACTAGAAACAAAGTTTCGAATATATGTAGATGTATGTTGAATTTCCTCTTTTTCAGAGTATCACAATGATGTCTTCACTTAGTTATGAAGATTTCAACAAAGGTTTGAGGTTCTGTATACCTATATTTGGGTTGAGTACCCTTGAGTTCCATTGAGAGCTGTGTTGAGTTGGGTTTCCTGTGTCCAACGGTGTTCTTCAACGGTGTTCACCAACCGTGTTCAAAATGACGCTTCAGAAGCATGAGAAACGGAAGTTTCGAATATATGTGGAGATAAGTATGTTGAATTTCCTCTTTTTTAGAGTATAACAATGATGTCTTCACTTAGTTATGAAGATTTCAACAGAGGTTTGAGGTTATGTATACCTATATTTGGGTTGAGTACCCTCGAGTTCCATTGAGTTGAGTTGGGTTTCCTGTAATCAACGGTGTTCGGCAACGATGTTTTATTCTATAACCGATGAACTGTTCAGTATAATTTTTGTTATTATATGTTTTTTCTATTAGGCGCCATGTTTTTTTCTGTATAACCAATGAGGAAACCTAAGTTTGAAGTTGTATAGAAATTGGATGTGAAATTCTATTTTTTCTACTCTGTATATATTCGATGCTAGATCATTGAGACTGGGACACTCTGAATTTTATTCTCCCACCTGTTTATAGCATCTACTACGTCATTTTTCTTTTGCCAGGGCGTCCTGTATCTGCTTTTCCTCATTTAAAAATACATGTGAGTGTGATATATATTTTATTGAACACTCTATATATGGTCATATTTTTTCCTTAATTTTGGAACGTCTAATAATTTTTGGCACACTGTCTTTGCTTTATTATGGCCATGTTTTTGTATATTTTTTCAACTTAGTACTTCTTCATTGTCTTTTTTTATTCTCGAAGTTTCGTATATTTTTTATATGTAGATATGTGAAGCTGTCTTCTACAGAAATTCACTCCTGAAAACATTGAATCTTTCGTTTCGGTGCGATGTTCAATTATCAGCCTAACACGAATATATGAAGCTTGTTTAGCTCCTAGAGTCTTTTTGGCTTGTTTAATGCTTAATAATGTTTCTCTGTTACATTGAGACGAATCCTTTAACGAAGTTTCCTTATCGGTTTTCAATCAGCGGTTTTAATCGTGATGATGACACGGGCACGGGAATTTGATATTCCACTCGGTGTGCTGGGCCTCGAATCAATTTTTTATTTTTTAAAACGTGTTTCAAGGGCGCAGCTGCAGTGGGTATATCGATTCACTTCAACTCGTTGATTTTTTCATTTTTCTCTTGATGGGACATTCTGTATATTTCATGGAATAGTCTGTATATTTGATATGTTTTTTTTTCTTGTGTTATGTTTTTTATAAATTTTTTTTTTTTTTTTTTTTTAATTTTTTCTCTCTTGATGGGACAGTCTGTATATTTTATATGTTTTTTTTTTCAATTTAACGTTTTTTAGTAAAAGTTGCGTTGTTTTCATTCATCCATTGATTTTCTTTGGGTTATCCATTGTTCGTTCATAATATTTGCAGATATTTTTCATACGATTGCTATTCTTCAACTGTCTTTCCGTTTCATTGTTGAAGGAATATTTTTCTATCACGATCGTCGTCTGTCTGTCCATTTTTTTTCCAATTCACCCTTTATTTTTCTCTTGATGGGCTCTGATTTATTTTTTTTTTTTTTTTTTTTTTTCCCATTGATACTTTATTTTTCTCTTGATGGGGCAGTCTGTATATTTGATATCTTTTTTTTAAGACATCAATGTTTTTTCTATAACCAATGAGTTGTTAAGTATGATTTTCTCTTATTATATCACCATGTATTTATATGAGTCGCAATATTCTTCTATATCACGATCAGCATGTGTCTGTCCATTTTTCCAATTCACCCTTTATTTTTCTCTTGATGGGACTCTGTATATATTTGATATCTTATATTTTCAATTTCACGTTCTTTAGTGAAAGTTGCGTTCTTTTCTCGTGTTTTCTAAGTGATAAGAGTTGTTTTATCTACAACTGATAGATAAGGATTCAATAACTACTGAAAAATGAAACATATTTTTATTTAAAATCGATATATTTTCAATTTTGTCATCTCAACTACTACTCTCTGTACAAACAGCATCAACACACATGCTAATATAATACATATTATAATGAAATTCTATTAAGTTCATTTTCTACATTTTTCCCTTCAATGTAACTTGTTCTTCTGCCTTGTGCCCCATTTCCCAATTTTCTGTATGTCTTCCACGACCATCTTCGAATATCAGATTCAGTTTATACTTCAATGTGTTTTTCGGTACATCTGCAGCAAATACGGGTACTTGTCCATCATTGATGGTTACGAGACGCATCAGCTTCCATTCGGTTCTACTGCACATTAACATATAGAACATCACAGACGATCGGTGTCAAAAGTACGAAATTCGTTCCCAGCAGCATCATTTTCGAATTGGGGTTGAATTCTTCGAAGAGGGTACCTCGATGGCGATGTTTTACGCTCGAAAGCGTTCTCCCAAATACTTAAATTATTCAACAGCCTCACGGTGTTCTTGATTCTTTCGCGATTTTCAATGTCTCTTTTCAATTCTCGCAAACGTTTTTCAAAATCCGCAAGTTTACGTTTATATTCGTCAGGCTTCATTGATATACTAATTATGGTTCATGGTTCATCCATCATCGGAAAGAGTACCGCACCCCACCCGATCCGTCGTGAAACGTAATTTTTCTGCTGATGATATCGATAAACAGGGTGTTGTTGGTGGTGGGGATACATGAAATTTCATTAGTCAAAATAGCTCACTCAGCTGGAAGAGCGATAGACTGAAGATCTGGCGGCCCCTGGTTCGATCCCAGGTCTCAACATTTTCTAGTTCTGGTGAAAAAGACATGCTACACACGTAGACTTCCACGATCTCCGGTGAAAGTTGTCTTGTTAGAGTACTCGCACGTTGATGTATCTCCAATAATAACGAAGTTAGCTTCCCGAGCATGTTTGGCATCGGAAAATGTTCAATTGTGATTTTTGACATCGAGACGAATCCATTGACACCAAAATTTTGCTTATCGGATTTCAATCAGTAGTCACTTCCGGTTTAGGCGGTTTTCGACGGTTTTGGTCATAATTCCGTGGCGTGACTACGAATTAATATATGGTTTCGTTATTTTATGTAATTCAAAGCATTCAAATCGCGATTTCTCGTTCTATGATAAATTTGGAGGGTGAAAAGTGATGAATTCACAATATATGGGTTCTCCCCTTCAATTTGATAACCCACTTGGTATGCTGGGGTTCAAATCGATTTTTTTATTTTTTAAATAATTTTTAAAGGGCACAACTGCCACAGGGAAATCAATTCACATAAGTTCGTTGAAAATTACCCGAATCGGAGACATTGAATTTTTTGGTACTTCGTGGAACGTCCTGGATGGGCGTGGAACGTTGTCAAACGTCGTCGAACGTTCTGGAACATCGTGGATCGCCGTCGAACGTTCTGGAACGTCGGGGAACGGCGTGGAACATCGTAGAACGTCCTGGAACATCGTGGAACGTCGTCGAACGTTCAGGAACGTCGTGTTTTCGTGAGACCTATTTACGTCTCTTCGGTGATCCATCTTCATATATCCCTCTTTCGCGCACCCCTCCCAAAATAGCGCGTCCCCATAAGTTAGGTTATGTATCGTAAACAAGTCTTCCATCCCACTTTACACCGAAATCTCTATCCCATCATAAACAATACACACGTCACCCATACCACGCACACGTAAACAAGTGTCAAAAAGTGTACCCAAGTAACCCACTTATGCAAAAGTGTATCCAAGTACACCTTCTACTGACATCATCGATAACAATGGTACAAATTCGAGAAACGATATCACCGACAATAATGCCATTCCCAACGACCAAGCCGATGTTCGTGCTTCCAATAGCTTTCATGGCGATACCATCCACTCTAACATGGAAGAACCAGTCCTCATCATTCCATTGGTACAGCCACTGAACAACTTAGTATTCCCCAATAAGAACTTGAGTTTTCTCTCAAATATCACTAAATTTTGAACAAGATGTAATTAATCTAATCAAAAATTATATTGATCCAAAATATTTATACGCAATATTTCTACCAGATTTTGTGAAGTAGTAAAAATACTTTCAATATAGGTTTGTACGGTGCACCAAAATTCTGAAAGACGTTATCGAAGTCATAAAATAAATAATACAAAAATATCAAGAGGGTAAAACTATCACAGAGGCATAGTCGAAACAGAAAAAAAGAATACTAGAAACTTATTTCTGGCTAAAGCTAGGAATTGATACACGTACCTACATCAATAATTGCCAAATATATCAACCAAATGAATATGATCGTAATCCTCCTAAACAGGTATTACAAATCAGTTTAGATTATAATTCCATTTGTAATGCCCATATTTTCAAAAACTTCGAAAACATGCTGCTGTCAAAATTATTTGGTTTTCAGTCAATTTTGTAACGTTCACAATCTCGAAACCAATCATTGGCTAATGATTGTCTCTGTACCTTCACAAGTACTATGAATATGGACACTAAGACTGAACACACAACGTCACACACGGCACCCAACCAGTTGAGATCCCATACGAGCGTTCACTAGATTATCCAGAAAAATTGCCGAAACTGAAGCCTCTCAAATTAAACGACTGAATACTGATGACCTTGACGTACCCAAACACAAGCTGAACTTGTATTGCAAAAGCCTAGATCAAGAAAAATATATCACAGTTCAATTACTTTCCCATCTCATCATCATATTTCTGTTTCGTGATATTTTTGTATTGTTGAGTTTTTGACTTCGTAACGTCTTTTAGAATTTTGGTACACCGTACCTAAATTGAAAGAATTTTTAACTACTTCACAAAATCTGGTATTAATATTGAGTATACATATTTTGGATCAATATAATTTTTGATTAGATGGATTTCATCTTGTTCAAATATTGTAGTGATATTTGAGAGAAAATTCTATTTCTTATTGGGGAATAAAGTTGTTCAGTGGCTGTACTGATATGATGATGCGGACTTGTTCCTCAATGGAAGCACGATTATTGGCTTGGTCGTTGGGAAGGGCATTATTGTCGGTGATATCGCTTCTCGAATTTGTATATTTATATTGTCTACAGAGTTTCAAGTGATTAAGTTCCTCTTCTACATTCAAGTGGTCGGTACAAATGATGTCCCGTATTAGTTTTTGGTACGTTTTATAGATTTTCGTAAAAATGAATTTTGGAATTATTTTCCAGTCAGATTAGTGATATGAGAAGAGCTGTGGAGTTCGTAAATATCTTTATTTTTGAGAGGTATTGAGAATCCGTCCATCAGGCGTCGCATGAACACCTTATTCCGTCACCATTTTCCAACCTTGCATGGTCTCAATTTATATACATACACACACACATATATATATATATATATATATATATATATATATATATATATTGGTATGTTATTTTGAATTTGAAAAATATAAATATTATTCTTATAAGTATACTTTTTGCACCGCGTTGGGCGCTATTTGATATGGTTTGATGAATTAAAAAGTATAAATTGTTTTTCTATATTGAAGATAAGCTAATTATTTTTGGTATTCTTTGTGAGTCAATTGATATGATACAAATAGATATTTCTGCCCCTGTAATAATAATTGCCAGCGAACGTCACTGTTCTCTTGTCACGCTACCAACAATTATTATTTTTCTCGCCACAGCTAAACTCAGTTGGCACGCCCCTGTCTCAGATTGTCGGTTCAAAGCAATTCAGCCACTACTTGATATGTCAAACTCAAGTTATTCAATGGTCGTAGGTATGTTTGTTGATCATTGTGAAAGAACAAACAATAAAGTATCAAAAAGCAATTATCTCCTTTATTCAGGAAGACTTAAAAATACCTGGCCTACGAGAAATAACTTATACTAATGGGAATATACAAATATTCACGGATAATCATAAAATTTCAATCATGGATAGGTAAACAGAACCTCACTTTTCGTGAATGTAAAATTTTCTGTTATTGTTCAAAGTAAGGTGAAATAACTTCTTCGAATGTGCAATTGGTTATTTGTGAAATAGTTCTGGACCGGAAATACACTATGAAAGTTTTTATTCCTGGTTGGAACTGTTGGTGTTCAAACTATACCATAAAACAGGATGTCTCCTCTCTCCATTCGCTGTCAGGACTGCAATACCAGTATCAGGAACTATATAGATGTGGAAATCAGCATAAGGATCCGTGGATATGTTATACCATTAAGGTAATATTATTTTTGTTTATCAAATGATGGAATTATTCCATTTTTCTTATAGTGAAATTTCTGCGTGGCATCCCTTTTTAAATTAATTTTCGATCTCTTAAAGCTTTGTTTTTCTGTCGCATAGATACCTCTTTTCCTCCTAGTTTTAAATTTGAATTTTCAAATTCGCGCACTAATTTGTCACTTTTTACTGTTTATGTTTATATTGCATCATTTATATTTACAATTCTTTCTCCATTCTTATCATTACTTACATATTTGAATAATAATTGCTTCTGATACCATCTCATTGCTATTCCCTCACAATTTTCAATTTTTCACCTGACCATCTATTCCTTGATTGGCTACTTTCATAAAGACGTTTACTGTTCTCTCATTGGCTACTATTAGTTAGCTACAATTTCATATACTGTATGTTTCAAATTTAGAAATGTGTTGATTACTTTTTATTCATGACAATTTTGTACATTTGGACTTTTTGTTGTCTTTTGAGCAAATATGGGTTATAATAATTTTGACAGTGTATGAAATTGTTTGTTTTATAATATTTTGACATCACTATCTATCCATATCATACCTAAGCTCACAAGATACATAGTGTTTCAAAAGTTATTCACAAACAAACTCTTGAAATTAATAATTATTTATTATTTATTCTTTTTGTGGTTTTTTTATTCTTTTAAAATTTACAACTGGCATAACATAACATAACAACATTCCTAAATTTATATTCAATAATTTTCTACTAGTTAGAAAATTTTAATATCAATTTCTTTATTTATATTTTTAATTTACTTTAACTAATACTAATTTCTATTTCAGAAAACTTCTTGAGCTGGACTTCAAGAAAACAAGTTCTACAACAATTTTTAAAAAATTTTTTTTTTCCAAAAACTTGACTTGGACTTCTTTTCAGATCAAAAGAGAAAACTTTTCAAGATATCTTCATATATGACATTTTATATTTTATGATTATCATCTTACTTTCATTTTATATTTATACTGATATTATTTTCAATTATCAATTTTACAATTACTGGTACTCTTTCAATTATACTGATTTATCATTTTTCCTATCTTTTCCTTCAGTTGTTCTTTAAATTCATATTGAATTGGATATTTTATTAATTAGAATCTCTCATTTTATTTACTTTTATTTTGTGTATATACTCTTTCGCTTTTTCATTATTCACACATAATTAACATATTATATTCATTTATAATTCATTAATATACCTTCATATTATTTATTAATATACCTTCATATTATTTATTATTATATTCCTTTTTTATAATCTATATTTTTTTTTTAAATACTCTTTATTTTTTTCCTTTTTAATGTTTTTCACTTTACTTTGTCTAACTAACCTGTACCAATATTTGTATCTACTTTTCTCTTTTTCAGTATTATGATTGTTATTCAATAATTTTCTTTCTTTCTTGAAATATTCACTCATGTGCTGTTTTGTTTCCTTCAATATTTTCTCTCATTGATATTTTTATTCTTTACATTTGTTTTTCATTTTATTTTCTTTTATCAAATGTTTCTGAAATCATAACTATCTATCAAACTATTTTTTTAACTTTTTTCCATCTTCTATTCCTTAACTTGCCTATCAAATTTGTTATCCTACAATTTATTATTCCCTAAATTTTCTTTTTTATTATTTTCTCTCTTTATTCTTTTTTTTTCACTTTTTTTTAAATTATTTCATGTTAATTTTTTCAACTATTTTCTTTTTTATAACCAAATTTTTTTTTTTTTTTTTTTTTTTTTTTTTTTATTTCATTTTTTGTATTTCTTTGTTTCATTTCAAAATTTCTATTCGCCCTGTGAATGTCATTAATTTGCATTACTATTATTTTTTCTTTTATGTTTCCTTTTTTCAACTCAAAATTTTTGTATGCCACGCTCATGTCATTCATTTTCATTATTATTATTTTATCATTTTCATTCCCTTTTTGCAATTCAAAATTCATCTTAGCTATTATTATATCATATATTTTCATTATTTTTACTTATTATTTCTTTCACCTTTTTGCAACAAAACTTTTTTATTGTTCACATTTATATTATCTATAAACTCATTATTTTGGAGATCGAAATTCATTTTTATATTTTGTATCTGTGTATCATTTTTTTCTAATAAATTATAACTATCATCTGTTTTTTGTATAACTACCTCATTAATTTTATTTTGCTCACTACTTGTTTCAATTCTTCTTAATTCTAATAATTTTATCTTTTCTACATTTTTATTTATTTCACTCTCTATATTTACTATTTTTTTATCAAGAGTAATTATTTCATTTTTAACTTTTTCTTGTTTATTATTGATATCTAATTTCATGTCATTTATTTTTTTATCCTGCCTTTCTACATGATTATTTATAGAGGATAATTCTTGTGTTATTGCCACATAAAATTCCTCATTTTGCTGTCCCAAATTCGCGCACTAATTTGTCACTTTTCACTGTTTATGTTTATATTGCATCATTTATATTTACAATTCTTTTTCCATTCTTATCATTATTTACATATTTGAATAATAATTGCTTCTGATACCATCTCATTGCTATTCCCTCACAATTTTCAATTTTTCACCTGACCATCTATTCCCTGATTGGCTACTTTCATAAAGACGTTTACTGTTCTCTCATTGGCTACTATTAGTTAGCTACAATTTCATATACTGTATGTTTCAAATTTAGAAATGTGTTGATTACTTTTTATTCATGACAATTTTGTACATTTGGACTTTTTGTTGTCTTTTGAGCAAATATGGGTTATAATAATTTTGACAGTGTATGAAATTGTTTGTTTTATAATATTTTGACATTACTATCTATCCATATCATACCTAAGCTCACAATATACATAGTGTTTCAAAAGTTATTCACAAACAAACTCTTTAAATTAATAATTATTTATTATTTATTCTTTGTAGTTTTTATTCTTTTTAGATTTAAGCTGTATCATAACATAAAATATTTTATATATATATATATATATATATATATATATATATATATATTATATATATATATATTATATATATATATATATATATATTATATATGTATATATTGTTGGTGATTTTTTGAACCTGAGGGTATATTTTTAGCTTGTTTTTCTTGGGTTTTCAGATCCACGAACCTAAAACCCAAGAAAAACAAGCCAAATATATGTATATATATATATATATATAAATATATAATATAATATATATATATATATATATATATATATAAATATAATATATATATATATATATATATATATATATATTTATATATATATCAGTTTTTTTTTTGGAATTTCGAAAAAATGCCAAAGAAAAAAGTTGCTTAGTTTCCAATTTTATACCTTAGCGCCAAATTTAGACTCCCTATTGTCAATTCGACTTTTTTCCAATTTTTTTAATTTTTCGAATCTTTCGCTCTACCGATTCGAACGAAACATGATTCAAATTGCATAATTTTGTTGAATACGAGACTTTAATGTCATATCTTGCCCAGAAAATACCCACATTGGCCTGTTACCTAAACAAAAAAAATATGCACCTCCAGAAATTCGTCTTTGTTGTTGCAAAGTTCATCTAGTTTTTTCATTTCTTTGTGAAACTGATTCGGATTTTCAATGTATGGACGTTGATATGTCAGTAATCGAATAAACGAATTTCTCTTCATTCTTATTACACTCGTATTTCTTTTTTTAATAGATTTTTATCGAGTTTGATTATTTTTCTGACCAATAATTCAGTTACAAACAAACCCGAAATATCATACTTTTCTGTAAACTAACCAATGACCTACAGTTTCATAACTATTCAAAAGACTTTCGTTCTAGCGATTTGTACTGAACATGATATAAAATTTCGTGATTTTAAACAATACAAGACTAATGCAACATCTCGGGAAGAAAATAGTACAATTGATCGAATCGAAATAAAATTTTCCCTTAGTAGGGCGTTTGAAACAAATTTTTAGTTTTGGTTAATGTCAAATTATTGCATTTAATAAATCGAGTTGTTTTGTCAGATTTTCGTACATTTATAATTCACAAATAAGTTTTATGTACAATGTTATCCACACGAGACAAAGTTCTTTTATGTGGTGAGAATGTGCCATATCGAGATGTTGCTTGTATTTTCAATCACCGGCATCCAGGAATTTAGTACCGTGTGAAGGATATTGAAAACATTCGAAGAAACTGGCTCTGTGGACAATCGTTTCAAGAAACCACATAATCCAATAAGGTATAATGAAGAGGAACTCAATGTTTGTTTGAGCGTGGTTGAAAACGGAAAAACTAATATTAGGAGTCTTAGTGAAAATATAGGGGTTGGCAGAGAAACTGTGAGAAGAATCTTGCACAAAAATAATTTCCATTCCTATTATAGCCAAAGTTCATACACACTCTTAAAGAAAGATATTTCGATATTCGAGTAGGATTTTAATTTTGGTTCCGAGGTAAGAGAGAAAATGATATCACATTTCCCTACAGGATTTTATGGACAGACGAGGCAACAATAATCCAAATTTTGTAATAGAATGCCGTGACCAATATTCATTCAAGACAAATGTGAGGTGTGGTTTATTACATAACCAAATTATTGGACCATATTTTTTAGAGCAAATTTGAACGCAGACATGTACAAAAATTTCATTATGAATCAGTTGCCTAAAGTTTTGGATAATCTGCCTCTAAGTGTTAGACAAAATTTGTGGTATACGCTTGACGGGGCACCGATCCATCATACGGTAGAAGTGAAACAGTGTCTCAGTCAGATGTTTAGGGGCAAAGTGATAGGACGAGATTGGGAAGATTATTGGCCACCAAGATCACCGGACTTATCCCCAATGGAATTTGTTCTATGGGGTTATCTGAAATAAAAAGTGTATAAGCACAGACCATTTGCAAACAAAGAACATTTAGAGAATACCATTCGGGAGTGTTGTGCTAACATAAATCCCCTATTTATTAAAAATGCCACAAAGTCTGTGAATGAAAGGACTATAATTGGTATAGAACAGGAAGGACTACATAATGAATGATGAATTCTTCATAAGATTATTGAGATGAATCAATGAATGTTACGATGTGTTGTTGTGAATTGGGTTATAGTGATTTTGGTTTAATGTTTTTTACACATCTAATGGTAAAAATAAAGAACATGAGATTTATGAAATTAATTCAAAAAACGTTGCGGAAAATTATTAGTTGCTCGAAAATTACATCTAACAGTTTACATCCAACAGTCACACTGTTGGGTGTAAACTACATCAAAATATTTCGAACTCATCTGCAGCTAACGAGATACAAATCTGTTGAAAAAAGAAATACGAGTGTAATAAGAATAAAGAAAAATTCGTTTATTCGATTACTGACATATTAACGTCCATACATTGAAAATCCTAATCAGTTTCACAATGAAATGAAAAAACTAGGTGAACTTTGCAACAACAAACACGAATTTCTGAAGGTGCATTTATTTTTTTTTCTTCTGGTAACTGGCCAATGTGGGTATTTTCTGGGCAAGATATGACATTAAAGTCTCCTATTCATCGGAATTATGAAATTTAAAAAAAGAAATACGAGTGTAATAAGAATGAAGAGAAATTCGTTTATTCGATTACATATCATATTACATATTATCATATTACATATTAACATCATATTAACGTCCATACATTGAAAATCCGAATCAGTTTCACAATGGAATGAAAAAACTAGATGAATAATGTAAAATTTGACAGGTTTAGAGTAGCACATGACAAAAGAAAAGAGGCTGTTTCACTCATTTTTCAAGCATAAACTAACTGCGAAGTCAAATTTTCATTATATCTATTAATAAAAAAAACTTCCATATGTTGCGAACTTTATGTGTGACATATATATATATATATATATATATATATATATATATATATATATATATATATATATATATATATATATATATATATATATATATATATATTTGTTATATGGGTGATTGGGTTTGTTTTTATTTTATTATTTATCTATTTATTTTCACAATCAGACATAACAAAAAAAAATTTTTTTTTTACTAATTTTTATACTATTTTCAAAATCTTTTTAGCTAGTTGCCCTTTGAATTTAATTTAATATGTTCATAAATAAATACCCATATAAATATTTCAAATGTCCGGCTATGTATTTTACCTTTTTCCCATTGATTCTTTTACCTTATTTTCTTTACCTCAGCTAACTCAATCGGTACGCCTATGGAATCTCAGTCAGTTCTACTGTGGAGCCCTCTGGTAGTTCCTGATGTCAGTTTCAGAAAATGGCAACTTGTTATTGCTCAAACATTGAAAATAATGCAGAAATTCATCAAAATAATAATTTCCTTCATTCAGGAAGAATTACTGTTACCTATTCTGCGATAATTAACTCAAATTAGTGCTTCATAGCAAAATATACATGAAAAATGAAGTTATGTGATAATAAAAAGCGAAATGTAACCTATTTTTGTAGGTTATGTGGTCTATATACTAATTCATGAAAGTGTTCTTTCGAAAAGGTTCTTTTAAAAGATTTATTTTTGAAAAACACTGAGTTTAGTGACTTTTATGGTTCAAAGTACCTGTGGCTTCTTGAAACGAAAATGTTCAGTGTCTCGGATCGCTCTCCCGTTCCTGGAAACTGCCGTTCCAATCTGCAGCCCCATTGTCGACTGTGAATTCGCCCTCGTACTGGTATATGTCTCAAAAAGTAGGTTTTTTCATTTTTTCTATATTCTTTATATATTTCCTTGTTTGATGGCAAATAACTTTTTTAACAAAATATTTTTTTCAAATTAAATTTCTTGTTTTCTTCCAAATTTTTTTTTCAATCTCCTAGCTTGTTGATTCCTTTCCCTTGATACCACACATCCTTTGTTTTCTTCTCGAATTTTCTATTTACACGCACTTTTCGTTGCACTTTTCATTATTTTCGTTTATCTGACAGTTTTTATTCACGAATCGTTTCTAAATACCTTACATACTATATACATGATATATAAAAATCATTTTTGACGTTTTCTGCTTTCATATTTTCAATATTCATAATTTTGCATCAAGATTTTTGGCATATACAGAATGTTCTAACTTTAACATTTTGTTGTCTGTTTGTGCTCAAAAATATATTAGTAAATTTTGATTTCTATAATTTTATAAATTATGCCAATTGCTTGTAATGTTGAAAACATGTTTATTTCAAACATAGATATCGACTAATATTATATGAGGTTTAAGAAAAAACGGTAGAATCTTCAGAAAAACTGTAAAATAACATAGCATAAATTACTAAATATGAACATGTTTTTATTTATGTGCTTTTTCAATTTATAATTTTCATTTCAACTCTTTGAACATTAAACACGTACTTCTAAACATATCATATATATATATATATATATATATATATATATATATATATATATATATATATATATATATATATATATATATATATATATATATATATATATATATTGTTGTGATAGGCTCTTTATATTTATTATTGGCTAAAAGTTTTTGTAATAATGATTGTTATGGTTACTTTTTTTATTTTTTGATTACAACTAGTCATCATAATGAAATATTTGTTTTGATAAATTTGTTTCATTGATTTCCTTTTTATTTAATAATTTTGAAAAATAAATACCTATCATAACAATAATGAAACTCCAGCTGTGTTGTTCTTACCCTTTTTCAACACTCTTTCACCTTATCCCAGCTCAGTCGGTACGCCTATGGAGTATGACGCATCTCCACTCTCATGGCAGGATTCTGTAATGCCAACTTGTAGCGCTGCTTGATGTCAAACGTGCTATTTTGTGGGAAGATTATGATTAGGTGCTCAATAGATAAACAAAGAATGCAGAAAAATCGTCAAATAGTTGTTGTTTTTAATGAAATAAGTCCTTAAATTGACCTAACCTGCGATATCTAACTTATCTAACTGATGTGAAATGGTAAAACTTGCTTATGTATGATAAATACTTGGTGAATAAACGTTTCTATGTTATGAACAGTCTGTGAGCATAGAAAAGACCAACAAAAGTTCAGATGCATGGATACAAGTGATCCAAAAACCAATATTAGTGTCTGGTCCTGATATGTGGCACTTTATTTAGTTCTGGTTTTTTGAAAACGGAAAAATTGCTCATTTTTGGTGTTCTTCTGAGTGTTAGAAGTGGTCATGCTCTCTGGAAAAGTACAGCTACACTGCAGAAGGCCCCCTTTTGTTCCTGGCAATGTCATGGACTGGACTTTTGTTATCTTAATAAGGTGAGTGGTTTTTTCATGTTTGTTTATTTTCCTTTTGTACATTTTTAATTTTTTTATGTTTTGTTTCTTTTATGTTTTTTTAAACAACACACATTTTTTGTTTTTTTTTCAAATTTAAAGTTTATTCCCACTTTCTGTATTTTTTTTTCTAACTTATTCTAATTATTTTATTTGCAATATATAATTCTAGATCTTATATTATATGTACAAATTTGGTTAAAATTCATATTTGACATTTTTCTGTTTTCATAATTTTTATATTATATTATATGCCTCACATTGTTTTTGACATCTCGCTGTTGGGTTTCCTCCTGATATGATTTACCATACAGGATGTTCCAACTTGAATACCATTCGATCTACTTGAGATCCAAAATTTTTTCATGAATTTAAATTTCCATATTATTTTTATTGTTTGTGCAAATTGAATGTATTATTGGTAACATACTTATGACAATAGAGATACTTATACTGACTTTTTGAGACATATGCGTTGACTAGAACATGGTATAAGATTCTAGAACAGTAAAAAGTATAGAAAAATTGTAAAACTAACATAGCAGTAACCACGATAACTTAAATACCTAAAACTAATAATGAATTATTTTCATTCTTTTATTACATTTCCTATCATAACAATATATATTGTTATGTTTAGAAGTACGTGTTAAATGTCCAAACCTATGTTTGAAATAAATATGTTTTCAACATTACAAGCAATTGGCATAATTTATATTTTATAGAAATCAAAATTTATTAATATATTTTTGAGCACAAGCAGACAACAAAATGTTAAAGTTAGAACATTCTGTATATGAAATTAGATCTGAACACAATAGCCAATGAGATGCCAGGAAAGATCTTGATGCAAAAATTATGAATTTTGAAAATATGAAAAGAGAAAACGTCAAAAATGATTTTTTATATATCATGTATATAGTATGTAAGGTATTTAGAAACGATTCGTGAATCAAAACTGTCAGATAAACGAAAATAATGAAAAGTTCAACGAAAAGTGCGTGTAAATCGAAAACTCGAGAAGAAAACAAAGGATGTGTGGTATCAAGGGAAAAGAATCAACAAGTTAGGAAATTGAGAAAAAATAATTTTAGAAGAAATTTGAATTTGAAAAGTCAATCATATGTTCGTTACAAAAACAGTTATTTGCCAATACAACGCAAGGAAATACTATAAAGAACTATAGCTGATAAAAAACCCAGATGCAGAACGAATCTTACCTTCTCATTTGAGACATATACCAGTACGAGGGCGAATTCACAGTTGACAAAGGGGCTGCAGACTGGAACGGCAGTTTCCAGGAACGGGAGAGCGATCCGAGACACTGAACATTTTTGTTTCAAGAAGCTACATGTACTTCAAACCATAAAAGTCACTAAACTCAGTGTTTTTCAAAAATAAATCTTTTAAAATAACCCTTTCGATAGAACACTTTCATGAATTAGTATATAGACCACATAACCTACAAAAATAGGTTACATTTAACTTTTTATTATCACATAACTTAATTTTTCATGTATATTTTGATATGAAGCACTAATTTAAGTTAATTATCGCAGAATAGGTAACAGTAAGTCTTCCTGAATAAAGGACATTATTATTTTGATGAATTTCTGCATTATTTTCAATGTTTGAGTAAGTTGTCATTTTCTGAAACTGACATCAAGAACTACCAGAGGGCTCCACAGTAGAACTGACTCCTGAGATTCCATAGGCGTACCGATTGAGTTAGCTGAGGTAAACAAAATAAGGTGAAAGAATCAATGGGAAAAAGGTAAAATACATAGCCGGACATTTGAAATATTTATATGGGTATTTATTCATGAACATATTGAATTAAATTAAAAGGGCAACTAGCTAAAAAGATTTTGAAAATAGTATAAAAATTAGTAAAAAATAATATTTTTTTTGTTATGATGTCTGTGAAAATAAATAGATACATAATAATAATAATAATAAAAACAAACCTCAATCACCTCATCATAACTATATATATATATATATATATATATATATATATATATATATATATATTCTCGGTTTCTCTTCGCGTATTGGTCCTCAAGAGATCCGTTTTGGCAATACCGTATTATATGCCATCTTCAGGTGATGTCTCGTTGATTCGGACTCGACTGATCTCTCTGTCTTACTTCCTTATTCATAAGGGTGGATGGCCACACTTGGGTGCGCATGTCTATCATATCTGATCTGATCTCGCTTCGTGTATAGCCGAAAAAACTCGTTGATGGATCCGTTGTTGCCATGTCTCCGTTATAATTGGGTGTTGATAGCTTCTGGTTATCATTCGCTTTATTAAGAATTTGTAGGCGCTTCTTGATTTCGATGAATTCCCTATCATTAGTATGTGTTGGAAAAGTGAATCGTATCTCATAAATTGTTTGTGTTCTTCTTTGCAATTGTTGATTCTTCTATTTGTTTGGCCAACGTCTCCATACGGTATTTCATGAACACTTGGCACTTAGGAAGAATCCTGCTGACCATGTCTGTGATAGTCTCTCCTCCTGTTAACTTTTGAACGGTTCGGCGTAGAACAATGGTACGAACATCGTTTTGAATTCTATCACCGGATACTACTTTTTGAAATGGAAGACATTGTGATTGCTCGATAGATGGCGGGGGGCACATCAATCAACTTCAAATAGCATGGGGGTCAATGGACTTGAAGAATTCTTCATTTTCGAATTCGTTTCGAAGCTCAATTATCTAATTTTCGACCCAAATAATACCGACTTCATTTATTCTTAATGACCATAATCGTAAAGGGTACCATTTATTGAATTTGGTAAACTAATAATGAAGCAGTTACCTGGAAATGCCTGATATGAAGTTGGATTATTTTGCGGATGTTTAAAACCTTCTGATGTATAAATAATTATGACACTACTAACTTCCTGCTCTTCATATTGAAAACTAATTATCGCAAATATTCGTTTTAGATGAAGAATTTCGCCTAGAGTGAATTCAGTATTGATACAATACAATGTCAGGTAGGGAGGGGGAAAACGCGAGTGGACACGATTTGCTGTGGCGACGGTAGATATCCGCCAGTGTCATGATATGCAGCGGTTGAAAAGTTAGGTTTGTTAGGTTAATAAGTGGGTAGTGTAGTTTATAAGTAGATATTGACACTTCTCATTCATAGATTTTATCTATGCTGAAGGATGTAATTCTGTGAAATTATGATGGAGGGGATGGATGTGGCTGAGAAACGCAATTACAATGGTAATATTTGTTTTGAAAGTTCTTTTTTTCAACAAAAACGTAAATACACAAAATGTGCATTGCTGTAGTGGCACAAATACTCATATCTTTCGAGAAGGTCACACACAGTTCCCACAAAAAATGAATGTGTAGGCAGGAATTCTAGGAAACCATATTGATGTTCCTTTATTTCTGGAAGAAAATTTAAAAGGTAATTTATACCTGGATATGCTACAAGAAACGATCGATCCACTCATTCTTCGAATACTAGAAGAAAATGAGAACCAATTCCAAGCACATATCACTTTCCAGCAAGACAGAACCCCTCCTAACTTAATGAGATAATGTCAAGTTCGAGAGTATCTGGATGTAACATACCCTATGAGATGGCCGGCGCGATCACCAGACCTTACACCTTGTGACTTTTTTCTGTGGAGTTACTTCAAATCAAAATTTGGAATCGAATATTTTATTGTAAAAAATTATTAGGCGGACATTTCGAACACCTAATTCGTTACGATGGGCGACTTGACCCCCATGCTATTTGAAATTTTCAAGTTGATGTGCTCCCCCGCGCCATCTATCGAGCAAATTACAATGTCTTTCATTTCAAAAAGTAGTATCGGTGATATTATTCACAACAGTTTTTCTTCAATTGTTCTACGTCGAACCGTTCAAAAGTTAACAGGGTTTATAAACAGCCCCACTGTATATGATAACAATTTCTGTCTGATTTAGGATGCTGCTTTTATAATTTTCATTCATCATCTGCTTCGATGGTGTTCAACAACCGCCAATCTTCTTGATCGTATTATAAGTTTTTTCGTTACAGAATGGATTTGTCAGGGGTGGTAATGCAAATTTACATTTAGGTACCGATTGGTTTGGGTTATCTTGCGACTGAGGGTACCGCCTGGTTTCTTTTTGACTGAAATGTCCACGAATGCCAACTTCTTCTGATTCTATTAGTGAATGGGTGAATTTCATTGAGATAATCAAAATATGTTGAGAGTTGTCCATGTAGCCAAATCACCAGAATATCAACAACATATCTCAACCACAGTTTTGGTCTCAAGATTGATGTTGCTTTGATTTACAATTCCTCCATGAATAGATTTGCTATGACCAGTGATTATGATAATCCCAATGGTAATCCCTCTATTTGTATTTAACTGTGGTTGTCATAAATGAAATGGTGTTGTAGTGTCCTTCTGGCTTATATTTGTTCTTCATTATCTGTAGAGCTTCCGTGGGTACTTCGTTGATTGAAGATGTGACGTCGAAGCTAACTTAGTTTTCCTTTGGTTGAATAATTTGTGACTTCAAGATATATATCAAGTTATTCGCATTTCTCACGTAGGATCAAACTCTTTTTATGTGGTTGCAATACTTTGGTAAGATGGCAAGTTAGTAGATGTACCGACGGTTTTACAAAACTAATTGTTGGTCTGAGTGGTGCTCCTGGTTCAGAAAAGACCATATACTTGAAGGACTTTTTTCTTGAAATGATATGTTCTTTGCCTTTTCGACAGGTGAATTGCCAATGATGAATTTCTTGTAGGCTAGTAGCTGCATCATATAAGTTTTATATTCTTCTGGTGTTCAAAATTGCCTTTTTCTACCGGTAAGATCATATTTTCATTTTTTGGAAAACCTTCAGTGCCAGGTATTTATCGTGATCTAAGGTGGTTCCGTGTTTACTATCATGTATGTGTTGTCTTGTATCGATTATATCTCTGTCATCTATCGTCTGTATGGTTGGCTCTACGTTGCTGATTAGGTTTTCAACTGGTATTCTTATCGATGTCCGACAAATTGAGAAAACCACTCTGATTGCTTCAAAACTAGGGGTGGTGTTACTGGGATTTTGAATAGAGCTGAGATGGTTGAACTTCTGTTTTTCATTGGTGATGTTGAAGTAATTTTCTGCTCGGAATTCAACTAGTGTATCCATGTTTTCTTTTCATTCGAGGGATAGGTAGTTACTTAGGAATTTTTTTATCATTGATTCAACGTCGGCCCATTTCTACCTCTAGGCTGAAACACCGACCCCGGTGAGCACACTTCCCCCAACCAAATTTTTTTCCGAAACCTCCGGTATTTCCAACAAGAGGTAGGGTTCTTCAACGTGCTCAACATCTATGATCTCGGGACCGCCATCCTAACGTCCCCTCCGAAGGACGGCCTGTCTCTCGGTATATCAGGTGCTCATGATATATCGCCTGCAGCTGCAAATATGCTACTGCAGTTGTAGTTGCTTGATAACGCGAACGTCCCCTGGCAGGAAGTGGTCATTCATCCAATACTATCCGCATCCAATCTTGCTTGACTTCAGATATTGATAGACTTTCGTCAACCTTAAACTTACTGGGGAATTATTTTTACCAAAGATTTAAAAATGACAAAATACGTCGTTTCTATTAATTTTTTTTTCTACGGAGAACAAATGGTTTTTTTGGTTTGAATTTTGAACCCTAGTCTACCGATCTCAATTATCAAACAAGTTATATCTCAAAGAGAATCGAAAATAAAGGAATGGCAGTTCGCTAGGGTTACATTTTGAGAATTCGAATCCAAAGGGGTTAAATCTATCTCCTAAATATTTCAATAATTTTTTTAATGCAGTATTTTCTTGCAAAGCTCCAACTTGAAACTAGACAAAGTTGTGTATCAATCCCTAAAGTTTATATTATCCCAACGAATATTATGCTAGGCAAAGTCATTTTGACCTTCGAATAGGTTGGCGCTGAATTTTTAATGTGAATTTTATGTTATATTTACATCAAATTCACCATCTTGTTAAACATTAAGTTATTTGGGAATAGAAAATTAGGTGAAATTGCCCAACTAAAAATTAACTATGAGGAATAGAAACATTGGAGGTTGCACTAAGAAATGTGTAATTTCTCTTGAGATTTCATCTGAACGAATATATTTTCATTTAACTTATGTTGAGGAACGGGTAGTGTTCACATTTTACATGGCTCCATTTAATGAAATTGAATCTTATTGGTATTTCGCAAATTTCTAACATCGAATCAAAAAGTGGTATCAAAAAGACCTTCTCGAAATCTACGCATAATTCAAATGGACCAATACGTTGAAAACAACAGATATAATATATTCTTTCATATAAACCAATTTACATTGTTTATAGCACTAAGGGCATACCAACCTTCTCTATTGCTGAAACATCAATGTTTCAGAATGTATTATTAGACAGATATTTTGTATTTCAGATGTGCTACTCTCTGAACTTTCCAAGTGAAACATGAATCATCTACATCAATTACGTTTATTGTTACAACTACGAAATAAGAGCTTTTCCATTTTGTTCTTTTACGAATAAAACTGCGAGAGAACGGGGTTTTTGAATTTTTATTGTTAACTGTTCGATCTATTACTATCAAGCATAGAAAATCAATCCAAATACACAAAAATGTCATGAAATAGAACATCTAAAATATTACAAACAATGGTTATGAAATCCTTTTTGCTCTCAGTAAAGGTTTGAGAATGTTTAATGTGGATCAAATCGAAAACTCTGATTACTAAGTCATTATTAGTTTTTCTTTCATTGAAAATTTACCTGGATATTTTTTTATATGCATGCCAATCAACAATTAATATTATTTCGACTGATTTATATCTGGAGTTCTCTATTTTTTTATGTCGGCTGCGTATGATAAGTAAAATAGATTTCTTGGCATGAGATAATAAAGCTCCACAAATTAAAAAAACATGTTTTTTATACAGAGCACGAGGGGTTATTAGTCTTCAAATATATATATATATAATATATATATATATAATATATATATATATATATATATATATATATATATATATATATATATATATATATATATATATATATATATATATATATATATATATATATATATATATATATATATATATATATATATATATATATATATATAATGATGAAGTAGATAGCGAACCTGGGACCTTTCGATTTCTAGTCAAACGCTCTTCTACCTGAGCCACTGGTCCTTGTTCGAAACCGACGATTCACACCTTTAAATTCAGTTCTGTGTTAGTGACGAAGATGATGGGGGTTAATGTGATGCATGAAAACATTCACGCATGCACACCTAATGAAAATTATATTGGTCTATCCGCCGGTGTCAATCATGTTTACGATTTTCGACCAACTTCAGATCGGAAATTTTCAAGTGTGCATGACTCGAGCCAAGTAAATATAAAATGATGAAGTAGATAGCGTCTGTAATTAATATCAATGAAAATAGTTTGTGGCATTTAGACGAGAAAATGAAAACTAGAACTGAAAAATAAAAATGTGGATCAGCCAGGGATCGAACCTGGGACCTTTCGATTTCTAGTCGAACGCTCTTCCACCTGAGCCACTGGTCCTTGTTCGAAACCGACGATTCACACCTTTAAATTCAGTTCTGTGTTAGTGACGAAGATGATAGGGATTAATATATGTGTGTGTATATATATATATATATATATATATATATGTGTGTGTGTATATATATATATAAGCAGCAATGACAAAGTAAACTCTTTAAGGAAAAAACCAATAGTAATACATATTCAAGTGCGAAACATTATGCTACTAACAACTTTGTTGAGGTTGGTTTCAATGATGTTAAACATATTCATCTAACATAGTGATACAAAAGAAAAAACGTAGAGCAAGGAATAAAACGATGTTCAAAGTATTCCTTGATCTACGTTTTTTTCTTCTCTATCACTATGTTAGATGAATATGTTTAACATAATTGAATTTGTATTACTATTGGTTTTTTCATCTATTGTAGTCTCCCTGATGATGGAAAGAGTTTACTTTTTCATTGCCCCAATACCCCTAGTTTTGTACCTAACTAGTCAGCAAATACTACCCACACACACACACACACACATATATATATATATATATATATATATATATATATATAATATATATATATATATATATATATATATATATATACCGGGTGAGTGAAATTCGAGTAGATGCATTGGGATCTCGGAAATGGTGAGAGCTACAGAGAGGGTTAAATGGAGGCAAAGTTGCGTATTATGGAGCTTTCTACTATGATGTTGAAAAATCTTAGCTAGCCCTCTCACTTTCAGAGATTACAGGAAAAAACGAAAAATTTGATATTTGTTTTTCACTTATATCTGCTTTAATACAATAGATTTCCAAAAACTGTTTGCATTTTGTCATTACAACTTTCAATGGGCTGTAAAAATATGCAAACGAAAGTGTTCTACAGGATGTTGTTTTCGCTGGGCCACCCCTAACTATGAAATTTTAAATACGGACCTGGATTTTTTATCACTTTTTTAGGCTTCAATGGTCATATTTTATCATGATTGTGAAGCCTAAAAAAGTGATAAAAAATCCATGTCCGTATTTAAAATTTCATAGTTAGGGAAAACAACACCCTGTAAAACACTTTCGTTTGCATATTTTACAGCCCATTGAAAGTTGCAATGACAAAGTGCAAACAGTTTTAAATCTATGATTAAACAAACAAATATCAAATTTTTCGTTTTCCTGTAATCTCTGAAAGTGAGAGGCTGCTAAATTTTCAACATCAGTAGAAACTCCATAATACAACTTTCCCATTAACCTCTCTGTATTACGTTCGAGATCATATCTACTCGAATTAACTCACCTGGTATATATAATGTTCTCCCATGGAAAATTAGCTTCAACATATAAAAAAATACATTAAAAACATACCAACTTAATCACAAAGTTCTTTTTATGTGCATCCATCAGTCTTATTCAGACAATTATATTTATCATAAGATTTGTAAATTGGTATCACACTCGAACTATAATAGTTGAAATAAGTTTCGCATGAAGCTTTACTCACATTGTTGGTTTCGACTTCGTTTGCATGGTTGAATAGATTGAAGTCGAACCGTCCAATTTCTTCAAAGGCGTTCATCCAAATTTGGAATTGTTTTTCCTGGAGATCAAAAATAACCTTCAGAAATTCAGGCTGATCTACAAGAACTTTACTTTGGCCATATACATCAGAAACATGTAACCTGAAACAGGAAAATCTGTCAATGGTAGAGCATCTTCGGTGTGAACTCAGCAGCCTATTTTCAGCATCCAAAATTCCCACGATATCTAAGATGATAATTTCTCACGATTCTTTCAAACAAGAAGCAGCGCGACTGCTATGGATGTTTTTATTTTCGCATATAATGTGTGTCATCCATTGTGTAATAAATGATTTAAGATGATTCGGAAAGTTTGAGAGTCTGACGAATACCCTATTCCCATACTATTTGATGGCATATGAGTTTTCTGAATACTATATCTCCTTACCTGGCCTTGTAAAAAAAACGTATTATGGTTATGAAAAATGTTATTTTCATTCAGAGATATTGGTCTAGGATACGAAGTAGGGGCAACCTTCACCCATCTGATGCTTACCGGATGTATTTTTTATTGAATGTAATATGTTAATGAATATATCACAAATGGGTAGCCTGAAACAATAAGGTCAAGACTATTTTTCTACAAGCTTTTATTGTGCTTCACCTGGTGTCTGAAATGAAATCAATTTGACCCACTTCTAGTCGTCCGATCAACTTGAGGTTTGGCAGGTGTTCATAATTACTGTGATAATGCATTATTGATTTGTTGGAAAAAAACAGAAAGGCGGCCCCAAAAGATGGCGGACGAGTTTTGTAAGTATCGTCCGATTCTATTGAAAATTGGTATCTGGGGATTTTTAAGGTCACAGATTATGAATTTTTTGTCGAAATTCATGAGTTTCAGATGGTGGCTTCAAGATAGGGGGATTAGTTTTGTAATTATGGTCCGATTCGATTCAAAATTGGTATGTGCAGGGTTTTCGGGCCGGAGATTATGAGTTTTTGTCAGAATTCATAAATTCCAGGAGGCGGTTTCAAGATGGCGGAAGAGTTTTGTGATTATGTTTCGATTTAATAAAAATTTGGTATGTGGGGTTTTGCGGGGTCGGAGATTATGAATTCTTTGACCAAATTCATAGGTTCCAGATGGCGGCTTCAAGATAGCGGATGAGTTTTGTGATTATGGTTCGATTCAATTCAAAATTGGTGTGTGGGTGTTTTTGGGGACGGAGATTATGATTTTTTTGTTGAAATTCATACATTCCAATTATGAATCGATTCGAACCAAACTCGTCCACCATCTTAAATTCATAAATTTTTACAAAAAATTCATAAACTCCGATACCAAAAACCCCCAGATACCAACCGGAAACTTGTCCGCCATATTGGAGCCGCCATTTTGTTTTTTCCTCTGACTAAAATTTCCTAATGCATTGTCACCGGAATTATGAACACCTGAAAAATTTCAAGTTAATCGGACGACTAGAAGTGGGTCACCAGGACAGGTGAAGCTAAATAAAAGCTTGTGAAAAAATAGTATTGACCGAATTTTTTTAGGCAACCCATTTGTGAAATATTTGTTAACATATTACATTTAATTAAAAAAACATTTCATCCGGTAAACAGATGGGTGAAGGTCGCCTCTACTCCGTATCCTGTACTATATGGAGTATAGATATAGAGATATACAGTGCGTTCATAAAGTGTGGCAACGCTCGATTATTATCTCATTAGTTAATTATTTTTGGTAAAGTTCGGACAGGTCGATTTTTTATTTTAGTTTTCTCCTTTTTTTAACAAAAAAATAATTTTTACCCCCACTACCTTACAAGACATGACGTCAACGATAATTTTTTCAAATAGAAAGGGTATATTTTCATATCAAAAATCAAAAGCCCACAGTTTTCTGTCTTCAACCATACCACATACGTCATATGAAACATTTTAAGTTACAGTATACTGAGTATAAAGAAAACAGGTGCTCATATTTCATTTACATATTTCATTATTTATTTTGCAATGAAAATATCAAAAGTAGTCAGTACATAGTAAAAATAAACAAATAACACATTCTCAACAAATGCTCGAATCGAGCTCCTTGGGTTGGGGATATTGTCAACTAATATCTGATGAACTCTTGGGTTACGTTTGAAAACATCAACAATTGACAATTCTTTGAATTTCAATTCGAATTCTCTCTTAAATCTTTCAAATTGGTAGGTCGGTTTGTGTATACTTCACTTTTCAAGTAACCCCAGACAAAAAATCCATAGGAGTTGAATCTGGAGATCTATCAGGCCATTCAATGTGACCGCATCGTCCAATCCAGCGATTGGGAAAGGTTTCATTCGGAAAATCTCTAATCACTAGAGCATAATGTGGACCAAATAGTAGAATCTATTCGACTAGGATGATGAATATCTGGAAATGTTGCAGTTAAATATGGGACTACATCAGTTTGCAACATTTCTAAATACGTTTCACTTGTCACAGTACCGGCAAAAAAATGTGGTCCTAAGAATCCCAGCCCACAGTTACTTCTGAAGGATATTATAAGCTCCCATCGTCCAATTGGGATTTTCTGTTGCCAGTAGCGACAAATTTGCGTATTCACGGAACCGTTCATACAAGTTGATTCGTCGGAAAATAAGACATAAAATTCAACACTATTATTGTGATTACACACTTCTTGCATATTTTTACAAAACTTCATGCGTCTATTGAAGTCGTCTTCATTAAGTATATAAGTTTTACTTCATATGGATGTAATTTGACTTTTCGTAGAATTTTCTGCTCACCATCAGGACACATTTCATTGTTGCCCAATAAAGTTGTAATTGAACGATGATAATTTTTTCAATTCCAAGTAATACATTTAATTGAGTGTCATCGGTAACGGTAGGTCTGCCACTCTTAGGCTTATTCTCAACATTGCCAATATAATTAAATTTGTGCAATATTTTGCTTAATGTCGATTTGCTTATTGGTTCTCGATCATGATATTTTTTTCATTAATGATGTCGCATACTTCTTTTCCGATCGCTGTAACCTAAGATCATCAAAACTTCTATTCGATGTTTTTCTGACAGTACCTATATCCTAATTTCAAATGATTTCTTTTAGGGTAATATTTATCAGAAATATATTGAAGACTTACACAACAATTCAATTTAATAATGACACATGCAACGGTAACTAAGAAGTTATTGTCAGGGCTTTCAGATGTTTTCATAGACTCGAGGTTTCGAAATATACTCGAACTAACTACTTAGTAATATTCAGGTATTCATTGCAAAATAAATGATGAAATAAATATTAAGAAATATGAGCACCTGTTTCCTATATACTAAGTATACTGAAACTCAAAATGTTACATATGACGTATGTAATATGGTTGAACTCAGAAAAATATGGGCTTTTAATCTATGATATAAAAATATACCCTTTCCATTTAAAAAAAATTATCGATGACGTCATATCTTGTAAGGTAGTGGGGGTAACAATTATATTTTTGTTAAAAAACTAGAAAACTAAAATAAAAAATCGACTTGTCCGAGCTTTACCTCCGAAAATAATTAACACGTGAGATAATCGAGCGTTTCCACACTTTATGAACACACTGTATAGTATTTGCATTGCTTACTCTCTATTTCCTTACTTGCCATCCAAAAGGGTGAATTCAACCCAACTTGATTTTATATTTTCACAGTTCTTTGTCACAATAATAAAAAATAGTAATCACATTTTATCGTTAAAAAGGTGTCGCAATAAATTTCATATAGAGATATAGTATTTGCGCGGGTAATGAATTTCCCACAATTTGATTTCATTCGTTATCAGGAGATTGCCAAAACTCATTCGTTCCAACTTATATATTTATATATATATATATATATATATAATTTCAAGGGAGCCAACGATCCGCCTATAGCTGTTTCATGGTTTCCCAATCATCAGGACGGCTTGTGTCTTCCTTTTTGGTGTTCTCCTGATTGTTAGACGTGTTCGTGCTCTCTGGAAAAGTACAGCTACACTGCAGAAGGCCCCCTTTTGTTCCTGGCAATATCACGGACTGGACTTTTGTTATCTCAATAAAGTGAGTGTTTTTTTCTTGCATTTTTATTTCCCCATTCGTATCTGAATTCGTTTTATAATGTTTAAGTATAGTTTTGATTGTTTTTCTCTTGTGTTTTATTATAATTTGTTCTTCCAAATTGGTACCTGGTTTCGTTATCTTACATCATTTTTCATCTCCCAAAGCTTGTTACATTTCTTCTTGGCAACACACATTTTTTGTTTATTTCCACAAATTTAAAGTTTATTCCCTCTTTCTGTTATTATAACTTATTCTAATGATTTTATTTACAATATATATTTCAAGATCTTATATTATATGTACAAATTTGGTTAAAATTCATATTTGACATTTTTCTGTTTTATTATTTGCCTCACATTGTTTTTGACATCTCGCTGTTGGGTTTCCTCCTGATATGATTTACCAGGCAGGATGTTCCAACTTGAAAACCATTTCATCTACTTGAGATCGAAAGTTTTTTTCATGAATTTACATTTCCATATTATTTTTATTGTTTGTGCAAATTGAATGTATTGTTGGTAACATACTTATGACAATAGAGATACTTCAGTACTGACTTTTTGAGACATATGCGTTGACTAGAACATGGTACAAGTTTCCAGAACATGTAAAAAGCATAGAAAAATTGTAAAACAAACATAGATAACCACGATAACATAAATATAATAATAATAATGAATTATAATTTTCATTATTTTTTTATAAACATTTACTAACATAACAATATATATATATATATATATATATATATTATATATATATATATATATATATATATGTATAACTCCAATTGTATACAAGACTTATTATAATACATATATATTAAAAATAGTAATATTTATATATATATATATATATATATATATATATGGATAACTCCAATTGTATACAAGACTTATTATAATACATATATATTAAAAATAGTAATATTAAAAATAAAAATAAAAACATCGCAAAGTTAATATTAAAAATTGAGAATAAAACATCGCAAAGTTATGTGACAGGACAAAAAGAATTAAATGAGATCAAAATATATAGTAGATTACAGTAGATTACAAAATACAATGAAGTGTCTTCTTGAAGTTCGCATGTGTTTGTGAAAATAGATCACAAAGGACTGTTCATCCCATAGTTAGTTGTATGGAATGGAATTCTGAACAAAGGAGGATTACGTGTGTGACCTTCACAAACTACTCAAGGTCACTAGGCCACCTGACTACCAATGGTAGGGTATTTGCGGCTACGCTTATCAGTGGAGACGGGTGGGGTTCACCAGTAGCTAAAATGAAAATTGATGTAAATGGGCGCCAGGTAAATTAATTGGAAAACGCCAAATACCCAAAGTACCACACAACATCACTAACTTACCAAACAATGTTGGAAAAAAAAGGTCGAATACCCAAGTCAATTTTTATTCAAGATCATCCTTATTTGGTTCACTTTAAACTGAAATCTCAACAATGATGGTTTACTAGAGTAGCATGATATGAACTAATAAAAATTATACGGGAAGCGTATGGTATCTACATTTCAATAACGAGACTACAAAATCCAAAGTAAATAGGCAACAATAATGCAATCGTGCATATTAACAAAATATTGAATAAATTCGCACACTCTACTGGCAGCGCACACCACTCGTAGGCAGACATTGAATACCGTCAGCACAAACCAATTCAGGGTTGGAAGCAGTGAGAAACGCGTCGCGTGAGCCCAGGCGCATGCGCATATTAAACAACAAAATGTTGATAAGGGACTAAGATTTTGGTAGTAATTTCCGCTGCACCGATTTCGAGTAAGTACAATTAATCTAACATAAATAGGGCGATCAGTTTAAAAAAACACAAAAAAACAAATAAAACGATAAACCAAATGTTCTTTCACTTGCGTGCATCCAAGATCGTTGTGGGGCACTCTACAACTCTCGCCGTCACTCAGGTCATCTCATTTCGAGACCAGGATTGCCCCAGGAGCTTTCAGTAGCTCGGTGGATGACTTGCACCTGGAAAAAAAACCCTTCGAGTTTCTAAGACAAAACAGGAACGTGGAAAACGGAAAATGTAGTTCCAATCGATTTCCACCAAATTTGTTTGGTTTTGAGCGATCACAAAATTACCAGGGATCCATCAATTCTGTTTAAGTGTCTCATGCAAGTTTTGAAATCCGAATAATCCTCGGAAGAGTGTGAGTGAAATGCCTCGTTCAATTGATGACCATCATCAAATACCAAAAAAACAATATCGACACCAACTGATTTATAACTTGTGGAAAATAATCCTCGAAAGAGATGTCTGGATAAAACACACTATACCACAAGTTCCTTTTGAATTTCACAAGAGAGCATGTAATCCCGGCACTTTAACGTTTAAGGTACAAGTATGGGTTAGGTTGGGTCCCGCTCCGATAGGTGGACTGAGGTGTGAGGTACACTCGCCTCTTTCTAACCAATCATCAGGCCAAAATATGTACCTTCAATCACCAGGAAACGAGTGTAATTTGGTTATCTCGCCACCCACGCGCGACGAATACCTCAATTTCGACAGAAAGAAATCCCAGTCATCATTCAAACGTACCATGAACAGCGAATGATGAAACTATTCATCCAGGCCACTTGAATCAGATCCAAAACAGACGCGAACGACTTTACGAAGACGATAATTCAAGACCGAGTAACGCCGACCACTTCCGACTCCTGAATGACAGACAACATGAAAACAAACCTGGCGAAATCAAACAAGCACCCATCCAATAAATTCACAAGGACTAGGAATCGCACATCACATCTAGGAATCGCACATCAAGTTGAAGCATATTTTTTTTATAACCCCCTCTGACAGATATCGTTCTTGTCAACACTCATATCATAATCCCAAATACAGTCCTAACCTAAGAATATGTTGTTTTAGGTCCTCTGTCCCCCTGTTATCAATCATAATTGGGAATTGATCTGAATGAAATTGGCGTTACACATTAGAAAAGCACAATATCAAACTGTTAGTCCGTATATATACTATCCACTTGGGATTTTCCTTCAAAGGCGTCTAATAGAAATTCAGTGTACGATACTAAGTTAGTCATTGTAGACCGTCCTGCTTGGAAACCATGTTGTTCTGGAATAATTAGATTTTTTATTTGATATGACAATTATGTCGATACCATGTTGTCTAACATTTTAGGTATGGTTGACTCAATACATACACCTCTGTAATTTTTAATATCCTCACGGTTGCTTGATTTGAATATTGGGGTGATGTAACTGTTCTTCCAAAAATATGGGAAAACTCCACTATTTAGCGAAAGATTGTAAATAACCTGGATGGGTTTTGTCAGCCTACAAACGCAACATTTTAGTAAGATCTGGACCAAAAGAGACTTTATTCGGAAGTTTCGATAATATTTCAAACACTTCTGTGATCGAAAAATGTGGAAGAAGGAAATCATTGAATGGCTGGACTGAATTTTTGAAATCGCTTATAATCTAATCTCTTGCACACCCTTGAATGACGTGTGTAATGCCATTATGTCATTTTATATAGAATTATAGTGGTTAAAAACTGGAAATTTTTAAATAAAGAAAACATGTTTTTTGTACTATTTATACAAATTTTGGGAACCGCAAAACGATGAAGTTTTGGTACATGATCCATTTTTTTCTGTTAAAGGAAAAATTTCATAGGAAAAATCTGTTTATTTTATGATGGAATATCAACTGTTGTGCAAGAGGTTGGATTACACACTGGTATTTATATATATATATATATATATATATATATATATATATATATAGGATTTTATATATCATGGATAATTTCTTACCAAACTTAGTTATCGAAATGCGCATATAGGTATGAGTGAACAAGTGTGGTGAAGGGGATACTTGTGCAGTTTTGTGATTGTGTGACACCACAGCGTCTAGCCAGTCTTCATGGATTATTTCTGTTATAACTGTTACCCAGCAAACATGAATGTTCGGTAAACTGGTGGGCCTCGGCTGGAACTGTTGGCACAATGATGGCATCGGTAGAACAACGGCGGGCCAGTGCACGAAAATAAAAGGCAATTACGTTACGGTATTTTGTGCTTTAAAATGTGTTGGGCCTTCACATCCACGCCATTTACCTTCCCTTAAGGTATTTACAGAGCTGGGCCATTACAGGAGTTCAGCATTTTCACCACTACGACCTGGCATCTGTGCTATTTTCGATAGAGTGCATGAGCAACGAGCCCGCGAAGAGAGTAGAGGACTTCTAGGTGGATAATGCGGGGTCTGTGGTAGAGGCGAGAGACACCATTTGCATTGTTATTGTTCTTTGTGGTTATGTTATGTATGTAGTGAAGCGGGAAGCGTTGGTTTTTGTTGTAAGTTTTGCCGTTGATATTGTTTAAAAAATCAGTTCAATTGTGTTATTGTGTTCACATATGGAAGAATTGAAGGAGTAAACATATTAATAAATGCATTAAAACATTCGTAATGTCTACTCCACTGAAACGAAAAAGCCAGCGTCATATGAATAGGTTGGTTAAAAAGAGTACCCAGATTACCATGAAAACAATTAATGCTGAATTAATAGCTAGGGAAAATATCGTATCAACAGCCCATCAATTAGAATTTCATAATGAATCTCGACTCATCAAATCATCCTTTCATACTGGGGGTACTGGGACACAATTTGAGGATTACATTGAAGCTTCATGTTCACACGAACAGGATCTCCTAGTGTGTTCCGATTCACAGGATGCTTCAGATTCACAACATGATGATTCAATGTCTTCTAATTATAGTTCTGATTCTGATATTAGTTACGATATGTTGGTGCCAGAATAGGGTTTTCACGATTGATGATAATCTCACATTAATTCTGGAATGTGTTCCACCTGAAAAAGAACAACTTCGATTTGTCACATTCCATTTAAACCCTAGATTGATGAAAATAATTTTATGAGATGATTTCATTGGAATCTTGTTCCTTACCTATTTTCTATTATTATCTATTTTCAGTATTTCCAGTTTCAATTATTTGGTGGAAAAGGCACAAGAAAGATCTTGACAAATCTCATTACACACCGATTATCTGTAACTATGCACTGGACTGGAATAACAAAGTGGGTTGATTTGTTGAAAATATAAACAGGATGTTCATAAAATCAGATGTGGAATCATCTGCGACTGAAAGATAAACTTTAGTCACTATCTTCCATCGTCAAGATAACCTCTTGTGGGGTATTCATGTTTCCCTTTTCAAAACAAAGTGGGATTCTGTGTTATGGAGAAATTACATACACTCATTCATGGTAAGTCAAAATCCTCCATCTTCCACTATTTGCTTATACTTCTTCATTTCAAACAATCTACAGATCATAAATCACCCAATCATCTTGAGTGAATATACATATATATATATATATATATATATATATATATATATATATGTTTCTTCGTAGATTTTCGCTGGTATAATGTGTTGAGAATAGATGGTTTCTCGGGATTCTCTCCGCGTTATGTGATTTTGGTCCTCAAAAGGTCCGATTTCACGACGTTTCGGCAAATTCATATTTGCCATCTTCAGGTGATGTCTATAGTTTCGAGTTCGAAACTATAGACATCACCTGAAGATGGCAAATGTGTGGCGAAGTACAAAAATGTGTACACTTTGTTGCAAGGGGTGGTTGAAACGCAAGTAGCTATAGCCACCTCCGTGAATGAGGTTGATTCTTGTCTTGTGGTCACGGTTCTGTTGCTGACTGGGCTTGTTTGTTGTTTTGCTTGCAACCAAGTGTTGCGCTTAGCTACACCGTGATGACGGAGGCCAACGAGCCCGATACACATGTCCTACAGTTGCTCTTATACCAGAGGGCAGTGTCTGACAAAAATATTATTTTTTATATATGTATAATATTTTATTAACAGTAGATTTCGTTTGATTTCAGTATGTGTAAGAAAAAATCCAACGGCTCAGAATGCGACATTTAGTGAAGTTGAGAACACCATGAAGGTTTAGCTACAAAATGCCCCCGACAGGGAAGGAGGGAGGGCCAATAAAGAAAATCCTAAGTAGTCTCAAGGTTAGGAATTTTTTTTTAATAAATTGGAATATTTGTTTTATGTTTGTTTATTCATAGAAGAATATTTAATTTTTGTTTATTTCATTTCATTTTATATGTTATTTTAATGTTCGTTAGCTGTTCATCATCTATATATTTTATATATAACTATATCCAAAAAGTCTAACAAATAGATTTTTTTTAATAACTCCACTGAAATGCAACTATCGCAGTAAGTTGGTGCATGTCATGAAAAATGGTTGGTCAATATTGCCCTATCTCTCTAAGTATACGAGGTATACAAAGAATTGTTTTGATTAGGATCAATAGTAGACCACCCATATCTTGGATAAATATAGCAATATGTTTTGGTACATAATTGTTTGAAATTAAATAATGAGCAGAAATAAGAAATTGTGACCTATTTGAAACAAAACATATTTTACAGTTAATTTAGAACAACCCCATGTAATAGAACTTCTCACTTACCTAGGCATTACCAGTAAAGTAGTAGTCATTTCATGTTACTATTTTTGAGTTATTAAAAATTATATTTCTTGTTGCAAATACATGTGATACAACTTTATGAATAAAAAATGTTTATCTGAATTTTTAATAGCAACTCATTGTAAAGTTTTTTATTATAATTGATTTGCAACAATTTTTTTCAAGAACAGAAATAATGATTCAAAATTATTCACTGAGTTTCCTAGACTGTATCTAGAGGGTATCTAAGCGATTTGCTAGGGGCTATTTAAAATAAAATGGAAATAACACTTCTCCGGAAAAGCCACAATTTTCGCGTTTGTGCACGTTATTAAATTCTGAACAATTTTTTCCTATACATTTATAAATGTATATAACACCGATTATATAATGGGTTACAAATGGGCCAGTATTGTGTTGAGAAGTGTTCCAGTATATCACCGCCGTCTAGAAGTGCCTGGGTAAACAATAAAACCATTGAAGTTTTCCCGATTTTTGTATATAATGACCACCATCTTGCCGATTATTCCCCATCATATGTGGGCCAGCAGTGGTCAGAAAGTGCCAGCAGAGGCCCTGTTGTGTTCCACTTACATATTCATTGGCTATTCTTGCGGCTCTTTTGGCGGCCGGCAGCGATTACATATATATATATATATATATATATATATATATATATATATATATATATATATATAAGGGTGTAATCTAACCTCTTGCACAACCGCTAACAGATTAAAGTATTACCCAAATTTGACAAAAATAAAAATTATTTTTATAATTGTTTATATATATATATACTTTTTATATTTTAAAGTGAACCGAATTTGTCCAACCTAACCAAAACACAACAATGCCATTTCGGATTTTTTTGACACTCCACGATGAGGCAAACTCATAAGCCATTCAAATTCTGAATATCTATATGAAATCACTGTGGCATTTTTCCCAACGATGATAGATATTTTTTTAAATAATGTCAAATGGAGTTGAATTGAGCCCCTCCGACGGCAAGTAAAGAATTAGAGTTTACTGAATCTCTATTTAAAAACATAGTTACACAATATTTCGTTACGATGAAAAAATCCTTTTTTTATTAGGCCAAATGGAGTTGAATTCACTCGGACGGCAAGTAATAGAGTGTTCCCCGAATTCATGAGTTCCACATGAAGAGATCGTACTTGCCTAGTGGAAAGCATGGTGTTACAATATTTTTTTAAGGATATGGAATTGTTTTAAATCAGGCGATATGGGATTATTTCAGCCCCTCCAAAAGAAATTGGAGCTTTTTGCAAAATATTTCTTAAAGATGATTTAGTCATTGATTTTAAATCAATGTTTTTTAAACGAAGTCAATATAGGATGATTTCTGCCACTCCAAAAGTGTGAACTCATAAGCCAATCGATATGTTTTTTTAATAAAGTCAAATAACTGCCTGGGACAGTTCTGTGATACCCTATCTTGATGACCTAGCTCGATGCCCTATCCCAATACATGGGGAGAGTTCTGTGATGCCCTATCACAATGTATGGGGACAGTTCCGTTATACCTTATACCAAACACAAAATCTTCATGAATCCCCATTTTAATTATTTGATTATATAAGAATAGGACAGATGTTCGTAGTAATTTGTTATTTAATAACCAGGACAGGTGTTCTAATTAACGATGACAAGCAGATGTTCAAAAATGAAAATAATGCATAGGGTAATTGATATTCGCTACATTTGTGTCGATTAATTCCGATATTTGTTCGACTGGACACCCTCATGAGAAACTTCATTCAACCGTTAAGGTGGGGTTTTGAGAACGAGAATAATAATACATAAATTTAAATTTTCAATATTCATTCATATTTCAGAGTATTATATCAGATTGAAGGTTATTCACGGTAGTAGTGCTTGTAAAAAAACTATTCAAATCTCAGCACACCTTGAAAAACTGTTAAAGAGCGGCCCTGATGCCCCCTGGTGTCATGACCAACATGGACTCCGTCGGAAGCCCAACAAAAATCTGCTCTTTCCACCAGCAAAAATCCTTCAACCATCAGGTAAACTTTTTAAAAACTTCCAATCTACCTGGAAGAAATACCGCTGCATATTCAGCAATAGAAATAGAAATACAGTAGTTCAGTAATTTGACAAAATCAACTCTATTCTAAAATAATAAATCTATAAAAGAGTGTTCATTTAGACAATTTGACCTTAACTATTACTGGAATTTGGCGCACTATGGTATTCTAAGATACTGTGTGTGCGACTCTCATGTTTGTAGAATTGTTTCTGAGGTACTGACTATGTCATTGTTTACATAGGCACAATATATTAAGTACTTTAGTTGAGAAAGGAAAAGTAGTTTGATTTGTGTAATTTATTTTAAGTGAATAAATACATTAGGTAGCTTATTTAATTTATTTATTTTTTAATTTTTTCATTCAAGGTAAATAAGGGTAAAGTTTGTTTGTATAATCCATTTCATAATGTCTTTTTTAATTTTATTATATGGCATTACTCTGAAGTTCTGCGGTAGAGATTTGTACACTTTGGGACCTGTACAATATATATGTTTCTGGCAAGCAACATGTTTGGGGTTTTTCAAAAGGACATTTAGTTGAGCTGCGTTTCGCGTGTTTAGGTTATGACAGAGATTATTTCTATAATAAGAAATTTTCAACATAAATCTTGCTACTGCTTTAAGGTAAAGTTGGTTTGGAGTGAGTAATCCACTTTCTTCATATACTAATTGAGATGGGTAACGCTTTTTTTAAATAAAATTATTTTTATTAACCGTTTTTGGGATACTTCAAGCTTTGACAAGTATATACTACAAGCATTTCCCCACACAACGATGCCATAATTTATGATAGATTCTACAAGTGAGAAATATATTGCTTTTATGGTTTTATGGAGCAAAAAGTTACGCAATTCATAGAATTTATAAATTAGTTTTCTTATTTTTTTTGTAACGTAGTGCTCCTTCCAAGAAAAAAGTTCATCTACAAAAATGCCCAAGTATTTAACACATATCTCTCTATCAATTTTGTGTGTGCATGTACATTGTTGTTGTTCTAAGGTGCGATGTGATTCATGTAGTTTTATGTTTTGTACATGGGTGGGTAGGGATCTGATTGAGAGAGCGAAGGTCATACATTTTGTTTTACCTACGTTCAGGGAAAGAAGGCTATTATCTACCCACTTTTTTACTTTTGCCATTGCCCTTTCTGCATTTTCCACAGTAGCTCTCTATGTGGGACCGCTTATTATGACCGCAGTATCATCGGCAAAACAGAAGATAGAATCTTCCTCCAACAGTGATAGGAGACCATTTACGTAGATATTAAAGAGAAGCGGTCCCAGTACTGTGCCCTGTGGCACACCAAATCCTACCTTTAGGTATTGCATATCTTCACACATTGCGTTCTTTCACTTAAGTAAGATCTTAATAAGTCGTTAGCAATACCTCTAATACCCATGTTGTTTAGCCTATCTAACAGGATTGGGTGTGACACACTATCAAATGCTTTGGTAAGGTCTAGAAATATTCCAATAACCTTCTTTCCCTGATCAAGATTTTGAAGAATTTTTTCTGTTACTCTACCATAGCGTTTTCGGTACTGATATTCTCCCTAAAGGCAAATTGATTTTTATCTAATAAGACATATTTTTCGAAAAATAGCATTAGTTTATATTTAATACATTTTTCTATTGATTTGCTTATTGAGCTCAAGAGTGCAATAGGTCTGTGGTTGCTTGTTAAGTTTTTATCACCTTGTTTGAAAATTGGTACAATTATTGCACTTTTTTGAGAATCTTAGGGAAAATTCCAGTACTGAAGGTACAATTTACAATGTGTTTTAGCGGTTTTAATAAATAGATGTGATTCATCTTAATGATATCTGTACTAATATTGTCTTCCCCGCATTTAACTCTGTCTTTCAAACTTTTTATTTGAGTCTCCAGTTCGGCATCAGTAATAGGGGTGAAGTAAAATGAGTGGGGATTGATAAAATCATTTACGGCTGCATTTATATTATTACCTTGGGATATTTTGTGTGCTAATTGTCCCCCTATATTGTTAAAATAAGAATTAAATTCAGTTGCTATTTGCTTAGATTCATGAATTTTTGCACCCTTGCAGTCCAGAATACTGTAACGAAGCATTTTTTTAGAGCTCCGTTACTAAGCACGGCTAAAGTATATTCAACCTAACTTTGGTACGTCCCTGCCTATTTGGGGTTTTATTGATTCTGGTCTGGCAAATTATTTCATTCCCTGTTAGAAAGTAAGGTATATACCCAAAGCTACTGGAATTCACGTCAACATCATGCATAAAACATAACAGAGTTTTTCTCTAGATTTGATAAAAAGGGTGAAAAGCTCCGGTGATAGTTTTTGTAAAAGACGAGAAAGAAATGAAGATCGGGATGGGAAAAACCAAATCATTTTTTGTATCAGGAACGAAATAATTCCTCAGATTTTCGGTCCAGTTTCAGTTCATCAGACAAAAAAACCGCGCCTTTCTTACTGGGCTTTTTCGTCTAGTTTGGTCATACATTCGAGATCTATAAAAAGGCACATGAAGCTCTCATCGGGGCTTGTTCCGGTTCTCCCGTAAGACTTGATCTTTGTTACTTGAATTCAGTGGTGATACGAAGTCCGGTAATCAGTAAAAGTGCATAGTGTGAAAAGCAGAGTTGAGTTCCAGTAGAGGTGAGGTATCCGTAAGTGGAAATAGTAAATAAGTTGTATTGGAGTTGGGTTTCTCCGTGTGCTGAAGCACTTGAGGTTTATTGTTACTATTTTGAATATTGTTCGATTTGATTCAATTACGTTTCCGGGCGTTTACATATCATTATATATATTATTATTATTTCATTTAATTAATTATCTGTCGTGGCATTTACAGTTTATTTCTGCCAAAATATTCTTAGTTTGAGTTAATTCGTTTGCCTGAGAAGTTAAATATATTTTCTGCATTATTATAATTTCTTTTATTCGAGCATTTGCCGAAACGTTTAAGTTGGTCAGAAGACTACAGAGTGAAATTTGATTTATTTTTATTTTTGGGTGGTTCAATCGAACTTTTGGTGAAATCGATTGAGTGTTTAAGTTAGATAGTATTAACATTTTAGTCAATTGTTGGTTATTTTACGGGTAAAATATATGATTTATTTGCCAAATTGAACAGTATAAAGTAGACCATTTTATTTTGCGCCCCCGCGGAAAACAATTTTCACATAAGCTCTGGCAAGTGTTTTCTTTTTCTTGTCAAGGAAATCTTACATAGATAGTTCTTTTAGTTGCCCGTTATTAAAATTATTGAGTTATGTTTTCAGTTATTTGAGTTCAGGGAAAACGCCGAATGCAAACAACTGACGCGAATATTTACCCTCACTTAAATCAGTGAATTTAAATTTTCTATTGTCTTAAGTTCGGGAAAAACACCGAATTTAAGCAATTGACGTATAAACCAATTACATAACAATAATTATTGTTCCCCGTTGTCCCGATTCAGGCACTAACCAAATCGGAACATCGGACGCGATAAATGCGTTGAAAAGTTTATTTGTCCCTGAAAATACCTGCCGAGCAAAACAAAATTCACGAATTTCACGATTTATAGCTATATTCAGGAGGAAAAATTCATAATAGCGACTTGAGAAGGTGATTTGGGTAAATAAACTATTTTGATTACATCAGGGGGAAAAAAGGGATTTTATAACACGAAAATACTGTGAAGCGTTGTCGTCTGTATCCACGCCCATTTGTTAATATTGTCTAAGCTCAGGAAATCGCCGAGCATAAACAATAGGAAACAAAATAGAATTCTTGTTAACGAGAACAGTCGTAGAAGAAAAGGGCTATTTTAAGGAACAGAAACAAAATATCACAGCCGGGATTATTACCAACGTGAAGCTTAGGTAATATACAAGTGACACGTAGTATTCAAATTTTGTAAGGGTTAACAAGGGGAAATCGGGATGTTATGAGACGCTTGCTCATAAACTTGAAAAATCACTTTCTGAGTCAGACAGACAACCGTGTTCAGGAAGAAACAGTTTTCTTCGTTCTCAAGAGTAGATCATTTTATACCCTAAATTGCCGGAAATTTACTGTTCATTTGGCCAGTTATATTTACCGGGAAGGTAAATATCATTCCCATACTATTGGATAGATAGGATTATATATGTAGCGGTATAAGTATTACCCCATTTAAATGTGCCAGACCGTTTTCTTTTAAACAAAAATATTTGTATCACAAAAATTGTTGTGCCCAAAATTTATTGAATATACCAGTTAATTTAATACCTATTACACCCTGTGTTTCCATTGAAACAAAAACCCTTTCTATTTCCTATAAAGTATTGAAGTTACGCAACAGACGTATTTAGTCAAGTTGTAGAAATATAAATTTGTACAGAAAAAAAACCAAACAAAGACATCTCTGTCTGTCTGTCTCTTTGGGAGACATAAAAGCAATCGGCGTTCAGTATCCAAAAATTGTACCTAAAGCATACAGTATTTTGTAAAGATTCAAAAAGTGTCAAAATACCAGACCCCTGGACGTTCCGTATCTCCATCTGTAGCTACCCTAGGCCGTGGAGAAAACCACTATAAAATCTGGCGCCCGAGATTTGAAATAGAGAAAGGAAAGTTTTCCTGCCTAAAATTCTGGCGTCATAAGTAACGTGATTTTCTAGGAGTTTAAGGGTTATTAGAACAAACCCTAGCAAAACACGTCACAATACCCCTGATTTCCGTTTGGTTCACCTGCTCACCCGTAGCCTCTCTTATCAACTTCCATGTTTTTTTCGGGTCATTTAAACTTTTTTCGGCAAGGGATTTGTAATAGGTATATTTGGATTTTTTTATTAGTCTCGAGAGCATATTTCTAAAGGTTTTATATCTGTTTTCAGTATCCTTATAATTTCTGTTCAAAACACATTCTCTTTTTAACCGATCCCTTTTACGAATTGATACCAGGAGGCCATCAGTGATTCAGGGTTTTAATATCTTTTTTCTGCTAGTTATTGTTTTAGTGCATGCTTGTGGATTGACTTATAAAGTTTTGTAGTTTTATTATGAAAATATCTGTGCATATGTTAACATTGACACTTCCCAGAACATCATCCCATTCTGCTTGCGAAATTGGGTTTGTGAGTTTATTGTAATTAACTACTTGAAAAGTTTTATTTTTTCCTGCTTCTATATTTGCATTACCTTTTATGTTGAGCAAAATAAGATACCCAAACAGCACTAGACATCCTAAAGACGTCCAATTTATGTACATATAATGCCTGAACGTCCAGAGGCATAAAATGGACGTCTCTAAGAGGTACATGACTGGACGTCTTAGAGACGTCCCTCAGAAGTTAGGAATGTTGATTTTTTTTTCAATAAAGTGACATCAAAGCTTTTCTAAAAGAGTCGCAGTATATGATGTTTAGTGAAAACAAAATCCTAAATAAGCATACAGATGATCTGTACAACATTATAATTTGAATAACTATATAATTTTTGTTGAAATTTTCCCATGCAAGAAGTGACCATTTCTCATTTTTTCTCCTTTATATGCGATCTCATTGAGCGGTTGTTGATGTTGAAGCTTTCTTTTCACCGGTTTCCATATCATGTAACGAAGAATGATTAAGCGACCTTTCAATTGGTGGGATTTGACAAATGTCAGTTTTCAACCAATCATAAAAGCACAATGAAAAAGGATGCAGCAAATTATCGTCGAGCGTCGGGACTTCTCGTCCTCTTTCGTCTTTTCTCCTCGAGCAATTTGGACTTCGGACTGTGTACCAATTATTGTGGTTGCGTTGTTTATGTGTTACAGTGTTATTGATAATCGTCGAAAAAAACAATCAATCGAGGTAAGTCGACTCCATATACTATAATGGCTCTACAGAAATATTATAGGCGTCCCGAAAGGCATACCAATTTTTGTCCATACTTGGATGATTGCGTAAGTTCAACCAACATCGTGTTGGCGGGTAGTAATGGAAACCGAATGTCACCCCTGGAAAATATAAATCTGACCAAAGATACAAGGACGGTTGCACAAGACGAAAATAATAGTTTTTCCATTGTAAATAATGCAATAACAGGTGCAGACAGTCAAAATGATAATTTTTTCATTCTCAATCATTCATCCATGCTAGGAAACGAACCACAAGCACAAGCTGTTGATCCGCCATCAGCTGATCATTTTTGTTTTCAGTTGATAGTAATGACTCCTGTAATGAAACGGAAATAACACCACTCTTGTTATCAAATGGGGTTTTGAAACATAATATAACCTAAACATCCTGAGTTTACCATGTGATGCAAGAACGTTCTGACAAACCTGATTTTATTTCATAATTTAAAAAAGTTTATTATTGTTCTAGGTGTCAGTGAAATGACAAGAATATTCAAGGATCGAAAGGAAACTGAGAAATCCATACAGGCTTGGTTGAGAAGAGCGGAAGATCGAACATCATACAAAAAATAACAAAATGTTTAGATAATTCAATAAAGAATATTGTACAAATTTTTTTTTTCTCAATTATATTTCTAACCTTAAATGTACTGAATACTAAAGTCCTTTTAATGTCCAGAAAAGGTTTCATTCAGGTCCGTATTGGACATAAACTGGACATTCGAGAGACATCTCAAAAACGTCTTTATGGACGTCTTGGAGACGTCCATATTGACGTCTTCGAGACGTCCTTAAGACGTCCCGTTTTGTAACATTGGACGTCTTAAAGACATCCTTTGGACGTCTTCAAGATTTCACTGGACGTCTTGATGACGTCCCGAACATCTTAGAGTGGATGTCTTAAAGACGTCTTTAAGATGTATTTGTGCTGTCTGGGTAGTGGTAGTAATTAAATATGAAATCATATATCACACACTATTCAAGTAACTGATCAAACTTACAGGACCACGGCAAGACCAGAAAGGCCATAAGTACAAATTGCTGGGCTAGCCATGGCCCACCCAATTACAAGAGTCGCTCAAAGCCAATGACCCTCAAAGCGAAGAACATTTTTTTTTTAGATTAGTTGATTTCACCCCCTACCTAAATCACAATACTACACAACCAAAAACAAACAAATAGACGATAAAATTTAAAATAACAAACTGAAAGAACACAGGCTCACCAATATACAGGGTGAGTCAGAAGTACTTTGACAAACTTCAGGAAGTGATTCCTCACAATATTCTAATATGAATTGTCCAAATAAATATATGTCCGGAAACGCTTCGTTTCCAAGATACAGGGTGTTGAAGTTTTATTTTTATTTTCGTTTTTTTTAATAACTTTCGAAATACTGACCTTAATTAAACAAAAATTGGTATTGAGAGGTTTTTTGAGGTGTCGAATTCGAACCTGATGTTATTATTACTCTTACTCGTAGGGGGCGCCACCTACACTTCTTTTTCTTTTTTGAAGATTTATAACTTTTTTGAGCGTACTTCTAGCACATTTTTAAGTAAAAATATCAATTCCTCTATCATATCTACCTAAAAAAGCTACCCTTGTCGATTATTTGATAATCGATGCGTGTTGAAGTTATTACCATCATTTTTCATTTTCAGAAGAATGCTTAGGAAATAAATTTGACGTTTAAGTAAGTAGTTTTGGTTTTTTGTAGGGGGCGCCACCTATTCTATTCATTTTTACTCGTTTGAAATAGTTATTTTTATATCAAGGGTGCAAAATCTGTATTTGTTTCAATAAAATTTGCAAGAAATATCAACATTTTATTTCAAGAAATTTTGAATATGTAGAATAAAATAAAGTAAACTAAATTGTATTTAAATGAATTGTTCAAAGTATCCACCGTCAGCGAAGATACAGGCATTCAATCTTCTAGTCATTGAATCTTGTACCCGCTCAAAAATTATTGATGTGTTTCTTATTGTCTCACAGGCGTCTACTATTCGGTTTCTTAGATCTTCCTCGTTCGCTACAGCAGTTTTATAAACTAGTGACTTCAAATGCCCCCAAAAATAAAAATCTAGCGGGTTTAGATCTGGGGACCTTGGTGCCCACGCCTGGTTAGGTTCTTCTACACCCCTACCGATCCATCGATTTGGATAGACAGTATTAAGGAACTCCCTGGCTACAACGCTAAAATTGGCCGGAGCCCCATCATGCATAAACCACACGCGGATACGAATTTCTAATGGTATATACATTCTGAAGTAGTCCCGGCAATTCATTTTCTAAAAAGTTTCTGTAAGTTGCGCCATTCAGTCGGAACGGAAGAAAGAAAGAACCTATCAAGTAATTATCAATTATTGCCGCCCATACATTGACAGAAAATTGATACTGATAATGTCTTTCACTAACTGCGTGCGGATTTTCCAGAGCCCAAACATGGTTGTTATGAAAGTTTGTGATAACATTTCGGGAGAAGTTTGCCTCGTCCGTGAGGAGTACATATCTTAAAAATTGAGGATTTCCAACCAATTTTCCCAAAAACCACTAACACATAGTAATGCGTTGGGGAAAGTCTCGTGGAAAAAGAGCTTGTACTCTTTGAATATGGTATGGATAAAATTGTTGATCGTGGATAATTCTCCAAACTGTGGACTGAGTAGAATTGAGAGCTTCAGCAATTATTCTTGTACTTGTTTCTGGATTCTCCTCGAGAGCGTTCAAAACAGCATATTCCAAATCTGGGGTTCGGACTGCTCGTGGTCTTCCAATAATATCAGCTGCCCTCTTAAAGCTACCTGTTTCTGCCAAACGACGGTGGAGACTGGTAAATATTGGAGCTGAAGGCAGTACTCGATTAGGAAATCGCTCCTGGTAAATACGTCTTGCTTCGCGCGCATTGCCATCCCCAAGGCCATAAACGAAATGCATTTCGGCTAAATGAGCATTATTGTTTAAATAATCCATTTTTTCAAAATTAGTGTTTTAAAACTTACAGAAACTTCAACAAAACAACATTAACTGTCACATAATATGTAATTACCAAAACTACTTACTCAAACATCAAATTCATTCATTTCATTCATTAGAATATTGTGAGCAATCACCTCCTGAAGTTTGTCAAAGTACTTCTGACTCACCCTGTACAGAACAAACCAAAACTAACAAAGTGACGGACAAACGCGAAGAAAAATGGACTAACAAAAATTTAACTTTCATGAAACCTAACTAAACTCAAATTGATTCTGGTTTTATTACACGTAGTTATAATAATAAAATGTAAAATAAAACAAACAATAAAATGGAATAATGAAATATCTTAGAATTTCATTTCTGTTTTCCCCCTGCATGTTCCTTCAGCACGACAAACTGTTTGGATGATGATGCCAATAACTAAATAGCAAAATTATTATTGAATTGGAAAAACATTAAAAAAAATCGTAAACAAATAAATCAATATAGGTTGCGGACAATGTACCCAGATAACACAGGATATCCTATGGATATCCATTTCATGTCCAATTCTGGTCGGGATATCCCTGGATTTGAAATGGACATCCATAAGATATCCGTCGACGGATTTGAAATGGATATCCTTCAGAAGATATCATATGGATGGCCATAAGATATCCGGAGCAAATATGGATAAGTTTAAATTGCAAGATTGATTTTTATTGTGTCAATTTCTGAGTTTCTTTCATGCTCGTACATATGGATTAATTTTTTTGGAAAAATCTCATGTTTCGTTTTTCTACTTGATTTGAAATGGATATCCATCGACGGATTTGAAATAGATATCCTTCAGAAGATATCCTAGGGATGGCCATGAGATATCCAAAGCAATCATAAATGAATTTGAACATTCTCGTAGATACACAAATTGTACCTTTGTCGCGAGGACCCTCTGCACCACAGAACAGATATACATGGTTGCGACAGGCCATACTATACGCATAACGCATTATTACTGGCGACGTCTGTCATTTTATTTTGTTGAGGAAGGTCATATTAGTCATGTCATAGCAATGAATCCAAACAAAAGTCGTGTTTTTTTTCTATTTTCCTTCGTTTTTGATACCCTGTTGGTCTGGACCTAATGGTTTTCATCTATAGCAATTGATTGTTTCCAAAGGGAATTATATATTGGCCGAATACAGGTAAATATATGAATTGAAAAGGACATAACCTATAAAAATCCATTATTTCCAATGCATTTATGTGTTTGCTGTTTGAGTTTCAATATTTTCAGAAATGCTAAAAAGCACGTCGTTACATTTGCCACAATACACGAGTTTTTCAAATGTCACAGTGCCCAGATTAAAAATGGTGTGAATGCCTACAACAGTGGACATGTGATGAAGATGATTCATCAGTAGATTCGAAAATTTTCCTATTGATTGCACGCACTGAAAAAATGGATCTTTCGGAAGAATATTTGGGAACTGGATCGAAATTCAAAGCTGCTGTAGGTAAGTTGTATGTTTTTCTATTCCTTTTTCTAGAACTCTTTTTTTAGGTACCTAAATTAAATCTCAAAAATATGACTTTGTTGAACGATTCCTTTCTTCCATGCTCACTAATATGTTTGCCTCCAAATATTGCTGGTATGGAGCAAAAAAAATAAACTGAATCTGAATATTCTGAAATATAGATGTTATTCCTTTGGCCATAACTTCCAGCTGCAAAAACACCATGGAATAAAAAATATGGAATCCAAAAAACATGAATCATGCAATTAATGTACCATCTATTGAGATTTCCAAAGAAAAGACTGAATATAGCATATTCATATAATTCTCTAAACCATGTCGTTGATCCTCTTCTTCACCTCGTACGGTCCTTCCCAAAAAGGTGTCAGTTTGGTAGATACGCCTTTCTTCCTACGTGGATTGTACAGCCAAACCTGGTCGCCTTCTTTGAATCCTCCCGAATTAGTTTTCAAATCATAACGAGCTCTCATCCTGTCACTGGCCAGTATCCCTCAGTTGATCTGCATAGTCGTGTACTTCTACCTCCTGGGTGCATGGTGATCCAAACACCAAGTCGCAGGGCAATCGAAGTTCCTTTCCGAAAATAATGTTAGCCGGGTAAGCTTGGTTGAGTCGTGGACGGCTGCTCTGTATGCCATTCGAAATAGTGGAAGGTGTCTGCCCAGTTCTTTTGATGTTTTTTCACTACCTTTGAAAGATGCTCTTCCATAGTTCGGTTGAAAATTTCAACCATGCCAGCTGACTGTGGGTGAAGCGCTGTGGTTCTGGTCCTGTTGATACCCATCAGCTCGCAAACTTTCTTGAATAACTTCGACTCAAAATTTCTTCCTTGGTCGGAATGTAGCTCCATCAGTACTCCGAATCTTAAGAACATGTTGCCCACCAATGATCTGGCTACTGTGGATGCTTCCTGGTCTGGAATGGTATAGGCCATTTGCTGAAATAGTCCATGGCAACAAGGATATATTTGTTGCCATCGTCCGTCACAGAAAAAGGTCCAGCTACATCAATGACAATCCGTTCGAATGATGCGACTACGTTGTATTTCTCCATTTCACCACTAGACCTTGTCTTGGGATCTTTAGTGGCGCCGTATTCTGGATATCTTCTGCACCAGCTTTCAACATCGTCTCGACATTGAACCCAATAGAACCTCTGCTGGTTCTGTTGGGGTTGGTGACAACCCTTTCCAGCTGAGCACTTTGCAGTTCGTCTTCAACAACCTTGGACCCAGGAAAGTGGGTCTGGATGGAATATGTATAATAATAATAATAATGATATTTATTCAGAAGATAAATGATATAAATTCTGGACATCAAAGAAGATACACGGGGAATAAACATCAGAGGTTTCGATAAGTGCAAAGCACGTGTTTCGAAAAATTAATTGACAATTTAGGTCTTAAATTATAAATATAAGGGGATGAAAATCGGTATAAAATATTCACTAAAAACTACTTAATATAGAATATTTGCTAATCATAGACACTTATACATGTACAGACATGAACCTACATATAAGCGTACATACATACATGCATATAATATATATATATATATATATATATATATATATATATATATATAGGAAGACAATACACACACACATATAATATATATTTTTGTGAGTTTTAAGAGGTTGACATATTTAATTTAATGTTGAAAAAGTCTCGGATTGATGATTTGTTTTCTTGCTCTGTGAATAACTTCGATTATCACAGTGAGGGCCCAAATTTGATTCTTGTGCTTTGTATCATTGTGTGCAGAATGGTGTGCTCTACAACAATATTTCTGCTTTAAGTCGGTATCATTGTGCATCATTCAAAGGTCTGGATTGTTTGAAGTCTCATACCACTTGCTGATTGGAAAGTGAACATTTCTTTGGCACAAAAACTGTGATATGAAAGAACCTTCGGAAAAAGTGCGGATACAAAATCGCTTTTTTTGGATTTGGAATTAAAGTTAATTACCCACCAGTGGCGTACCAATTATTCACAAATGGAGCGTAAATTCAAATGCTGCAAGAAAGACTTTGGAAACCTCTTTTGTATTACATGTTGTGACATTTTTCATCCAAGCTGTTTGGACCGTAAAACGAAATATAAAGAACTTGGTAGCTTCAAAATTTACTGCTCCCAAAATTGTGAGTTAAAGGATGCAGAGAGGAAACAAGATGCAGACAAACTAGTAAATGACATAAAAAAATTGAAGAATGACGTATCTCAAAGAGATGAGACTATAAACAAATTAGAATATGAGAAGGATGAAAAAATAACTGAGCTAATGAAGATAATAGACGAGTTAGAGAAAGATACTAAAGAAAGAGAAGCTGCTTATATTCGTGCTAGAAAAAAAAACCAGGACTTTGAAGATGAAGTCTATGAGACTGAAATATTGTATGTAAATAAACAGAGAGAACATGAACTTTCAATCTCTCAACTACAGAAAGGAATTAATGACGTGAAAAATAGAAATGGATCATTGGAAGAAGAATTAAAACAAAAACAGATGAAATACATAAGCATATTAGAGACCTAGAAAGCCTACAAGAAGTAAATGCAGAGATGCTAGGAACAATTAGAACACTAGAAATGAACAATATTACATACAGTAATGAAGTTGTCAGTCTGAAGAACACATTGACTCACCTACAAAGCTCAAAGGAAAACCCCATCAGAGAATTAACTTCATCCACCACAAAGGTGTCCGAGCGAAAGAAATTGGCATTTATTAACACACCATCACACTCCTACATAAGGAAAAAAATATTAATCGTATCTACGGTTCATGGTAAAGGCATGGCAGAAGCCATGTCTAAACTTACGGAAGAATATTCCATATTATCCTTTGTTAAACCTCATGCCACTGACGCGGAATTAGTTGTGACGGCTACCAACCTTGCAAGAGATTTCACCAAAGATGATGTCGTATTAATATGGCCAAACCGTCTCACAAGTAATTCACTGGATAACATTAGATCAAATCTTAAAAATACTTACACCATTATCATCTCTGAACCGTACAGATTAAATGGGAATATAAATCAATTTATTTATGAAAATAATCTCCTAATCAACAAAAAACTTCACGCCCAGAATACTAACGAATGCCTTTTCCTGGAGTGCAATAACATACTGCGAAGAAGCAATTACTATGGAGATGGCATCAGACTGACGAATGCTGCCAAGTTTTTCCTAGGAAAAGCTTTATTGAGCTCAGTGAAAGGACTACCTACATCGGGAAACTGCGAATCTGAACAGCCTGAGTTTAAAAATAACCAAATCTATAGAGGTGTATTCCCAGACTTCTTCTTAATAAATGAGGGAACCGCTGGGACTACAACATCTTCAGTTCCATCAGAAACAGAAGTAGAAGAAACATCGAAGACCAAACTGAAGAAGATGGCATTCAGTATTCCCAAGGAATCCTCCTCTGGCGTCTCACCTTCAGACACCTCTTTTTTAGGGGAAAAAAATCGGTCAGTGATAATAACATAATCACATTTTTATCATTTAACATCCAATCCATTCGTAACAAAATCAACGAATTATTGATCTTCTTAGAATCTCTTGGGTTCCCAAAAATTATTTCAGTCTCTGAACATTGGCTAAATCCGAATGAACCTATTAATATACCGGGTTATAATATTGCATCGAAATACTGTAGGAACAAACTCTCACATGGTGGAACGGCTATATTCATTCACGATTCCTTGTCACATCTTGATCTCATTGGTACTGATAAATTTTCTGAAATTCTTGATGAAAAACAATTCGAAATGTCTGCAATTTTCTCAAAAAACCTCAAGCTATTCGTATTATGTCTCTATAGAGCGCCCACTTCCGATACAATCATATTTTTAGACAAGCTTGAACAAATTTTGACACTGATCCCAGGAAACTATAATATTGTATTGACTGGTGACCTCAATATAAACATTGAAGATAGACTCTCTATCAACACTCAAAGGCTCACTAATCTCCTAGATTCTTTCAATCTGGTCATGCATGTTGACACTCCTACAAGAGTATCACAATTTTCGTCAACCACAATTGATTATTTCTGTACAAATCTCAATCAGGATTGCATCACCTGCTCAGTAATACCATCTAATCTATCAGATCATGATGCCATATACAGCAAAGCTACTTTCAGTCTAGACATAACCAACAAACAACACCGCTATGGCCGTCTTTACAGTTCCAAAAATTATAGTAGGTTCCATCGATTTTGTGTCAACACTGACTGGGAGATATTGTTGGACTCAGAAAAACCCTTTGAATCATTTTACAATGGCCTAGTCATTAACTTCGAAAGGGCATTTCCAAAACAAAAAATCAATAAAAAAAAACTAAAATCCTGGATCACAAATGGCATAAAAATCTCCTCCAAAAACATGAGGTCTCTTCACTATTTAAGAAAATTCGTAAGTAATTTCAACTTTGACAATCACTACAACTCTTACAGGAAAATATATAGACAAGTTATCAGGGCAGCAAAAGATAGGTTCTACAATAGTAGGATGGAGAATGCAAATAACAAAGTGAAAGAATGCTGGACCATAGTAAATGAGCTCAGGGGGGAAGGAAAAACCTCAAAACGCACCGAAACGTCACTAGAACCTAATATAATCAATAATTATTATTGTACAGTAGCAGAAAAGCTAACTAGTAAAATATCTCCTATGCAAAATCCCTTAAACTATATCAGAGACATCCAAGTTGATAACAACCTCATACTCTATGACACCAACTTATATGAACTGAAAGAAGTTATTTCCACTATAAAAAATAAAAATGCCGCTGGTTTAGATGATATCTCTATAAACATTTTTGTTAACCTCCCTGATAGTGTAGTCAGTATTCTTGCCCAACTCATAAATAGTTCCTTTGCACAAGGCTATTTTCCTTCATTCCTGAAAACCTCGGTTGTTATCCCTCTCCATAAAGGGGGTGATAGAGAAGATCCAGCCAATTTTAGGCCTATTTCATTAATACCCACCTTAGCGAAGATTATCGAAAAACTGGTGAAAAAAAGAGTTATGAAATTTTTGATACATAACAGAATACTGAGTGCACAGCAGTACGGTTTTCAGAAATCGAAGAATACAACTGACGCAATACATTCAGTTATGTCAATGATTTACAGAGATATCAATGATAAAGAAGCTGTCGCAGCAGTTTAAAAATAACCAAATTTATAGAGGTGTATTCCCAGACTTCTTCTTAATAAATGAGGGAACCGCTGGGACTACAACATCTTCAGTTCCATCAGAAACAGAAGTAGAAGAAACATCGAAGACCAAACTGAAGAAGATGGCATTCAGTATTCCCAAGGAATCCTCCTCTGGCGTCTCACCTTCAGACACCTCTTTTTTAGGGGAAAAAAATCGGTCAGTGATAATAACATAATCACATTTTTATCATTTAACATCCAATCCATTCGTAACAAAATCAACGAATTATTGATCTTCTTAGAATCTCTTGGGTTCCCAAAAATTATTTCAGTCTCTGAACATTGGCTAAATCCGAATGAACCTATTAATATACCGGGTTATAATATTGCATCGAAATACTGTAGGAACAAACTCTCACATGGTGGAACGGCTATATTCATTCACGATTCCTTGTCACATCTTGATCTCATTGGTACTGATAAATTTTCTGAAATTCTTGATGAAAAACAATTCGAAATGTCTGCAATTTTCTCAAAAAACCTCAAGCTATTCGTATTATGTCTCTATAGAGCGCCCACTTCCGATACAATCATATTTTTAGACAAGCTTGAACAAATTTTGACACTGATCCCAGGAAACTATAATATTGTATTGACTGGTGACCTCAATATAAACTTTGAAGATAGACTCTCTATCAACACTCAAAGGCTCACTAATCTCCTAGATTCTTTCAATCTGGTCATGCATGTTGACACTCCTACAAGAGTATCACAATTTTCGTCAACCACAATTGATTATTTCTGTACAAATCTCAATCAGGATTGCATCACCTGCTCAGTAATACCATCTAATCTATCAGATCATGATGCCATATACAGCAAAGCTACTTTCAGTCTAGACATAACCAACAAACAACACCGCTATGGCCGTCTTTACAGTTCCAAAAATTATAGTAGGTTCCATCGATTTTGTGTCAACACTGACTGGGAGATATTGTTGGACTCAGAAAAACCCTTTGAATCATTTTACAATGGCCTAGTCATTAACTTCGAAAGGGCATTTCCAAAACAAAAAATCAATAAAAAAAAACTAAAACCCTGGATCACAAATGGCATAAAAATCTCCTCCAAAAACATGAGGTCTCTTCACTATTTAAGAAAATTCGTAAGTAATTTCAACTTTGACAATCACTACAACTCTTACAGGAAAATATATAGACAAGTTATCAGGGCAGCAAAAGATAGGTTCTACAATAGTAGGATGGAGAATGCAAATAACAAAGTGAAAGAATGCTGGACCATAGTAAATGAGCTCAGGGGGGAAGGAAAAACCTCAAAACGCACCGAAACGTCACTAGAACCTAATATAATCAATAATTATTATTGTACAGTAGCAGAAAAGCTAACTAGTAAAATATCTCCTATGCAAAATCCCTTAAACTATATCAGAGACATCCAAGTTGATAACAATCTCATACTCTATGACACCAACTTATATGAACTGAAAGAAGTTATTTCCACTATAAAAAATAAAAATGCCGCTGGTTTAGATGATATCTCTATAAACATTTTTGTTAACCTCCCTGATAGTGTAGTCAGTATTCTTGCCCAACTCATAAATAGTTCCTTTGCACAAGGCTATTTTCCTTCATTCCTGAAAACCTCGGTTGTTATCCCTCTCCATAAAGGGGGTGATAGAGAAGATCTAGCCAATTTTAGGCCTATTTCATTAATACCCACCTTAGCGAAGATTATCGAAAAACTGGTGAAAAAAAGAGTTATGAAATTTTTGATACATAACAGAATACTGAGTGCACAGCAGTACGGTTTTCAGAAATCGAAGAATACAACTGACGCAATACATTCAGTTATGTCAATGATTTACAGAGATATCAATGATAAAGAAGCTGTCGCAGCAGTGCTCTGTGACCTATCGAAAGCATTCGATTGTGTCAACCACGAGGTATTGCTGTGCAAACTTCAATTGTATGGATTCAGAGGAAACACTTTTAAATGGTTCGACTCGTATCTTTCTGATAGAAAGCAGTATGTGAGACTAACAACATCTTCAAATACTGCAGAAATTAAAAGTGGAGTACCACAAGGCTCGGTGCTGGGTCCTGTTTTGTTCCTTTTATATGAAAATGATCTGACCATGTTACCAATTTCCGGAAGGTTCACGTTATTTGCTGACGACACCACCATACTATGGCACCATAAAGATAAAAGTAAATTGAACGAAATGATATCTTCCGACATGGTTACAATACAGAATTGGTTCGACTCTAATTTACTCACTCTGAATTCAAAAAAAACAATTGTTATTACATTCAAATGTTGTATATCAAATGTGCATTTAGGAAGCCAACTCGTGGTAAACAAGAACTCAGCAAGATTTTTGGGATTACTTTTGGACAGTAATCTGAAATTTGAAGAGCATATAACTCATTTAAATAAAAAACTGGCTTCTGGTTGTTATGTTATGAGGACAGTATCAAACGAATTAGGATCTACTGCTGCCAAATCTGTTTATTATGCACTTATAGACTCCCATCTACACTATGGCATATCTTTCTGGGGGGTATGTAACAATCAACTCTTCCAGTCAGTGTTTGTGCTTCAAAAACGGGCAATTAGATACCTTTGCAAAGCCAAATGGAGAGATTCTTGTAAACCTCTTTTTAAAGATAAAAAAATCCTAACTCTTGTCTCAATTTTCATATTGGAGACAGTGTCTGTAATTCATAAGAATAGATTGGAATATGAAATCAACAACATCCCCTATAATACTCGCCAGAACGAAAATAGCCTAAAGCTCCCCATACCCACTTCCAACCTAGTAAAAGATTCTCTGATATATAATGGAGTGAAAATGTATAATAAAATACCAAGTGATATGAAAGAGAGAAATCTCCAGGTTTTTAGATACAAACTAAAAACTTTACTTAGTGATAAGGCCTACTACAGCTTGATTGAATTCTATGATGATACACTTAGTTAATGTTTACATTTGTTCATATTGTTAATTTTGTTCAAACTTTTTAATGTTTTTGTGAAAGTATTTAATTAAGTCTCACCATTTGTTTTTATATTTGTTTTTATCCTGTGACGTGGTTATCAATTTTTGACAGTGACTTATGTTCATTCGCATACTGTGAATTTTTATTTATGTGTTTGTCAACAAGATTTTTTCTTATGTACAATAAACATATATTCTCTCTCTATTGTAAATTATTTTCAGGAATGAATAACTGTCGTGTTTCAGTGCGAATAAACGACTTAAACAGCATCACGTTACCAATTCCATGTATATATAGAGGGATAGTGTTATACATTTTTGGGGCTAGATATCGATAGGACCGTTGCCCAACCATTTTTTGTGATTGGGGAACTCTGTGGAGATGCTTGTTCCGAGTGGGGTAAGAGTGGGATGGCATGATGAAAGTGTTTTTATTTTTATGGTATGTTAGAATTATATTATAGAAAAATAATTGTCGTAGATCGAATACATTCGCCTCATTGAACAGTTTATCAGAGGGATATTTGAAATCTTTAGACAGAATCATTTTCAGTAATATTTTTTGTAATATTTCTAGAGGGCGCCCCAGCCTAATATACCATATCGTGAGTGACTTTCAACCAATGCATGATACAGAATTTCGAGCTGTTGAAATGTTAGTATATCTTTGAGATATTTGAATTTGTACAAAATCATCCGTAGTTTGTTGCAAACATAGTTGATATGTGTGTCCCATCTGAGATAATAAGTGTCTATGTATACAACTAGGTATTTAACTTTTTGTTGAGGCAAAATTATGTTATGTTGACCGTTTGCAAAAAATGTAAGGCAATTAAATGTTGGTGTGTTGGATTGATTGGAGATGAATGGTAGATAGTGCGTTTTCTCAAGGTTAACACAGTGAGTAAGTAGTGCTCGAGTCAATTTTTAATCGAGGGTAAATCAGTCTGTACAATGTTTTTCAGTTGTTCCCAATCATCTGCTTTATAGAATATTGCGGTATCATCGGCAAATCCCAATACTTCCCCGTAGCTTTCGACAGAGAACAGCCCATTGATGTAAATCTTGAAAAGAAGAGGTCCAAGTACGGTCCCCTGCGGTACTCCATATTCTATTGCTTTTCGTTCACTGTTCACATCATCCACTCTTACGCATTGAAATCTATTGCTGAGGTAACTACCAAAAAGTTTGAGACAATTATTACGTATGCCAATGTCTTCCAGTGTTTGTAAGAGTAGATTATGACTCACAGTGTCGAATGCCTTAGACAAGTCCATGAAGACGCAGAGGCACGATTTTTTTTCATCTAAAGCCGACGATATTTTTGAAGTAAGGGCCACTAGCGCGTCTTGAGTGGAAAGTATTTCTCTGAAGCCATACTGTTTATTAGAAATTAAGTTACACTTGGAGATGTGAGAAGTCAACCGTTTTTTGAGTGCATTTTCGAAATTTTTTGTCAAATACGTTATGAGCGATATCGGCCGGTAATTGGTTATCTCTGACTCATCCCCCCTTTTATAGATAGGAACTACTACAGCTTCTTTGAAAGCCTTTGGCCAGGTACCCTTTTCCATGCATTAATTGATCAGATATAAGAGGGGTTCCTTAATGTATAAACTAATGGACTTGAGAGTTTCAGCGCATATATCGTCCACGCCCATACTCTTTTTATTTTTCAAATCACCGATGAGACTCACAATTTCTTCCGCGTCAGTTGGAAGGAGAACAAATGAATTCATTGGGGTGTATCTTAGAGGGAAATAATTGGGGTCTTTTTGTATATTATTGGCCATTTTTTTTCATTTGGGTATTATTTATTGAATTCATTATCTATTTTTTTTTTTATCAGTTATTTGTCCCCAAGAGTATTTTTTTTTTTTTTTTTTTTTTTTCCACAGTGCTTTTTATCGGATGCATTGTATTTATTTGATTTTGGTAATATTCCAGTTTAGCCTTTTTTATTAGTTTTGTAAACATATTCTTATAGCTTTTATATTGCAATTTCAGTTCTGCATTTTCAGGATTGTTCTGTACATTTTATAATAGTTTATTTTTTGTATCAGCAGATTTGACTAGAGATTTCGTTATCCAAGGTGCAATGTTGGTGTCTTTTTTTTTGGAGATTTTGACTGATGTACAATTATTTATAGCCCAACTAATGGTGTCAATCAATTCGCATATACTATCATTGGGGCTGGTTGAAGAGTAAACATAATTCCAAGATTCATTCCGTAAGATGATCTCTAGTTTTTTGTGATCAATGTATTTCTTAGGGTGTGATCTTGGAGTTCTGTGCTCACTTTGTGTGAGTAAGATTTGAAGTGCGATTGTGTAATGGTCTGCGATGTTGGTCTGTATAATGAGAGGCAAAATTTGTTCCCTTATATTCAGTTTGGATTTGATGAAGATGTGGTCAATACATGTGCCATTATTGTTCTGGACTCTAGTGTCATTATTAATTGTTGATATATACCCATGTTCACTTAAGATATTCAGGTACTCATAGCAATGTTCATCGTTTTTTAAGATATCAATATTCATATCGCCAATGATGATAAAGTGAGTTGCATCATTTTGGTCGTGATCACTCAAATATTCGTTTAAAGATAAATTAAATGTATTTAGGTCTGTGGAGGGAGAACGATAAGCGGCATTTACGACAAGTTTAGATTTGTCAATCATGTTTATTACGAGTTGGATGGTTTTGCAATCATTAATTTCAAGTATCTGGTAAGAATAATTATAGTTCGATTTTAGATATAACACACCATCTATATACTATATCTTATGGGCAGTTTTTTTTTCAAAAATGAGGTTCTTCAGTTCAGGTGAAAACCATATAGGAAACTTTCCAGATGAGTATTTCTTCTTTGGCACAAATACATCGAACAATGAGTACAGGGCATCATAGAAAATGTTTACCATTTCATCAAGGGATTTGTTGGACAAGATATGGTCCCAGTCCATGGATTCTAAGCAGGTGAGAATGCCATCAAAATCAGCACCTTTGAAATCATAATAGAACTCACTCGCGTTGTTGATATCTCCCTGAGGTCTAGAGATTAGATTAATAGAGGTTTGCAGGGGTGGGTGATGGGGATCAGGTGCTAGCAAGTGTTCATGGGCAGGGCTAAGGGTTAATGACTCGAGTGAGAATGCTAAGTCAAGTAATACGTTCCTTTCATTAGGATTGTTGTTCAACTGGTATAGATTATGTAAAGCACAAGTATTTGACAGAGTAGTAATCGCCTCAATTTCCATGGCTGAAGCTGATGGAGTAGGTGCGGCTGTAGATCCTAATGCATCTGATGTCCAGTAGGCATTTGGTAAATTTAAATCACCGAAGACGTATAAGGTGGTGTCTGGATACTTTTCAACTATAGCATCTAGATCGGAGCTTAACGTCAGAAACGAAGTTATGGGTGGTTCAGGGGGGAGGTAGACAGCACCGAAGATATGTCTGGAGGAGTCGCCGATGGAGACGAAGAGATCTTCTATGCTCTCATTTGAGGGTAGCTGAGCACATTTGTATGATTCCCTTACCGCTATAAGGACTCCACCACCTCTTGAGAAAGGACTGGTTGCAGGGGATCGGTCTTTCCTAAAGACTGTGTAGTTCGTGAGGCCTAATTCAGCGTCGGAGAAGTCCTGGGTGAGCCATGTTTCAGTGAGTATGATGTCAAAGAGTGATGTGGCAACGTTTCGCTGGAGAGTGTCTAGTTTGGTTCGAAGCCCACGGACATTTTGGTAGTATAGGTTAGGAGAATTAGGGAGAGTTAACGTAATCAGTTTTTTTGTTTGACTATCTTGGGGATACCGTTCATATACTTCAGTTTCAGGTTTGCTTCACCACTATTTGTTCTATTTCTCAACTCACTCAACTCAACTTTTAAAGCTGCTTGGAGGCTGTATCTAGTTCCTCAGCTGAATCGATGGATATATGTTGGTTCTCCAACTGCCTTTCGAGATGCTCTTTATAAGCATCCCAGTTGTTTGGGTATCCTATATCCTTCGATACTCCAAGTCGAATATTATTTGTTGATGATCCGACATCGAGGAGCCATCAGATACGTGCCAGTTGTGAATCTAGTTTGTTATAAATGGATCAGCAAGGGTTAAGTCAAGAACCTCTTTTCTGATCGCATTTTTAAAGGTGTGTTTGTTACCTTTATTGACAATGTCTATATTAGTTGCAGACAAATATTCTGACAGGTACTCACCATGTGAGATGGTTCGTGTTCGCGTCTCAGCACAGAATAAAATGCCTGTTTCCTCTTTGACACCATCTGATGAGGCTTTGGACTTCCTCTGGTGGTGGGTGAGACGGCGAGTCCCCTGGGAAGTAGGCCGAGGCCTAACAATCTGCCTCGTGCCACTTCAACGATGGCGGTTGCCAAATCTCCAGTGATGAATTCTGGAACAAGAGTAAATTTGATGTTGGGTGCGAGCAATATGGCTGCTCATGATTTTTCATAAGTGTTGCAAAAAAGTAACTTACATGATTTTATTGCGAGTCATTGTATTCGTCCTCTATTAATCCAGGGTTCTTGAAGCAACCCTATATTAAGGTTTTCTTCAATAAACTTCCTTCTAAGCACACTCGTGGTTGCTTTTCAATGTTGGAGGTTTATTTGAAGAGCCTTGAGCTTTTGGCTCATCTGGGTAGAATTTTCACCAAGGTTTAATTGTGAGGCACTGCTGCCTCTCCAATGACCCTCAGTTCCACATCCTCCCATGATTCTTGGGCAGTTTTCCTAGCCCTGTTTGCCATGTTTCAACCATAATAGGTCCCACGAGAAGCTGGGAAAAGACAGTCACCTGCGGCAGAGCCCCGCATGCCGCAGGAAGGCAAATGGAACCAGGGGGCGCCTCAATGATAACCTCGTAATGAATCAGAACCATTTCTCAATGTAAACGTTGCTGCTCTCCCCAGTATTTGTGCAGAGATGCCTAGTGTCACTTTCACTGTTGATCAGTAGCCACGCCTTTTGTAGATTAGCAGTTGGATAAATCAGCATCACCAATTGATATATTTCTTGAAGCCAACATATTTCTCCTCCAAGGGAGCAAGCAGATGGGCTCCAATGATAATGGCGTTATTGCAAAGACATTTCCTTTGAGTGGAGGATCAAAATGATCAATGTTCCTTCCTCGAAATATCATTTGAATTCAAATAAAAACAGTTCTGAACAGGTCAAGTTTATTTTCCTGAAGAAGGACAATTTTCGTTTTTTATCTTGAAAATTTGTTATTTTCGCACTTTTCAGGGATAAAAATTACTATATTGTAGGTGATAGATCAATTGTTCTAACGTTTTATGTTCTAGTATTTCGTTTAAACCAAAATGCGAACAATTTTGCGATTTCCGTTCCATACAACACCTAACCACATTGGAAAACAAGCGGACTCAAGCTGATCTAATATTTCTATTCAAATCACTGTCAGACCAATTAAATTCCCCAAAACTTCTCTCCTCAGTTAATCTGAGAGCCAAACAAAGAGTTTCAAGGAATAATAAAACTGTTTTTGTGGAGAACTCACATCTTACTAATTATGGATTTAATAGTCCAATGCCAAGAATATTAAGGGAAGCTAATGCTTCAGAACTTGATTTTTTTTAACTGACTTGTTGGAGGCTTTCAAGAGTTCTGCAATTAATTATGTATTTTCTCTTTAGATTTTTGTAAGTATTTTTATTTTATTTTAAGTATTTCAAATACCTGGACGTCATAGTTGACCAGAGACTAACATGGAACAGTATATTAAAAATATGCTTTCCAAGGCTACAGCGGCAACCTGGACATGCAGCAGAGTTTTTGGCAAATCATAGAGTTTTAAGCCGAAAATGTTATACCAAACGATTATCAATCCCATGGTCACCTGTGCCGCATTGGTATGGTGGCCAAAAACCGAACAGCACTCGGTACAAATCGGACAGCCAAGCAGCACTGAAAGCTCTAAAGTAACACACTTGTAAGTCTAGACTGACTTGGGACTGCAAACTCTCCCTAAGACAACTGGCTACGAACAATCAGGTTACTCTGATGTGGGTGTCAGGTCACAAGCGAATCAAAGGCAATGAAGAAGTGGACAGCCTTGCCAAGGAAGGCGCAAACCCTCAATTTTCTGGTCCTGGAACCCGTTTGTAGTCTTCCCAAAGCCCACATCAACGAAGAGTTTCGGTGCTGGGAAGCTGACCCTGAAATGTTCTCGGGCAAAGTGCAAAATCCCCAAAGCGTTGGAAACTGGAACGGCTGCTCACTGGACATTGTCCTCTGAGGTACCACCTCAAAAAAATGGATAGATCAGACAATGAACTGTGCCGTTACTACGAGAACTTCGCTGAAACTGCAGAACACCTGCTTTGCGACTGCCACGCGTTGTTTTGCAAATGGCTTAAGTTTCTGGAAGGGGTTTTACTACCGTCCTCAGAAATCAGGAACTTAGCCCCCAGGAAACTAATACTCTTCGCAAGGAGTCTCGGAATCTCGGGTTCTGAATAAATGAAGGGTAATGTACAAAAGACCTTACATGTCGAGGTACGGAGAGGCTGAAGAGCCATATCGACCCCCCTACAATCTATCATTGAGGATGAGTTTAAGGAGGTGTCACCAATACCCTCTTTGAAAAAAAAATAACTTGAATAATGAAGACTAATCTATTGGCTCATTTTTCAAAAAGTGAATTCACTCAGCGTGTACTATTTGGGTGGAAGATACCACGAATATCTTCTGTAAGTATTGTAGCAGTAGATAGTAGGGGATGTATTGTTAGCACTAGAATGAAGTGGCAGAGGATGATTGAGTGATCGTGTGTTAAGGTACATCGAGTTGATTTGATTATGATTATGATGATTATGATCTGACTCTCAGAAAATGAATTTATTCGAAACTGATCCTGAATTTGCTAAAAGGGGTTGACCAGATACACCAAACTTTCTGAAATGAGGAGACAGATGCCTATTGAACAATAATGAACACTATGCCCAAATTGATGAAACCTTTAAATTTTTATTTCAGTTAATATTTTTGAAAATTAAGATTTTACTTTTTCCATGACATCTTGAAAAATAGAAATATACATGAAAATAATAGCTTGGTGAATTTGCTGTTTTCGGGAACATAACTTATTTCCATTCAAAGGGAGAAAAATTTCCAATTTGAGCTATAATTCTGAAAGTATTTTGAGACGCAAAATTGTGTTCAACAGTCGCAAATTGGGTAGTACCCCAGAAATCATGAAAATCTGAAATGGAGCCGATAAACAAATTTAACAATATTTAAGATGTTGATTACTTTTGTTTCAGACGTACATCGTCGTCGTCTCATAGAATTCGATGGTGCTCAGTCCAGGCGTGGTCTGCAATTCCCGATTTTGACGTTTCTCCACGTTGAGTCCATTTCTTGTGTTCATCCAATCTTACCGATAACGGCCTCTTTATGTGCATATGTGCATGATCTCACGATCCCTCTCTTTGTCGAACTCGAATGGTTGAAGGTGTAGTTGAGATAATGCACTGCCCCGTATGTGTATTCTTGCTGTAGACAGAGGTGCGGATTTCATTGCCCATTCTCTCAACCTTTACATCGAGGGAGGGTAACTCTGTTGGTTTCCATTTCTATCGTGGATTTAATAGAATCCCTGATTCTGTTAATTATTGAGAATAAATCCTAGTTATGTTTATCTCCGTGATTCCATATAATGAAAGTGTAATCCACGTACCTCAACCACAGCTTTGGTTTGTATTCTGTCTCCCGTATAGCCAATTCCTCGAACCACTCCATGTATATGTTGGCGATAATTGGAGAAAGGGAAGATCCCATCGGGAGTCCGTCGACTTGAGAGAAGAATCAGTCCTTTTACTGGAAATATGAGTTATGTAGGCAGCACTGCAGTAATTCCAATATTGCTTGTGGAGTTGATTATCCTCTTCGAGTTTCCTTTTGATAATGATGTGATGGCTCTCCACGTCGAAGCTGATGAAACGATCTTCTGGTCCAAGTTCAACATCTTTGATGGTGTCTACGAAGTGCTTGAAATTATTTACGTATAAACTACCATTTCCTTGTAAGGGCTGTAGTATCGTTAGGAGGTATTTCGATAACTTGTAGGTTGGTGAGTTCCGGGAGCTGGTAATTGCTCTCTCTGGCGGACTGCAGAGACGCGAAACTTCACGCATCACCACACCACGCGAACTTGCACGAACCACTGCACATGGTGGAATTACATTGACATTGACATGGCATTGACAGACATATAAATTGGTAAGTAGCACCTAAGGTTGTCAGTATTCACCTGAAGACAATTGCAAAAGCATTCGAAACGTCGTAAAAACCTTTTAAATTCATTAAGACGATGGATTGATTTGTTGAAAATATAAACGAATACAGGATGTTCATAAAATCAGATGTGGAATCATCTGCGACTGAAAGATAAACTTTAGTCACTATCTTCCATCGTCAAGATAACCTCTTGTGGGGTATTCATGTTGAAAAGGGAAACATTCTCAATTGAATATTGATAGAAAGATTTTTCTGTGAATTGAAAAATCCACGATTAAAATGAAGTTATTTTTTGTGAATGTCTAACAGAAAACAACTACTTCCCCGGCTAAAGCCACGCTGGACATAAAACTACGTCTGATAGATATTCTGAAAAGGCCCTAACTCAAAAGAAAAAATCTGAAATTGAAAATTTGCATTTTTATTCAGATAGTTATTTGATTTTCTATTCCAGTCTTAATTAAGAACTTATAAAGATGACTGAGGCAAAGAAGAATGTTTTCCAAAAGAGAGTACTCGCCAGAAATCATTCGTAACATTGACGAAGGAGAGACATCGCATTCACTAGGTCTTCAATACATGTTTGTCGGGGAAGTAGTTGTTTACGTTAGACATTCACAAAAAATAACTTCATTTTAATCGTGGATTTTTCAATTCACAGAAAAATCTTCCTATCAGTATTCTAGTTGGTTCCACAAGGAGGTTACTTCCAAGTAAAAGGGCATAAAAATTGAAATGGCTTTAATAATGTTTGACCTTGTACTGTCTTTCGGAATACCTATTCAATGATATTACTAACACCATAGAGCCTTTAATATTTTGGAGATTCCATATTATGTATGGTATTCCTCATTTTTAAACCACTAGCCATGCATATATAGGATGATATGTTAGTAATGAATTATCATTCCTTTACCATATGATATCAGTAGCATCTTGCGAGTGTCGAAATCAGGTAGTCTACAATTTTCAAACTAATCAGGCAAATGTACCCTAAAAATCTTCAACAATCACCTCGAATAGAATTCCATCCTCTTCTCAGTCCTGCCGCATTGGAAACAAGGACCGGCAGGTCCGTTAACATACCTACAGCTTTTACAGGCGTTGGTTATCTCCAATGAAATTATTTGAATACTAAGCACTCTTCCCCAAATGATTACACCATTAGGTATTCTGTTACCATGCCCAAGAAAAAACGGAGGACCCCAATCAAGTTCAAAATTCCCAAACCTGTAAAGATAAGAAAGTTATTATCAGGAGTAAATATGATGTTTTGTACGACGAGAATGAAGATTGACTTGTAATATTCTGGCAGAATTATGGAATTGATTACAATTCTATATTTACTTTTCTCGAAAATCGACAATTTAGAGATTTTCGGATCTTCGTATTTTTGTATTTTTTTGCTTCTATTGGGGTAAAGAATTTTATAATATCTTTAGGTTGCTAAAACGCACATATCACATTTAGTACCTTCAATGTGTTGTATGCTTTTCGGAGAAAAGCCTCTCCTTCGAAAACGGCACACTCCCAAGAGAAAGGACAACTTCGGTCGTTCATATTCATATATTCCTCTCGATTTTACTGACAAGAAAAATAATGTATGTATGTAAAATGTTTTCTATCAGGGAATATAATTTGTTTTTGAAAATCCAGTTTTGTTCCCGTTTGATTGCGAGATAACACATAGAAGTGAAAACTCCCCGAAAATCACTCAAACGCAAAACTATTTCATATTCCAAGATAAATTCTACCAACAGAAGGAAGGCACTGCCATGGGCAATTGTCGTATCACTATTCATGGCAAAAGAAAGAAAAACGACCAGAATTAATCTCCATAAGGAAAATAATATGGTTTGGGATCAATTCTCTTACCGTCTATTCACTGTTTGTCTTTTATAATATATGATAGGGGAATAGGGGATCTAATACCTATCGGGGTTCTGGATCTCCCCCCTTGACTTTGACACTCCCCGCCCCGCGACCTTGATAAGGAAGGAGGGTGCTATGTGCGTGAGTGTATCATTCACTTCGAAGTGACCATGAGATGGGGCGGTGTAGAGGACATTGCATATCATTCAAGGTGACCGCTGTCTCATAGGGAGTCTGACAATCCAGTAAGGGTAACTCGAGGTCGAGTGGATGGATAACAGGGGGGTAGGAAGCACATAGTTGTGCGTAACCGTGTGTGTAACATTGTGTGTCCTTCACCTTGAGATGACCTTGAGCATTGGGGGAGAGGACATATCGTTCACATTGAGATTACCTCGAGCATTGGGGGGAGGGGGAAAAGCGCATATTGTTCAGAGCACTCTTCACCTTGAGATAACCTTGAGCAATGGGGAAGAGGGCATATCGTTCAGGGCACTCTCCACCTTGAGATGACCTTGAGCATTGGGTGTGAGGGCACATCATTTAAGACCTTGAGATGACCTTGAGCATTGGAAATATCGTTCATTCGCACAATAAAACATTAGCACACAGGACGAATTCATGTGTGGATTTGGGTAATGGTGTGCACATGATCAAAAATGCTTTAGAGTGTCGCACTGCAAGCTATAGAGGTGGCTAGCAATAATGTGTATACTGAGTATGGGCCATTTTTCGATGATATCAAGCGCATAGTCATTGGACTCTTGGAAAAAATCATTGAATTACACAACTCAATCAAGGTGAACATGGAAGTGTTTGGTAGTGTAACGTAAATAAACTTAACTTGGTTCTACTAATTTATTTCACACTTAATCTAAAACTTAATTTATATTACTACGCCACTGTATAGCTCGATGGTATGGGCTCGTTCAGACTGTTCACTCCCTCTTGAGGGCTGTCTATTTATCTCCGATACAGCATTCTCGATGTTTCGAATTCTTCCAGTTGGCGACGGCATGTTCCAATTGTTTCCAATATTGACCGTTGCATTACGCGGAAGAGGGACTGGATGGTTCTCTAATATCTCCGGGGATGATCTCATCGCTGTCGATGGCGACGCGGGAGGCGACAGGTCCGGCCTAGGTTCGTTACATTGCCCCTTCTAAAGACATTTCGTCCCGAAATTTCATCCTTGGAGTGTGACGATATCTGCATGACTCCATATCTGCACCGTGAAGTTCGATGGAAGTAACACTCCACGGTCTTCATGATCGGTCGTGGAAGAGGGTTACAGCAAACCAAAATCTTGACGCCGCTGGATCTGAATATCGCCTCCAGCATACTTCTTATGACTCTCCAGTCCAACCCATCAATACCACAGGATAATTTTGGAATTGCTAGATCCACCAGATTCTGGTCCACCATAGTATCTCTTAGTTTGGTGAGACTCTTCCAGACATCTTCATAAGACGGTTTATCTTGGGAATGCCTCTTGGTGACTAGGTAGTAGATGTTTCTCTGGCCTTTCTTCAACTGTAGCACCCCACCAACTTCTGGATTCTGCTCCCGCAGTGTTTGGAGTTGACCAAATTTCTTGGAGAACACTACGGCGATGCCCCTGGACATTCGAAGATCTTCTGCCACACAGTGCGCTAGTGCGTAGTCAGCAGGCACCTCGAAAAGGTCTCGTGACTCCTCTCTGGTAACCCCATGTAGAACTTTCTGCCCGTTTGAATACAAGGACATAAACTTCTCGAACGTCATATCATCCTCCGTTGGCTTGAGGGTGCGAACTTGGTCATGGTTTCCAGCGTAAGGGGCCAACCTGTTGAAATGGACGACCCTTGGTTTCCCTCGGGTGGCTTATGGATTCGGTACACAAGGTCGTTTATCCTTTTCACGATCTTATACGGGCCTTCCACGAGTTCCGCAACTTTGGTGATAGTCCACGACGACGTTTGGGGTTGTACAGCCAAACCAGGTCATCAACCTTAAATCCTCCAGCGTCGGCCTTGATGTCATAGGTCTTCTTCATTTTATCGCTGGCACTCTGGATGTTCAACCGGACTCGTTCGTGGATGTCGTCCATTCTCTGCCGAAGTTTGCTGACGTAGTCCTCTCCCGCAGTGTCTTGTCCTGGCGGTATCCCAAACTTCAGGTCACAAGGCAGTCGCAGTTCTCGGCCCATTATAATACTAGTAGGAGTTTGACCGGTTGACTCGTGTACTGCGGATCGATAGGCCATCAGGAACAAATGAAGATACTGGTCCCAGTCTCTTTGATGGTCAGAGACAACCTTGGACAAGTGGCGGTTGATCGTCCTGTTCATCCGTTCCACCATTCCATCGGACTGCGGATGTAGGGCCGTGGTTCTTGTCTTGCGGATGTTCAGCAGTAGACATATTTCTTGGAAAAGGTTGGATTCGAAATTTCTGCCTTGATCCGAGTGCAGCTCCATTGGAATACCGAATCGACATATCCATTCTTTCACCAAGACGTCGGCGACGGTGATGGCTTCCTGGTTGGGCAGGGCATAGGCTTCCGCCCACTTACTGAAGTAGTCCATTGCCACAAGGATGTATTTATTCCCGTGGTCGGATACGGGAAACGGGCCGGCGATGTCGATGGCGATTCTCTCGAACGGGCTGCCTACGTTGTACTGACGCATCGGGGCCTTGGGGCGTATTCGAGGTCCATTGCTAGCAGCGCATACAGCGCACTTCCTGCACCAGTCCTGGACGTCAGCTTGACAATTGGCCCAGTAAAACCGTTGCCTCACTTTCTGCAGGGTCTTCGTCACTCCCAGATGTCCTCCGGCGACTCCATCATGGATTTCCCGCAGCACTTCCTCTCTTCTGTTCCTGGGAACAATTATTTGGCGTCTGTCTTCCCCACCAATATCGGCCTCCAACACACGTTTCAGGATCCCATTGTCCAGAATAAAGAGTTCCATTGTGCCCAATAGGACTTAACAGCCGGCGAGTAACCTGCGACTTCCTGCCATGATGGTCTTCGATTGCCCTTCTTCCAGCTGACGACTAAGCCAAGGTCAGGGTCTTCTCTTGGTCTTTCTGGATCTTGCTGTCATTCCAGTTGTCATCCATTGCCGCGGTTCTACAAAGTGTTGCTTCTTTCTCTTCTGCTCGTCGGCAATGTGAGCAATCATCTGGACATGGTCTTCGCGACAAGGCATCTGCATTCTTATGGCTAGTTCCGGCTCGATGTTCGATCTCGAAATCGAATTCTTGGAGTCTCTCGATCCAACGTGCTACTTGACCCTCAGGATTTTTGAACTGTAAGAGCCATTTGAGAGCTGCATGGTCAGTTCTCAACAGGAATCTTCTTCCATACACGTACTTGTAGAAGTGCTCCACTCCTTTACAACAGCTAACAGCTCTCGCCTGGTGACACAGTAATTGCGCTCTGGTTTGCTGAAGCGTCTTGCTGAAATAACCAATGACCTTCTCCTGCCCTCCTGGATCTGAGATAGGACAGCTCCAAGTCCCACGTTGCTGGCGTCCGTATCCAAAATGAACTTCCGTTGGGTAAGGGGATAGCTCAGAACAGGTGCGTTAATCAAAGCTCCTTCAGCTTCCTGAACGAGTCTTGCATTCTTCGGACCACTGGAACTTTGTTTGACCTTCCGTGAGCCTGGTCAGTGGTTTAGCGATGTTTGCAAACCCAGCACATATCGGCGATAGTATGTGCACAAACCAAGGAAACTTCGAAGTTGGTGAATGTCTTTTGGGATGGGCCAATCCTTAACAGCTTTGATCTTCTGGTCATCCACTGCTACTCCTTCCCAGAGACAACGTGGCCGAGGTATCGTACTTCTTTTGGAACAGGTGGCATTTCTTAGGGCTCAGCTTCAATCCGGAGTTCCTCAATCGCAGGAATACTTCCTCCAAGTTTTTCACGTGGTCCTCGAACGATCTGCCGACCACAATTATGTCGTCGAGATACACTAGACACGTGTTCCATGAGAGTCCCTTCAGTACTGTTTCCATCAATCTTTCGAATGTGGCGGGAGCATTACAGAGCCCGAATGGCATAACGGTGAACTGCCACAATCCTGAGCCGATGGTAAAGCAGTCTTTCTCTCGATCTTCCTGAGCGAGTTCTACTTGCCAGTATCCACTCTTCAGATCAAGGGTCGAGAAAATCGTGGAACCAGCCAACGTGTCTAGGGTGTCATCTATTCTCGGGAGAGGGTAACTGTCCTTCTTCGTGACATTATTAAGTTGGCGATAGTCTACACAAAAGCGTGTCGATCCATCCTTTTTCTTCACCAGTACGACTGGAGAGGACCAGGGACTGTCAGACGGTTCGATAACTCCTTCTTTTCCCATATCGCTGACTATTTTGTCAGCCTCTGCCTTCTTGGCAAGAGGAAGTCTTCTTGCTGATTGCCGGATCGGTCGGCACCCCAGTATCAATCTTGTGCTGGACCACATTAGTTCGACCCCTTTTCCTTGTCCGGTATCGAAGATGTCTTGGTACTTTTGACTAAATCTCTTAGTTTGGGCTGTTGAGCTGGTTTTATGTCTTTGGAAGAGATGGCAACTAATTTCTCTAGTTCTGTGGGCAAGTTGTTGGGTTGGCTAATCGTACCTCGTACGCCCCGGATCACGGATGAAACTGACGAGCAGTGCCCCAAAATTGTTCCTTTCTTCAAGGTCACTGGGAAATAATTGACATTCATGACCCTTACCGGCACAAATTTGTCAGCACGCAACAAGGTCTTCCCTAGTGCAATCCCTCGTCCAATTTTCTCATCATGAAGTTTGGGCTCGAACATCACCACGTCTCCACTGCTCGCACTCCCGTCCAGGCGAGCCTCCAGAATGGTTTCAGCCCTCTCAGGTACGCTTACATCTTCAGCCAACAATACACGGATCAACTCCTCGCTTCTCCCATGAAGCACCAGCTCTTCTCCGTTGACACGTAGGACGCCGTCTTTGAAATCCAATTCAAACCCTCTGGAATTCATGATGTCCATTCCGATGATTGCATCGTCTTCGATGTCCGCTACAAGTGCCTGATGTTTCACTTTAGTGTTGCCCAAAATTATTTCAATCGGTAGCTCGCCATATACAGTAGCTGGCTCCCCTGTTGCTGTGCGTAGCTTCCAAGTTGTCGGTTCAATCCGTTCCGGTGTTCTGGCAAAGGAAGGCCCGAGAATTGTCCTAGTCGCACCTGTATCTAGCAGCATGGTGCAAGGCTCGTTATTGATGAGACCGTCTACGAAGACACCCTTGTTCTGTCGTTGAAGCATAGCGACATATGCGTTGTTAACCGGGGCTTGCCGGACACATGCCGACGACTGCCCTTCTCATCGACCTTTCTTAGTTTTCCTGCATCGGAGTCGATGAATGTTGGACATTTGCTACGCACATGTCCAATTTTGCGACAATTCCGGCATCTTATATGTCTTTTCTCAGGCAACACTTCCTTCATCACTTTTCTTATGGCAGCTTCCAAGTTAGCAGGCTCCTGTGAGTCTTCCTCAATCGTTTGAACTTTACTTTAGCTTTTGCAGCATTGTTTTGCTGCCTCAAATTACAAAGCCCGTGCCAGTGCGTCTACGAGATCGTGTTGGACGAGCTAATATCAACGCTTGTCTGGTTTCTTGGTCACGGAGTCCATCCAAGAATGCCTGAACCGCTAATCGCTCCATTACATTTTCCGGTATGGCTGGATATGCGAGACGAACCAAGCGTGCAATGTCAGTTTCGAATTCTTGTAAGGATTCGCCCGATTTTTGGCAGCGATTTTTCAGCTGGGAGTGGTATACGTGTTCCAAATGGGCGTGGCCATATCGTAATTCTAGATGTTTAATCAGCTGATCATAGTCCTCCTGTTCTTGGGCGGTAAGAGTTTGTAGAATATTCGTCGCTTCTCCACGTAATGCAAGTGTTAGTGCTACAGCTCTTTCCCCTGCATTCCATCCATTTGCTTTGGCCGCTGCTTCAAACTGTCGGCGGTAATTTTCCCATGGAGTTTTTCCGTCAAATTGAGGCGGCTTCATGGAAAGCTTCCCTATTTCAGAAATGACCTTGACATCTTTTATACCCTCTTGAACTTTATCCAAGTTCAAACTCGAGTCCAGCATTGCATTTTCGTTAACCATCTCTGTGGAGGACGCACTATTAATTTGTTTTTCCAGCTTACTGATCGTTTCCTTCATTTTGTCCATTTCTGCCTCGACCCCATCTTTGATTTATCTACCTCCGTGTTCATTTGCTCCCTAATTTTATCTATCTCTGTCTCAACGGTTCCCATTCTTTCTTCTAGAAAATTAGCCCACCACAAATTCTTTTTTAGGCCTTCTGTGTTTTCCAGGAACTTCTCTTCCAGGCTTCTTGAATTTCTAGAAGCTTCTCTTCCAGATTTCTAGAATTTTCTTGAAGCTTCTCTTCCGATTTCTAGCATTTTCTTCTAAGCTTCTTGAATTTTCTAGAAGCTTCTCTTCAGTTTCTAGAATTTTCTTCCAGGCTTCTTGAATTTTCTTCCAAAGTCCTCGAATTTTGTTGCAGCTCTTCTTTCAAGGATTCTATTATCGGACTCAAATCACCTCCGGGAACTTCGAATAAAAATGTTTCGGGGTCCTCACCTTCTTGTATAAGTCCTTCTGCAAGTCTTTCCTGGAGTACTTGCTTTTACCCGTTGTTTCCAGTTCCCTTTCCTCCAATTCCTGTTTCAATTCCGCTACCTTCAAATCCGCAAGGCGCACTTTTCTTGAACACATTTTGTCTTTGACGAGGTATCAGTCTGTTTCACACGAAAAGTTTATCAGTTTGTTAAAAATTCACTTCGCGAATTATTTTCCACGGGCCACCAGTCTATTGTCTGTTTCACGCGAAGAGTGTATCAGTTTATATTCCCACGCACAATTGTCCACTTCGCGAAAACCGGGCCACTGTCTATTTTCTGTTTCACGCGAACAGTGTATCAGTTTATATTCCCACGCACAATTGTCCACTTCGCGAAAACCGGGCCACTGTCTATTTTGGGCGTACAAAAAGGTCTATCAATTTATTTTTCTGACTATCCACTCCACGATCACTTGTTTATTTTCAAAATCTCACTTCCGACACCAATTGTAACGTAAATAAACTTAACTTGGTTCTACTAATTTATTTCACACTTAATCTACAACTTAATTTATATTACTACGCCACTGTATAGCTCGATGGTATGGGCTCGTTCAGACTGTTCACTCCCTCTTGAGGGCTGTCTATTTATCTCCGATACAGCATTCTCGATGTTTCGAATTCTTCCAGTTGGCGACGGCATGTTCCAATTGTTTCCAATATTGACCGTTGCATTACGCGGAAGAGGGACTGGATGGTTCTCGAATATCTCCGGGGATGATCTCATCGCTGTCGATGGCGACGCGGGAGGCGACAGGTCCGGCCTAGGTTCGTTACAGTAGTTATGTCATCCGAACCCAGGAATTGACAGACATCATCAATCATTCAACTCTCCGATTATTCGATACCTTTCGCGATATCATCATCGCTGAAACTACGGAATTTGAGGAGCGTGATTCAGGTTAGTTGTAACATACAAAATTGTGTGGAAAAAAATCCTTCATAATATATATTTCTTCTAGGATGGAGTTGTGAAAAAATTTTGTTGCTTGAGGTGAATCCTCTTGGTGGATCATCATACATAAAGCTGCCGGAATTAATCGAGAATAGAAAAGGTGTGATCAATGTGAAGAATGAAGATCAGTACTGCTTCGCCTGGGCTGTGACATCAGCATTATTTCTTGCTGATCGTTGCGTCTTGGAGATGTCCTCATACCCACACTATGATAGCGTCTTGGATCTAACAGGTATGAATTTTCCAGTTAAATTGCGGGATATAATAACGTTTGAGTGTTTGAATGATATTTCAGTCAATGTTTATGATATGGAGTCTAAAATAGAAAACAAAAAAGTTCAATATGAGATTGTGGTTCCATTGCGTTACTCTCAAAGGAAACTCCGAAGATATGTCAATTTGTTGCTTATCACTGATGAGAAAGAAAAGTCATTATTATGGGAAAAAGATCTTTCAAGGTTGGTGTCTAGTCAGATTTCAGAACATGAACACAAAAAAAAACTGTGATAGGTGTTTATTGTATTTTTCAAATGAGCGATTACTTTTGCATCACCAGATGCATGATTGTAATCATGTGTCTACAACAATACCTCGAACTGATTTTAGGATCAATAAATTTGGAAAGATGGTGGCCGGTAACACTTTGATGTTTGAAAATTTCGAAAGACAAATGAAGGTGCCATTTGTTGTGTATGCAGATTTCGAATAAAACGAATAAAACTTTTCAACATGAAGTATACTCATTTGCTTATCAGATTAAATGTTCTTTTGACGATAAATTATCAAAATTTGCGTCGTATAGAAGTGGTGATGCTGCAAAGGTTTTCACAATGCGAATCGAAGACGATTTGAAAAATTTATACAATCAGCATTTGAGGTATGTGAAATCGATGCATAAACAAACGCCTGAAAAGGAAATGGATTTCCATAATCCCACCACCTGTGGCATATGTGAAAAACATTTCTCAGAGGGCGATGTCAGAGCCAGAGATCACTGCCATCTCACGGAAATAAAATTCAAGATACCAAATTTCATTCCGATAATATGTCATAATATGAGCGGTTATGATTGTCACATGTTCATAAAGGAATTGTATCGGGAAGAAGACAAGGTCGATGTGATTCCTCAAACGAAGGAAAAATACATATCATTCACAAAACATGTCTATACACATAGCTATCAAAGTAAAGAGGGTAAAATGGAGAATTATTTGAAAATGAGATTCATAGATAGTTTTAATTTCATGTAGAATCGTTACAGAAACTGGGGGCTAATTTAGGTGATGAGCAATGTGTAGAGGTGTTGAAGTGTTTTCCTGAAACAAACAAATTCGATTTGATGAGACAAAAAGGTGTTTTTCCTTATAGTTTTGTCGATGACATTGACAAGTTGAATCTTTCAAGTCTACCAACGAAAAATCAATTCTATGACAATTTGAATGAGGATCATGTATCCGATGAAGATTATATGAGAGCTAAACGTGTTTGAGATCTGTTCGAGTGTAGTAAGAGCCTGGGAGAATATTCGGATTCATATTTAAAGTGTGATGTATTCGAGAATTTCAGAAGGATATGCTTAGATACATACAAGCTGGATCCAGCTCAGTATTTTACCACACCGGGATTATCTTGGGCTGCGATGTTGAAATTCACAGAGGTCGAACTTGAACTTTTAACCGACATTGATATGATAATTTGTTTTGAAAGGGCATTCGCGGGGGGATTAGTCAATGCAGTGAAAGAAAGCATATAGCAAATAAAAAGTTTTTACCTGATTTCAATCCTGATGAACTGTCATCATCTATTTCACATTTGGATGCAACAAATCTATATGGTCATAGTATGTCGCAACCTTTGCCTACCGGTGAATTTTCATGGTTAACTCGTGAAGAAATCACCAATTTGGACATAATGGATGTGGCAGACAATAATTCATATGGATATGTTCTTGAAGTTGACATACATTATCTCCAAGAATTGCACGATAAACATTCAGATCGTCCTTTTCTGGTGGAAAGCATCATTTCACCCAATTCCAAGGGCAAAATTAAAAATTGATTCCAAATTAGAATGACAAATGAAGATACATAGTTAACTATAAGAACTTGAAACAAGCCATCAATAATGGTTTAATTGTAATGCATACCCATAGAATATTGAGACGCAAGCAGTCATCTTACATCGATCTTAAGACCCAAATCCGTAAAAGGTCCAACAATAAATCTGAAAGACTTTTATAAACTAATGAACAATGCAGTTTATGGCAAAACAATGGGAAACGTAGACTATAGAATTGATGTAAGACTTGTCACTCATTGGCAAACTGTTCATAGGACTCTGGGAGCGGGTGCACTCATTGCTCGACCAAACTTCAAAAGTTGCACAATTTTTTCCGAAAACTTTGTTGCAATTTAAATGGGTAAAGTGAAAGTGCATTACTATAAGCTAATTTATTTAGGCTTCTGTAATTTGGAAGTATCCAAGACAGTTATGTGGGATTTTTACTATGAATGTATTACCAGAGAGTTTGGAATGCTTCTCTTCTATATACGGATACAGGTTCGCTAATTTTGAAAGTGAATACAGACAACTTTTATGATTTTATAGAAAGCAATATAGGCAAATTTAACACATTTAATTATGGGGAACAAAATAAATTCTATATACCAGTCACACCATCTGTCTTGAATAATTTCAAGGATGAGTTTTACGACGATCCTATAATTAGTTTCTATGCTACTGGTGCCAAAGCGTACTATGTACAATCGCCTGCAACCGAAGTTAAGAGGGCTGAAGGTGTGAAAAGATCAATAAAAAAAAACCAATTGAACGATTACAAAAAAAAAATGTTGAGAATGGTGGTAAATTTTTTAGGAAGATGAATTCCTTCAGAAGCATTCCACATGATATGTGTACTGAATTGAGAAATAAAATGGCGCTCTCATTTGATGACGATAAGCGATTCATTATTCCTAACACAACACAGACACTGCATTGGGGCTATACAGACAACGAGTTCTATCAATGTAACCCGAATGAAAATATTCGAATGTGTAAAAACATTATTGATTCACTTGACTAAGAATACGATACGAATCCCGAGAGTAGATTGGACATTATTGAATGCAGAAATGAACTAACAATTCACAACACTCAAAACGCGTTTTAGAAATGGTACACTTCTTTACCAAAATAAATTACTTGTGATATACATTGCGAAATGTACCTACAGTACACCTACAGAACTTATCACCAAGTATAAGTTCCAGTGAAAGGAATGAAGGTGAGTTATTTTTGAGCCTTGAAAAAGGCTATTTTCAGACCTGAAAAGGACTATTTTTGCTCCGGAGAGTCAGGGAGTAGATTGAGCACCTCGAGCTCCATATCAGCGAGTTCATCCAACTCATCAGACGGCAAGTCAATCCATAGACCTTCTTCATCCGAATCTATTTGGATGGGCTCTTGCTCATCTAATTCAATGGTTTCTTCTGAATCAGTGTCCGATTCAGAATCAGAGTCACCCGATACCTCCACAAACTCAGCCATCCGAATAATCCAATAGGGAACACCCATAATTATCTCCACATCATATGGATCATAATCAACCTTATCAGAAGAAGATGATATTGCATCTACTTGCAAAGGACCATCTGAAGATATGGCCTCTATTGGATCAGATGTTGGCCAAGAAGTTGAATCCGCTTCGCAAATATCTGATTGAGTTGACATATTGAATGGTCGAATAGTAGTGAAGAATCTAAGGAAATTCCGTCAGTGAGGTGAAAACGTCAGCGCCTTCGGCAACAAACAACTTTCTAAGTGGGAGAGGCTAACTCCCCACTGCATAAATACCATACTCATTTCTCAGAATACATTCGTAAGTATTCTTACGAACTCGTAAGATGGCAGAATATAATAACGCAGCTCATTCAGTCGAGGAGAATCTTCAAAGGATTTCCATTATCGATAACCAATTAAACTTCACACAAGATTTCGCTGGCGGTAACGTTGAAGACATGATGATTGACGAGGTACAACCGAACATAGCCATGAACGTTGATTCTGATGAAGGCGTGGATTTTGACATACCGAATGAAGTGATGGTTAGAAGAAAAACTTTACCAATTTCACAAATGGATGGGAGAGCATGCATACTGTCTCTCTTGTGGAAGTCAGAGTCGGATGTTTTGGGGTGAAATATTCATGTACATGGTGCTTCCGGAGATATCTGATGGCATATAATAATCGCCAGGGGACAGCCAAATATGATCATGTGGACACACAATTCACACACCTGAATCACCATCATTTAAATGTTTCGGCTGTAATAATTTCCTGGGGCGATTGCGATCAATAGAAGCTTGCTTAATATGTAATAATTGATCGGATTTTGACAACATTTAATGGAGTTTGTATTGGGGTTTACATGTATTATGGCTTGGTAGACACAGACTATTGCAGGGTCGGATCAATAGTCCTTACTCCATTAATTTTTTGATGTATTTGATATCAATATTTCAATATTCGTATATACTATTTTTTTGTACTGAAAAACTTAGTTTCATTATATTCCGACTTCAAAAATTGCTCATAAAAGATTACCCACCTCTGTATAATAACTCCAAAATAATTGTATACTTGAGTTAATAATAACATTATATATTGCAAACATTCATAGCGAGTAACTAAATTCAATATAGAAAATTGTTTGATATTTAAAAGTTTCCAAGAAATTGGCAAATAATATAATCTTCCATGGATTGATGTCGAGATACGTTTCCGAACGTGGTTTGTCAAAACAACAAGAAATATGAGCAGGGAGCCAGATTAGGTTGCATCATACAACCCCAGGAAGTGAGCTGGCCAAATGCGCCGCTAGCAAGGACCAAAACTGTCAGTTATAAATCAAGAATGGATTCGACCTCTGACCATGTGTTAACATGTGGCGTTAACTGGTTGGAGGTCAAGTAAATGTATATTGTGAATGTCTGCCGTTTTATAACGTGCAATACAAAAATAATCTAAAAATTGTGAAAGTCGAAAAAAGTTTTGTGTATGAAATAGTCCCTTTCTTCTCTACGCCAGTAACCAGGCTGGATGACAACGGACTTGTCGGAAGAAGGGGCGCTCGGGCACTCCTGGTATCACTTCGAGTGAGACTTCCAGGGTGCCATACGAAGGGGGGCAAGTGAGGTATTACCGCACGAGGCCCTCGGATCTGTGTAGATGGTTATATAACCGAGCACAAAAAAATGAACTATAAGAAGAAGAAGAAATCAAGAATGATGCATGTTGCCAGCCATGGATGGAAGTATGAGAGTATTGACCGGATTCTAAACAAACCTATATGATTTAATTATTTACAACCATTTCATTGAGGGTATGAGGTATGCATTTATTCGAACAACCCTTCATTACACTTTGAAACCCTATTCAAAGGTGTTGTTTGTTTGTGATTATTGAAAATGTCTAACATTGATGCGAATCGCATTTCAGATCAAGAACGAATAAAGAAAATGGTATCGCCCCTGTCACAAATGAGTGAAACTTTGATACCGACAAGACGTGATTTCGCTGAAGATTTTTTGCAGCAAACTCCCGAAACCAAGTGAAGTGTTGAGCAGAAAAGTGTACGTAAAGCCACGAAAAGAACTAGGAGCACGCCAGTAGCAAAACAATATGTGGTTAAAAAAGTGAATGTCCATGAACCATCCGATACCGCCATGGCCCGCTGCAACTACAATCGTCCAAGATATTAAATCCATGATGGGGGCAATGAAACCGTCAAAATCGCGATTTCGCTAATTGTATGTGGTTTAGACAAAAGAAAATAATTGGAGCACATTAAAAAAATCTCGCCCGATCTCCAACCACTGATAAGATTTAGCCAAATATATAGTGAAAGTGAGAATTGTTGTCCGTGAGAAATTATGAAGAAAGAATTTGTGGCATAATGGACAGATTATTAAATTAAAGCGAGCGAGACTCGAACTCGCAACCTTAAGCTTTCCGGACCTGCGCTCTTTCCATTGAGCTATCGAGGCTATGAGAATCGACACACACTCGTGAACACTTTACTTCCTTTTTAATTTAATGTGAATGCTGGAATGAATCGAAAATCAAACGTACTTATCAATGGTCGTCGAGACCCGGTACCTATTCTTTCTTCATAATTTCTCCCGGACAACAATTCCCACTTTCACAATATATATATATAGAATTGATTATATTTATATATATATATATATATATATATATATATATATATATATATATATAATTATTATATTTATATATATATATATATATATATTTATATATATTATATATATATATTTATATTTATATATATATATATATAGATTTCCCATATTTGATGGGTAAAAAATAAAATGTAATGTTTTATATTATATACAGGGTGTTACCAAATAAGTGTGAAAGTTCTTAGGCCTTTCCTCGAAAAGTTACACGCTTCCAAGGATGAGAAAAAAAATAGTTTTTTTCTTGGAATTGCTGAAGAAATTGCATTTTGTGGGCACGTTCTACCAATAAAAAGGCTACCTATGAATATGTTTTTAATTTTGTTATGATCTTTTAAAGGGGTGAAACATGCAACTCCTATTCAATTTTTTACCAGAACTTTTTAACGAAACAAAATCTTTCAATTTTAATATGTGGTGGAAAGAACGATTCATTGCAAAACTGTTTTAACTCCTGTGTTGTGTCCATGAAAGCAATAGTTTCCTAATAAAATACAACATTGTGCATGAACGGATCTTCTGTAAATGGAATAAAAAAAATCGAGTAGGTGGCTGTCACGTTTTGTTTGCACAACTTGTGACTTCAATCATAGTATTTTAAAATTATTCCGCTCATTTTAACTTTTAATGTAGGCACGTACCAGTACCATGTTTTGTTTTAATAGATTTTTTCGATTTTAAAATACTACGATTGTTGTTGTGCAAACAAAACAGCCACCTACTAGATTTTTTCGAATCCATTTACAGAAGATCCGTTCATGCACAATGTATTTTATTTTTTATTAGGAAATTATTGCTTTTACGGACACAACACAGGAGTTGAAGAAGTTTTGCAATTGATCGTTCTTTCCACCACATATTTTTTTATTGAGAATTTAAAAAGTTCTGGTAAAAAATGGAATAGGGATGGCATGTTTCACCCCTTTAGAAGACACAACAAAATTAAAAAAAATATTCATAGGTAGACTTTTCATTGGTAGAACATGCCCACAAAATGCCATTCCATCAACTCTTGCAAGTTCATTTTTGGAAGCGTGTAACTTTTCAAGGAAAGGCCTAAGAGCTTTTGTTTACATGAAAGACTCCTTTAATTTTCGATAAGGAATCACTCCCTGAAAACTTTCGCATTTATTTGGTAACACCCTGTATATTTATGTATTGATCTGTTGAAGACTTATCATATATATATATATATATATATATATATATATATATATATATATATATATATATGACATGAAAATGGACGTCTTAAACTATAATTATATACATTTGCTTCATTAGAAATGTAATTCATATATTTTATACCCATGGAAGTCAATATTGTATCCAAACACGATTAAAGTCAAGCAATCTTTTTTTTTTGTTAAAATGCAGAAAATGCTTGTTAGGAGATATAACCCCACTTTTCATGATTGAAACTTTTTTAATATTTGGTAATGTATAATTCTCAATTTCCTGTAGATAGTTGAAAATAAAAAAAGAATGTTTAATATTCAGTGATATAGAAATTCGCTGAGAATATATGAATTCATAATATCCATATCTCTAAAAAATTTCATGGAAGTTGATGCTAGCACCATCTCTCCAACGAAAGCTACACTGGAATCTAATATGTCTAAACAACGGTGTACAAATGTATTAAGAAACCAATATTGATAATAAAGACAGCAAATGTGAAGCCAAAACAGATGAAGCATTACGATCGCTAGGACTCTTTCTAACCAGCAACATTGATTTGTTGGCGGCAATAATAAAGCAGTCGAGAATGGTCAAGTTCTGGAGGGTCAGCAGGTTCCAGCTGCTGCTGAAGACTTGGCGAGGCAATTCCAGGACCTCACCATGGAACAGTCAGATGGTTGTGCGATGTGTTACACCATAACATTTGTGGCGTTACAAAAAGTAGAAGAAAGTGTCGAAAAACTGTGTGCTGTGTGCTTCAATTTATACACAATGAGATGCTATATATAGACACACAGATGTACACATCGTGCGGTTATGGTGAAATGATACATAACTAAAAAGGGAAACATTCTCAATTGAATATTGATAGAAATATTTTTCTGTGAATTGAAAAATCCACGATTAAAATGAAGTTATTTTTTGTGAATGTCTAACAGAAAACAACTACTTCCCCGGCTAAAGCCACGCTGGACATTGAACTACATCTGATAGATATTCTGAAAAGGCCCTAACTCAAAAGAAAAAATCTGAAATTGAAAATTTGCATTTTCATTCAGATAGTTATTTGATTTTCTATTCCAGTCTTGATTAGGAACTCATAAAGATGAATGAGGCAAAGAAGAATGTTTTCCAAAAGAGAGTACTCACCAGAAATCATTCGTAACATTGACGCAGGAGAGACATCGCATTCACTAGGTCTTCAATACATTTTTGTCGACGAAAATCTATTTCACGCTTCTACGATCATCAGGAAGACCGGAAGAAATGGGAAACACTTTTTCAAGAAGCAATCTCACTTTGCAAAGATGGAAAGAGTTAGAATCATTTCTTTTGGAGAGACACTTTGAAATTAGTGTTTTCTGACATTAAAACCGGTCATGGGGTATGATAGATTGATTTGTTGAAAATATAAACAGGATGTTCATAAAATCAGATGTGGAATCATCTGCGACTGAAAGATAAACTTTAGTCACTATCTTCCATCGTCAAGATAATCTCTTGTGGGGTATTCATGTTGAAAAGGGAAACATTCTCAATTGAATATTGATAGAAAGATTTTTCTGTGAATTGAAAAATCCACGATTAAAATGAAGTTATTTTTTGTGAATGTCTAACAGAAAACAACTACTTCCCCGGCTAAAGCCATGCTGGACATTGAACTACATCTGATAGATATTCTGAAAAGGCCCTAACTCAAAAGAAAAAATCTGAAATTGAAAATTTGCATTTTTATTCAGATAGTTATTTGATTTTCTATTCCAGTCTTAATTAAGAACTCATAAAGATGAATGAGGCAAAGAAGAATGTTTTCCAAAAGAGAGTACTCACCAGAAATGATTCGTAACATTGACGCAGGAGAGACATCGCATTCACTAGGTCTTCAATTTTTGTCGACGAAAATCTATTCCACGCTTCCACGATCACAGGAAACACATTTTCAAGAAGCAATCTCACTTTGCAAAGATGGAAAAAGTTAGAATCATTTCTTATGGAGAGACACTTTGAGATTATCTTGACAATGGAAGATAGTGACTAAAGTTTATCTTTCAGTCGCAGATGATTCCACATCTGATTTTATGAACATCCTGTTTATATTTTCAACAAATCTTCCATCTTCTCTCCAACACATTCCAAGTACACACACATTTATTATTCAATCGCAAAATCTTTGACTTTTTATATTTTGTCTATGTGTCTATCCAATATTTGATCAATTATGTTCGCAGATTCACGTATTCTCTTCCGAAATCTCATTCGATCGATTGCTACATATTCCCAATATACTTTTCTTGCATGTCTATAAGCGAAATCCCATCTTACTATATGGTGAATGGTATTCATATTTTCATTAAAAGTCACCCTCTTCATATTGTTCACTGTGTTGATTATTCGGCTCACAAAGTTCGAATGGGAATGACAAATCTATATCAACAAGAGACATCTCCACTGACGACCCTGGTTTTTTGAGTTAGCTAAACATGTAACTTTCAAGAGGAGCAAGGTCACTTTGAAATCATAAGAATCAGATGGAGGGGATGATACAGCCCGCTTTACTGTACATGGGCGAATGAGAGAGTGAGTTTAATATTCGTATATACTACATCAACATCAGCTGTTTTCTTCACTCCTTAACTCAAGTTTCGTGTGCAAAGACCAGTTGTTTTCTTCACTACAAGTTTCGTGTGCAAATTATTCGTCATGAATTCCGAAGACAGCAGCATTTTGGCTAAATTACTTGCTGATTGTAGTGACGGAGCAGGAAAAGCAGAGCTTCCATTGAATTTCCCACAACAACAACGTCTTCTCTACTCAGTGGCGAGCACCTCAACATCATCATCATCCAAGGCCAAAGAAAAGTCCAAAAAAAGTGCGTTATCGTAAACCATCTCGATGGGGAGCTAGAAGCGGCACAAAAATTGGACAAGAAAATTGCTGCAATGGAGGCGGAGATAGTGAAGCTGCGCAATTAATCTGATGCCATGTAGATCGTCACCGTAATAGCAGTCTCCGAAAGCAGGCCGAAATGGATGTCCGGAAAGCCAAACATTTATATGTTAAAAGTTCTCTTTGCCGGCGTACCTATAGGTGATATAGAATCGATGATGTTTTATTAATGTTGTGTCTCGCTTCAGCCAGGGCTCTTCTGACCCTTGGCTGGTTGACTACTCCGTACTGATGAGGGCCAAAAAAGCCTGAAACCGGTATGCGGATTGTTAGGCGAACACGACATAAATTGAACATAATCGAGCTTATCAGAAAGAAACATTTGCATTCAATGTCCATCTATATGGAGGTATGCATGGATTTTCAGGTGAATATCATTCAACGTTCTGCGTGGTATTAGCTAGGAAAATAGTTGTTTTTCACCTGTGATCTACCATTCTTGGTTCAATTTATTGAATCACTTTGTGAAGAAGACCAAAACTGAAATTTTCTATTTTATTCCACTTCACACATGGCGTTTATTTATTTTTCATTTTTCATGATTTGCTAGTCGAGCATATTGCCACTCCTACTGAGAAGGAATCTTTCATATAGAAACCTATCGAGGTGGGAGACTTTCGAGTGTTTCTTTCTGTCACTAGGTACCGCCAGTTAAAAGTTCTCTTTGCCGGCATCCTATAGGTGATATAGAATCGATGATGTTTTATTAATGTTGTGTCTCGCTCAGCCAGGGCTCTTCTGACCCTTGGCTGGTTGACTACCGTACTGAATTGAAAAAAGCCTGAAACCGGTATGCGGATTGTTAGGCGAACACGACATAAATTGAACATAATCGAGCTTATCAGAAAGAAACATTTGCATTCAATGTCCATCTATATGGAGGTATGCATGGATTTTCAGGTGAATATCATTCAACGTTCTGCGTGGTATTAGCTAGGAAAATAGTTGTTTTTCACCTGTGATCTACCATTCTTGGTTCAATTTATTGAATCACTTTGTGAAGAAGACCAAAACTGAAATTTTCTATTTTATTCCACTTCACACATGGCGTTTATTTATTTTTCATTTTTCATGATTTGCTAGTCGAGCATATTGCCACTCCTACTGAGAAGGAATCTTCATATAGAAACCTATCGAGGTGGAGACTTTCGAGTGTTTCTTTCTGTCACTAGGTACCGCCAGTTAAAAGTTCTCTTTGCCGGCTACCTATAGGTGATATAGAATCGATGATGTTTTATTAATGTTGTGTCTCGCTTCAGCCAGGGCTCTTCTGACCCTTGGCTGGTTGACTACTCCGTACTGATGAGGGCCAAAAAAGCCTGAAACCGGTATGCGGATTGTTAGGCGAACACGACATAAATTGAACATAATCGAGCTTATCAGAAAGAAACATTTGCATTCAATGTCCATCTATATGGAGGTATGCATGGATTTTCAGGTGAATATCATTCAACGTTCTGCGTGGTATTAGCTAGGAAAATAGTTGTTTTCACCTGTGATCTACCATTCTTGGTTCAATTTATTGAATCACTTTGTGAAGAAGACCAAAACTGAAATTTTCTATTTTATTCCACTTCACACATGGCGTTTATTTATTTTTCATTTTCATGATTTGCTAGTCGAGCATATTGCCACTCCTACTGAGAAGGAATCTTTCATATAGAAACCTATCGAGGTGGGAGACTTTCGGAGTGTTTCTTTCTGTCACTAGGTACCGCCAGTTAAAAGTTCTCTTTGCCGGCGTACCTATAGGTGATATAGAATCGATGATGTTTTATTAATGTTGTGTCTCGCTTCAGCCAGGGCTCTTCTGACCCTTGGCTGGTTGACTACTCCGTACTGATGAGGGCCAAAAAAGCCTGAAACCGGTATGCGGATTGTTAGGCGAACACGACATAAATTGAACATAATCGAGCTTATCAGAAAGAAACATTTGCATTCAATGTCCATCTATATGGAGGTATGCATGGATTTTCAGGTGAATATCATTCAACGTTCTGCGTGGTATTAGCTAGGAAAATAGTTGTTTTTCACCTGTGATCTACCATTCTTGGTTCAATTTATTGAATCACTTTGTGAAGAAGACCAAAACTGAAATTTTCTATTTATATGTAACTTCATACATGGCGTTTATTTATTTTTCATTTTTCATGATTTGCTATCGAGCATATTCCACTCCTACTGAAGAAGAATTTTCATATAGAAACCTATCGAGGTGGGAGACTTTCGAGTGTTTCTTTCTGTCACTAGGTACCGCCAGTTAAAAGTTCTTTTGCGGCGACCTAAGGTGATATAGAATCGATGATGTTTTATTAATGTTGTGTCTCGCTTCAGCCAGGGCTCTTCTGACCCTTGGCTGGTTGACTATCTCGTACTGATGAGGGCCAAAAGCCTGAAACCGGTATGCGGATTGTTAGGAACCTGACATAAATTGAACATAATCGAGCTTATCAGAAAGAAACATTTGCATTCAATGTCCATATATATGGAGGTATGCATGGATTTTCAGGTGAATATCATTCAACGTTCTGCGTGGTATTAGCTAGGAAAATAGTTGTTTTTCACCTGTGATCTACCATTCTTGGTTCAATTTATTGAATCACTTTGTGAAGAAGACCAAAACTGAAATTTTCTAATTTATATGATGAACTGGACATACATTTTGGAAGTGATACTGATTGATTGTCCATTTGTTTCAATAATATATGTGTATAAGTATTTTTTATATAGTAAAGTCGATATGAAGTGGCGTTGAAATGTATAAATTTGGTCGATACAGAATACAGCGGTGGTTGGGACTGTATTCCACCATTTCATCATTTTCTTTTTGATGTGATAATAAACCATAGTTTACAATATACTTTTTTATTTCAAACATAAAGAAATATTAAATGCTGAACAATTGCATTTTTTTCAATCCAAGAATTATTTCCTTTTCTCTTCAATATCTTTTCGATGAGGTACACATCAGGATTTTTGTTTTTCAGTAATTCTGGCCCATAGAAGCAGCCTTGAATGGGATTCTCCTCCATATCTTCATGAATGTAAGTCGCAGGATATGTGCTCTTGACTTTTACAATTTTAAATAATCCCGTGGTGAAATTAGGTTCATACCGCTTGTCGAAGTGTTGCTTAAATTTGGAAATTTTCGTTATATCATTCACTCGATATTTGGGCTTTATTCTTTTTGTTTTCATCTTGTTTCTCTTATTCTTCTTCTTGATGATGATTTTGAGCTTTGTAGTGGCTGTCACATCAATCGGTCTCATACCTATTGTACGATGTACTTTATTGTTATATTTTTCGTTAATTGGAAGGAACCTTTTTTTTTAAAACTCTTTGTGGATGCAGATTTTTATTATTTGAATTACTCTCTCCGCTATGGCTGCCTTCATAGTGCTAAATGTCGAATAACGCTTGATTTCATAGCGCTTCATCAATGATGAAAAATCGCCATTGATAAATTCCTTCCTTCGATCACCATGTATGTGTTTTGGAGAATACTTGGCGTCTTTTAATATCGTTTCCATAGCATTAGTTATTGCTATCCCAGTCTTTGCCTTGACTGTCTTTGTCCATAGATATTTGGAATAACAATCGATAGCCACCAAAAATAACGATGAGCTTTATTAGTTTTGGCATAAGGTTGAAATACAGCGAGATTAATTTGCCAGAAATCTCATAGACCTTTAACGACGGTATATCTTCTCTGGAAGTTACGACGAGCCGGCTTGTGTAACTCATCAACAACTTGTGGTTTGACATTACTAGCCATACTGATGCTTCACAATAGTTGCGTCAATCAATATATGATGCCTCCTTTACTCTTCTATTATCGATAGTATCTCATTATCATGACCTTTGTGTCCAGACGCTTTCCATCCTAAGAGCAATCGTTAACGATCCACTAATTATTTAGGCTTATTCCAATATATATAGTTTTGTGTTTTTGATGTAAACACTTTCTGCAATTTCATTCGTTTCATCCCTTCGCCACTACTTTTCAAACATATATCATTGACTGATTTCAATAGTGGCTTTATGACTCCTTGATTTGATTTCTTCGATTTTTTATATCTTATTCCATATTTCACCTGATTCTTCTTGTACATTGCTTTTGTTAAATCCAATATTTGAACAAAAGTTTGTTGTATTCTCGCATCATCTACTGCAGGAGGTTTCTTGAGGAATATCAGGTTATATAAATCTGAACTGCCAGGAAATTGACGTACTTGTATTGCCCCATTCCAATAGGAGAATTACCAACACTAAAGCGTACTTCTAGATTTCCCATGATTAATTTTTGTGTTGAAGGTTCTACTCGTATACCATAATTTGTATCATATGCTTGTGTCCATTCAAAAGATTTTTCACGTGTTCTCCCAATTTCTTAACATTGTCAACACTGGACGATTCCAACTTTGCTGATCCCACATTGACGATGAAGAGGATGTTTTGAATAATGTAGTTGCTGCCATTATTCCATTGTTCATATCTTGATGGTTTCATTCTCAATTTAAATGTGGGAAGCTGAATACACTTGTGTAGAATAAATGAAAGATTTTTGTATAAAGTGTATAATTTTCTTAAGTTTGCAAAGCGCTTTCGACTTTCGTCATCTGGTACCAGTCAAATATTTCGCTTTACCTTTCTTTCAAAACAACATTTGTAATGAGATTTCCAATTTCATTCAAGATCTTCCAGATATGAAAATATCATTCAAATCAGTCAACAATTTGAACAAAACTCTGGTTAACTCTGAAGATAAAATCGATAAACTCATCAAAAGTGGTGTTTATAAACTTGACTGTTCTTGACTGTCCCTGCCTCATATATCGGTCGCACTTGTAGACCACTACTAACTAGAATCAACGAACATTTGAAAAAACCTGACAAATCAACTTTCGGATTCCACTTAAAATTCAATAATCATAATTTTAGCCCCAACAAAAATTCAAAACTCTTACATAATTTAGATAAAAAGAATTACTTGAGATTGGACTTGTTCGAAGAACTGGAGATTTCAAAAGAACTTTCCAATAATGACTATTGTCTCAACACCCAAGTAAATTTGAACAGAGATTTCTACCCCCTTCATAAAATGATTAATAATTAAAATCAAATTTCAAAATACTTCATAACTTCCGCCTCATTTTCTATTAAAACTTTTTCACAGAACTGACAACTTCTTTCTCAATTTTAATTTAATTAAGTTGGCACTACTTATTCCTCTCAGTGACAGCTGACATTAAGAATCAAATCAATTGTCATTAAGACATTGACATATCCACCTGGCCTTTGAATTCCAACATGTGATACGTTAGATTCTAAGATTAACATTGTACTCATCTATTGTTTTACTTCCTGCACCTGACATGTAAGTACTCAAAAAACTTTTGCAAAATTCACAGAATTTTCCTAACCTATAAATTTAAATTCAAATTTAAAGTCTTTCACACCAGTCAGAGTATTCACTTTCAGGAAGCACTGGAGATGACGAAAGTCGAAAGCGCTTTGCAAACTTAGGAAAATTATACACTTTATACAAAAATCTTTCATTTATTCATTATCGATGCCTGACAATGATGCATCACCACTGAAAGGGTGTTTTTTTCCAATTGGAGTGCTCATTGGGATGGAGCGGTTTATGGAAGATGTAGGTGGTTTCACAGTAGCTGCAAAAGAAAGTACATTGAGCGGTTTTGTTATAGGATCATACAATTTTTCAAGTGCTATCTTGTCCTCCATATTTCCGTTTTTGGTTGACAATAATTTTTGTCGTACAGCCTCTGTCGCTTGAACTAGTTGACGTTTCGTGTCCATTTCATCTTCTGCACATTCATCTCTCAAAATGTTCATTTCGTATGTGTCGAATTCTTGACACATACCACCACTTATTGAAGTGATCTCGATAAAGTTCAATGAACGTTTGAGTATTTTTGAATTGATATATCAAGGATATATAAAGTCGTCGAATCCTTTGCGATATCCGTCCATCATGTAACTTTCTATCTTTTTCGATGACAAGGAAGCCATATTCATCGTTCCAACATTTCGAACACATCATTTGAAATTCTTTGAATGTTACATCAGGTGAGACGTGATCGGAAAAGATTTGAAGTTGGTATTATCACGAACCAACTGTGTGGGAACTCGTGAATAGGTATGTGCATGATAGAAGCAATCGACCTCTTTATGGCGTCCCATACAAACATATGATCGGATAATATCTTGTTTTTCGCAAATCTCATCATCAAAAATTAACACTGAATTTGGTTTGGCTTCAGAGGGTTGCACAATGTCTGCAATATTTCTGAATGTGAAGAAACCCAATCCTTTTATTGGTGCTGATACATTGCGAAAGTATTCATATTTTGGATGATTCAACGACTTTGAATAAAGATAAACGTTTGCAAATAGCAATTTTTGTGGATGTGTCAGTAGAGATATCATGGCATTTGTCTTCCCACAATTTGACGGGCCGATGATGAGAGAATGAACAGATGATGGAAGTAGTGGAGGAGAGAGGAGTTCACCCCATTCAATCCAGTCCCGATTTTCTCATCCAAATTATCTACTGCCAACTCTTCTTTTTACTTGACAATGCGCATTGTTTAACGGTTCAACACTTATTAAAGGAAGATGCGTGAGATATGCTTCATTTAAATGTCCACCAACATACAGAGCATACGTAAAAGCAGCAGATCGAATAAAAAAAAGGTCGAGGATTTGTGAATTCATTAATAAATAAATTACCGTTTGATTTGCATTTGCCTGGAGGCTATCAATATTGTGGACCCGGAACCAAATTGCAAAAGCGATTGGCTCGCAACGATCCAGGCATCAATAAATCTAGGCACAGAGCGGACAAACAGCTTGAATACAGTCACCAATATAATGAAGGCAATAAGTCGTTTCGGTACGGGTTGTGATGTGAACAATATCAAACAAAGAAGAAAAAATAAATCTAAGACAAATGAAAAATAAAATCAGAAAAGTGGCATTCGGAGAAGGAATTGTGCGAGAAGGGCGGGATGAATTACATAAAGCTGGGGGAATCAATTCGTGACAAACAATAGAAAAAGGGCCACAACAATGGCATCGAAAGCGGCGAGTAAATATCTCAAGGCAGCAGATGAAAAAACAAATTGGTACACCTCGCATAATACCTATTCCGAAATTTTGTGGAATTTTACCATTGATACCAATTTTTTCCGGACTGTCTGCATTGGGTAGTTTGGCTGGTGCTGCTGCAGGTATAAGTAGAGCTATAAATTCGGCAAGTGCGAGCAAAGATGATCTGAAGGAGGTGAAACACCATAACAGAAAGATGGAGGCGATAGCTTTGGGAAAAAAGGGTAGTGGTATATTCTTGAAACCATATCGCAAAGGCTTTGGCATCTACCTCAAACCATATAAATCAAAAAACTAATTGATGCCCCTACCTTTCAAACCTCTCACAGATATTGATCTGAATCATTATGCCAAAAAATTGAAAATTCCACATTTTCGTGGTGTGTTCATGAGTGCTAATGAACCCATCTCAGGACCGCATAATCATGAAACAACCATCATCAATTTGGATGAAATCAGCGGTCCAGGAACACATTGGGTGGTATACAGAAAAATTGGAAGAGTTGCAACATATTTCGACAGTTTTGAAGATTTATCACCACCAATGAAGTTGGTTCGATACTTCCGAAAAGGTACACATGCAGTCGAAAAAATTATGTATAATTATGAACGTGAGCAGAAAAACAATACAGTCGTGTGTGGACACTTATGCTTCAAGTTTCTCTCTCTCTTCCAATCTCCTAAAAACTGAGACGGATTTCATGTCAGAAATGGATCGAGAGGCTATTAAGAGAATGGGGCATTCCCTCATCGCATATTCAAGATTACGTAGCTTGAAAAAAATGAGCAAAGGACAACTTACAGATATGCCCAAGGAGGTCATGATTTCCTGTGCAGCTAATGATATCGCAACGAGTTGGGAAAGACTTCCCAAACACCTTCAAGGTGATATCGATATTTTAAAATATAAATATTGCTATGAACATCATTTGGACAATGCAAGTGTTGGAACATCAAATTCCAGTGATTTGAATGACGGACCCATAATTCGAAAAATATTTTTCTGTTATTGCACTATTGATGATTGTAATATTGGTGCCAATAAGAATCAAATTGAATTGGGACACACAATACTGATGAAACAAAAAGTATATCACATGTGTTGTGAACAACAATAAATTAATGTGACATAATTCTATTGGCATCAGTCATGTCACGAAAGTTCGAGCTACAAGCTGTTGGATCCAGTGTCTTGAGTGCAGACTTATCTACCCACCCATTGAACTGGAAAAGAATAGCCGTTATGGATTGGGACTTTTGAGATTCTATGCATGCAACACAATCCACAACATCACGGAAACAAACAACTTGATCACTTTTTTCATTCCTGCAAATAAAACCCTCCCAATCAGTAATATACATGACATAAAAATACCGAGTGGTGCATATGAGATAGAAGAAATAAATGCTGTTATTTAACGAGAACTTGAATTGCAAGTATTTCATGGTGCGATACATGATGACACCACATTGGATGAATTGTTCAGCCTTCGAGCAAACAATAATACATTCAAATGTATGATGAAATCAAAGTAGTTGGTGGATCTGAAACATAAAAACTCAATAGCACCCCGGTTGGAATTCAAGAAAAAATCATTCAGTTCGACTAGCATGCATGAATCACATCTCCTGTGAATATTGTAGCCGTGAGACTCATTCGATTGAATTGTATCATCATTTCAGGATCATACATAAATGACGAAGAGAATCATATTCTTTTTTCATTCAATGTTGATGTCGAGCCTTGCTATAATATAACACAAGAACCAAACAACATTATTTATATGCCCATCAGCCCTGTCCATCGACAACATTACTCTGCGCATATTGGATCATTGAAATGATCCCATTGATTTCGGTAGTGTAGAAAAGATAGTTGTCATATTGGAATTGAAGAAATTGCAATAACGAATATAATGGGTTTTTTCTACAACAAACGGCAAAACAGTGAATACGAAATATATTCACCGAACAAGGATCATCGTTCATCAAATATTGCTAAAAAGAAAAGGTTTGCCAGGAAGAAAGTCATTTCACAAGTGATGAACGGCGAAGACATACATTGTCAGTTAGAGATCTCAATTTTCTGAAATCTGTTGGACTCAGAATACGAAGGACAGAATAAAATAGTTAAAATGGTACTCGAAGCAAACAGTGACAAGTAGCTTTTACGACAAAGGTATGAGCGAACCTCTTATGGACCTTGAACAATTTCAACAGAATCCTCTATTCATCATTGATTGTTCACATCAACCGAATGCTACAAAATCATCTACAGTGGATATCAAGCTGGAGTTCGAAACAAGAAAAACGAAATTTCCAGGCAACACCAAAGTCTATGTCCTCATTATACACGATTCATTCTTGACATACAACGCATTGGATGGTTCTGTTCGTAATTCATATTGAGTAAAACTTGAATTATATTCATTTTGTTTGGCAACAATTATATCTATATTGTATTCAATTATCAATTGTATATGTGTAATGGATCAATAAATAAATACATTTAAAAAAAATATGTTTTATTCCAATTATTTTATTTTCTATAAGGTCACATCATAATCTTCTTGTGGAGTTTATATTTCTGCTTGATGTCATCCGGTAGAAATGGTAAAAGGGTGTGGAGAAACTGTTCCAAATCACATTTGATCATCTCATCACAGAATTGCTGCAAGTTCAAGGCTCCTTCACTGAATTTGTCACATATTTCACCACCAGCATTGTACTTTTTATGATCACGCATACATCTTCTTATTGCGTCTTCATCGAAGCAAACGTTCATATCATAGTTTGTAGCATGTGGACATATTGACTCAAGGCATTCAAGTAGGAGTTCAATCTCTCGATGGCTGTATTTATGTCCACGTATTCCGTCCAACATTGACTGGAGTAATGCACCCACATATTGAAAACTGAAACAAAAATAGGGAATTGTAAATATATTCCATGAATAGTTACATACTTACATGAAAAATATGATGTTCCAAAGGTTCTATACTGAATGATATTTTTACTGGAGAAATATCTATATTCAACAAAAAATTACATCACCATATCCTAACATATGAACCGTATTATTATTCAATGAAGTTGAATTCTACTAGAGATCGGGTTCTTACACCCGCTGAAATTTGTGGACTCTGACCCAAATATGTGATTGTATATTTACCATCTGCAATATTTATGATATTCAAACTATCTTGATCGAATTCGTTCGAAATACGTTTTGGCAACCAAGATTTTTTTTTTTTTATCATTATCACGTAATATCTTAGAATAGATCTCCAAATTAAATTTAATTTTGATATTGGTCTTTGTTCGAAAATTTCCACTTTCTCTTCAATGATTGATTAATTTATTTTCTCCAAATCCACTTTCGCAAGAGACATAGTGAATTTATGAAAAATATAGATTATTTCACCTGATAAAAAAATACATTCACTGAATTAAGAAACTTTTCGTACTCTGTATTCACTCTAATGAATATATTAAACTTCTGATTTCTCAACAATGACGTCAAGCATTTCATAAAGGACAAAATCCCCACCCTATTGGATTCGATGAATATGGAGGTCACACTCCGTTTGGTTCCACCCACTCGACCTTGGGATGCATGCTCACTCCATTCTGAAAATGCGTCGGAGTGGATTCCTGTGAAGGTCACCTTGGAAATGTTTGCTCATTCGCAGATCTCAATGTCACCTCAATTTCAAGGTCATACAAGCTCGAATGTTCCACATGGGATGAACGATATGCCCCTCCCCCAATGCTCAAGGTCATCTTAAGGTGAATAGTGTTTTGAACGATGTGCCCTCTCACCCAATGCTCAAGGTCATCTCAAGGCGAAGAGTGCCCTGAACGATATGCACTTTCCCCCAATGCTCAAGGTCATCTCAAGGTGAAGAGTGCTCTGAACGATATGTCCCCACCTCCAATGCTCAAGATCACCCCCACTCGACCTTGAGTTACCCTTACTGGAATGACTCCCCATGAGACAGTGGTCACCTTGAATGATATGCAATGTCCTCTACACCGCCCCATCTCAAGGTGAACGATACACTCACGCACATAGCCAACCCCCGCTTTCTCAAGGTCGTGGGGCGGGAGGGGGATCCAGAACCGGCTTAAATCTCATGAACGCTGGATACGGGCTCATCGACATAGTTATTCTCAGGTACTTCGCCGGAGACGAGCAAGCACCACCAAAGGAAGTATCCATCAGCGTATTGCAACTTCCCCTTCCAACACCCACAACATTATTCGACTGAAATTATAAATAAAGTCGAAGCTGTTCTTGTTCTGAATATTCAGCCGTTTATTCGTTAATTCTAATATTTGTTTAATAAACACTTATGTGCCTATTTATTCTGCCTTCACACTCAAGGTTTAATTAAAATTTACTCTATTTGAAATATTTTGTTTGACTTTCATATATTATAAACTGCTTTGATAACTGATATATGTACAGTAGGTGATGCTTTATGTAGTTGCTATGGTATTTTATATTATAGAAGTTGATACAATAAAATTCAAGGATAAGGAATACAAAGTTATTCTTCCATTGGCTGAAATGAAAATGAACTGTTGTAGCGGCTTATTAATAGGTGCCTCATTTACTCCTACTCGTATCAATCTGAGCAGCCTATCAGCACCAGTGTTGATACTTATCACATTCAATCGGATATTTTGAATTTGCGATTTGAAGTTTGAGGGAGGAATACATATTTCAATATTAATTTTCAATTGAATTTTGGTACAGAAAATGGTGTTGACGTATTAAAACAATAACTCATTAACTTACAAATTTGCAGTTTGGAAATCCACCATGGGTTCATACGACAATATTTCAAAAGAAGTGAATACACTCGATTTGAGGTATTTTTTCGATTGGGGCCATACATTCCTTACAATCACTCGAGCTTGTGGAATTAAGCCCAGTGGCATCAAAGTATTCTCCCAATTATTCAAATAGCAATCCAGAAGAGAATCGGTTTTACTTTCGGCGGAAGAAAACACCAGTTGGGGCACTCTGGAACCTGAAAACAGATTTATTAAAACGTCTTTTACAATTGTATGATCTTTAATATTCTTATTAGATCAGCAGTGAATAACGTCCAGTATGGTGGCAGATTTATCTGCTAGAAATGTCGAATTATCATGTCTTTTCTACATTTTATCAATTGGTAAGACACTTGTCTTATGTTAAAAATACCTTGAAAATTATGTGTGGTAGGGTTATTGTTGAACAAAAAGTTATATTTTGTCATCAAATCAATCAATTTGTAATTTTTAAACTTTTCTCAAGATTGTATTTTATGGAAAGAAGTCGCTATCCTAACTGATTTCTCAATTCTCAACACAGTAAAGAACTAGTCTGGGGTTATCAGTTATAATTTTTTCCATTCTAATGGGGGTAATATAGGAGTCCCTTAAGCACACTTAGGAAAAATACGAAGTCAGTTATTTTCTGGTCTTTGAGTTTTGTTGCCGCTAGGAGAAAATGGATAGTCCAGTTAGTCTGGTGCTTTCTTTCTATATTTTTTTATGGTCTAGGTCGCAGGCTGTTAGACTGTAGAAAATGTGTGCTCCAGAGAAATTAGCAAACTGTTTCGACGAATAACAATCAGAGTTGTGAAATCATATGTGGTTTTAAGGTATAGGTATTGAACTATTCAATATTTTTGTCAGTAATAATTTCCAGAAAACGTTTAGGTAAAACGATGTTAAATTTTTTTTTTTAATATTTTGTTTTGACAAATTTGAAATCAGAGGTTTGATATTTGTGGTTGGTGGTAAGTTCACTGATTTTCTTAGTAGATAGAATTTGGACATGTGGTTATGAATCGTGGTAAACTCATTTCAAAATACAATCCAATTCATTCATCACTACAAATTATTCCGCCAAGATCACAAGCACCACACTCGTATTTCAAGGGTATGCAGCACATCTGTTGTTTCTTATCATAATCACTGATTCTCAATTCATTCTCAACATTCGAAGTGAAACCCCTCAACTTTAGTCACTTCGATATCTTTCAACGTTTTTTAACTCTTTGAGGAGCAAAATTCAAATCACCCTAAGTGGGCACAAAATAAAAAACGTCTGTGATCAATTCTAGCCCGTTCATGTATATAATTTGAAATAACTCACGATAAAAACAGAGTTTTCAAAAACTCATTTATTTAAAGAAAAAAAAAGAGGTGGTACCACCGCCAACTGGACATGCTAGGCAGTATGGAAAAGTTCGAAGCAATTTTTATTTTTGCTAAGGCAGTGCCACTTTGCATACTGAACACTATCAATTGATGGGAATATCATCTATTGTTGTACTGTCAACTACACAGTGTCTTCTAGTAGCTCTAATTGATTTGTGTTCTACATTTTGCAGCCTTGTCGTTTACGACACTTCTGCTTTATGTTTTTTCATTAGTTAGTACAGGAACACCATCTGTTGATTATCCTTTTTGTATTGGTACAGTTATGAGACTATTCAACATTGATGGTCTAAAATTCTTCATATACATTTTTGGTAAATTGCGGCATTTATACAACACGAAAACATTCACGACGAATGCATCTATCAGATAAATGAAAATCATATGCCACCATTTGTGAGTTTTTTTACTTATTTCATGGGAATGTTTATTCTGGTCAAATTTGTTAACAAAGTTCATGTTGGCATTGTAATCGACCAATGTCCTTGGCCATTAAATTATAACGTGTGTATGAGTACGACAGTTAGACGTCATGCACACTTTTTTTATCCTTTCACTTGATGGCAACCTGTCCATTGTAACTGATAGTGTAGTCATATTCTCCACTTTTCATTTGCCTATCTTGAAGAAATTGGGGTATATATTTTCTGGTAGCATTCACAGTACAACATGTATAATACCTCTATGAGTCAATCAGGCCTCTCAGACTAGGGAGTTTAGGAACCTTGCGTGGCCAGGATATACTCAATGCTGAGAAACAGAATGATTCACACAACCCTCAAGGAGAAAACAATAGTTATCCGGACGGGCAGAGGATGACCCACTGGGAGAAATTCTTTCACCAGTCCTCCCCAAAAAATATTCAGACGTTATACTGTGGAATCTGGTCATAGACGGACTACTGGGATCTCTGAAAAAAAAGTTTACAAAACCCTTGGTTATGCCGACGACATAGTCGTCCTAGAACAGGAAAAATACGATGCCACGGTTAGGAATCGCATGCAAGAAGACGGACTTGGAGGGACTGAACATCATCCCTCAAAAAGCCAACATAGTAACATTCACTCGAAGACGGAAACTAGAAGGAGAAACTCTACAGAGTTAGGGACAGGTCAAATATCTCGAGGTGATATTGGACTCGAAAACTTACCTGGAACCAACATCTGATGAAAGCGTCCAGAAAAGCGGAGACAACAGCATACGCTTCCTTGGTATGGTGGCCAAAGACACAACGAAGAATCGCTAAAACCAAATTAAGCAAGGTACAAAGACTTGTATGTGTATGCATACAGGGGAAATGAGATCAACGCCCACGAGATACTGGTGGGATTGCCTACCCTTTACTTGGTGGTACAAGGACAGTGAAAGCTAGGTGCCTTCAGACTGGGAAGTGTGTTTCCCAGTCTGAAGACACCATGAATGTTGGGACATAATACATGAGCATCGTAAGCATTGTAACCAGACATGAGATGAGATCACATCGCAAAACGATTCTCCTTCAACAAATCATATAGAACTATATGGACTGACACAGAATTCAACACCAATAGGGTCTAAGATGGAAATACTGCGAGAGCAGGAGTGTTTTCTGAAAATCGAAGGACTGAGTTCAGCTACTCACTGGGCAATCATACCTCACGAATGAAAATAATAGAAGAACAAGAGTAGAGGAGCAGATCCATATTCTTTTAGACAGGCTCTGAATAGCAAGGAAGTGACGTCCCAACTGGTATGGACCTGCAAAGAGGAACTGGCAGAACAAAAGCGCGTCAAGCTGATTTGGGTTCCAGAACATCAGGGATTTGCAGGCAATAAAAAAGGCTACGAATTCGCTGGATCGCAGAAGACAGTCAATTTTGGGGCAACTAATTGGTGAACCAAAACTATGCAACACACACCAGTAAAGGACTTCTACAAACTCGTACAAAGCATGAAATCAATAAAAGACGAAAATGTAATCAGAGGTACTTATGAGGTACAGGAGCACGGACTTCAGGGCTCAGGGACTACCACATTACCGAAAGGTGTACATGCAGGTTTTTCGCCACCTTTAATTAAAAAACACATTCATAAATATGTTTCTGCTGCAGCTCTTCCATAAGTTGAAGTGAGTTGAAGAAATATCAATGTAGACATAATGTTATTCTCCAATTCGCCGCAAAGTTCAGTGATTTCCCAACCACAGCATCTTTTCTCTTCCCAGTATATCGAACCTAAGGCAATATCTCATCGCCCATCATCCAAACCTTGTAGGTTCTTTTGATAGGCTTTTTGTGCATATACAGGGACATATGAGGTGCAGGAGCACGGACTTCAGGGCTCAGGGACTACCATATTACCGAAAGGTGTACATACAGGTTCTTTTGATAGGCTTTCCTTTGAATTCGTCAATATCAACGATTCGAGAAGGAGCGTAACATTCCAATAATCTGATTGTAAATGGTTTATCAGCTATTGTACTTTATTAAGCTTGTCATAATTAGGATCTGCCCGAGCTGGCATAATTGGGTTGTCCTTCAGATACATATTCGATAGAAGCCAGCTGAAGCGTTTTACTAGCATCAGGGACCAAAAATCTCTATAACCCGGCAGTCTCTTCATACCCATTCAAAGGTTCATCCCAATATATTTTTTATTTCTTTCTTTTCCGTATTGTTTAAATTCTCACTACATCGCTTATAGGGATATAATTTTGTTTGGTAAACAAATAAATCCAAAAAATAATCTGTCAAAATGTGATTTATTATATGGGTTTATTTCCTTTATTTTTTTTACCAACGTTTGTTTGGAAATGGCTCAGAGAAATATTCATTTCACTGAAAGAGTGTGCCTAAAAGTGTTCTGATACATGACCACGAATTCAACCCGTTGACTTTCAATGTACCCTAACATTCGAATCATCTACGACAGATTCTGATGGTTTCGATTATTTCCATCATCAGCATTCAAAGTATGAGATAACTCCTCACTCATTCCTACTAACCTGAAGGGTATTTCTTCAGCTTGTAGAAAAAAAATTGCGATCAGCTACCTTTGTGCGCGGTGATACAATTTTTAAATCATTACTAAATACAAACAAAAAAGTATCACGACTTTTTCTTGTCGTGATGAAGTATATATGCTCTTTTATATGTTTTATCTGAATGGAAATGAATATCTGGTTTCACTTGCCACTAGAATTAACCCCAAAAACTTGACATCGTCGAAATTATGAATAGACGTGAAAATGAGCGAAATGTCTTATCTTCCACTATCTCTTTGAAAGGAAATGAACTGAAGCTCCAACTAGACAGTCACTAGATGGAACTAATGATAAACAAATCATAAAAAGGTGCTTCACTTTTGGTACCACTTTGGACCCGTTGATAACCTCTCTGTGTAGTCGTCACTAACAGTTCATGGTTCATTCACGTAAAATACATCCTGTAGATCATATAGTTTACTGGAATCTAGCGTTTGTAGTGGTAAAATCTTAAAAAAATATCAGCAATGGTTTGATTTTTCATGAACAGGTCCTTGAAATTATAATATACTTGAACTATATCGTAATCGTGAAAATAGTGTTGTTTATATGTACCTTATCTCAAACCTTATCTCCTACCATCGGGACACTCATTGTTTATCATGGCACCGACCGGGAAGGTTGTGGTCGCAGCAGAGATCAATAATTGAAAAAAAAAGTGAAATAATTGATCTAGTTGTATCGAAAGTGTTACCTGAGAGTGCTTCTAAAACCCCGGTATTGAAGAATGAAACTTATCCCGTAGTGCTGAATTAATGGAAAGCCCCAGAGTCAAAAACAACAACTTTTCTGAAAAGAAAATATCAGTAGCTTGATCGTGAGTTAATACATCTTGAGAAATTATGTGACCAAATGCCAAAAAAATCACAAGATCAAGAAAAAATACTATTTCTGCTAAAAAACAAATAGCCAATTCCAATACTTCTCATAGTAAACAACAAACCATTACTCCGTCGGAGTCTGGCAATAAAATATCCAAGCCGAGTACTTCATCTGAACAAAAAACTAAAGTTCTGAAATCTACTGATATGTATCTCTCTTATTACTCTCGTTTCAGACGTCCATCGTCTTAATGGATTTAAAAGGTCTACAGAAAAAAGGTACATACGGGGCAGTACTTCAGTTACAGCTCCAACTATCCGAGTTCGACAAAGAGAGGGATCGTGAGAACATTGGTAGAGAGAGCGACGCAAATATGCAACAACGAGGAGTCACTAGATGCCGAATTAAACCACATCAGAGAAGACCTTCACCGGAATGGATATCCCAAGAAACTCCTAGGAGAAGTATTGAAACAACTCCAGAGAACGAAAACATCTGAAGAGCAACAACAAAGAACAGCCTTCCGTACATCAGAGGTGTCTCCAAGAAGACCAGAAGGATCGGAAACAAGTTTAACATCAAGAGCTGCTTCCAATCCGGCAGTACTTTACGGAGTTTCCTGACCAAGACCAAACCTGACAACAAAAATGAAATCAGTAAGAATTGCATTTATGAAGATCTATGTGAATGCGGAGATTTCTACATTGGAGAGACAAAGAGGCCGTTATCGGTAAGATTGGATGAGCACAAGAAATGGACTCAACGTGGAGATACGTCAAAATCGGGAATCGCTAACCACGCCTGGACTAAGCACCATCGAGTTCTATGGGACGACGCAAGTGTTCTACATAGAGAGGAGCATTGGTTCGAACGAAAGTTCAAAGAGGCCGCCTACATCGAAGCCAATAACGCCTTTAGTCAATCAAGCGTTGAGATCAAGAACGTATGGAAACCACTGATTGCTCTTTCTGGCGGGCTGCAGAGGCACGAAACTTCCCGCACCACCACAGCGCGCGAAATTACACGCACCACTGCACATGGCGGAATTACACGCATCATTGCACCGGCAGTCATATAAATTGGTAAGTAGCACCTAAACTTGTCAGTATTCACCTGAAGACGATTGCAGATACAAGCATTCGAAACGTCGTGAAAACCTTTTAAATCCATTAAGACGTTGGACGACCGAAACGAGAGTAATCAAGTTACCACATCGACATCGTCTACAACCTTAAAACTAATGTATCTCTCTGCCAACGGAAAACATGTCACAAAAAGGACAAATGGCAATGACCGGAATCCCCCATCAGCTGTTGATAGACCAGTTGAGAATACCAAAATATTAACCACTGGCTCAAGCAAAAGACCGAATCTAAAATTACAGGGGTTAGTAGTGACAAAGATTTGGAATGCTTGTACGTGGGGAAAATCAAAGGTATCGTTGATAATGAAGTGAAGCTGTCTTTTCTCAACGAGTCTTTTCCTAGTCAAGATATCAAGTGCTTCAAGTTGAATACCAAGGGCAGAAACAGTACATTCAAACTTGGTGGTGATAATCCAAAATACGATACTCTCATGATCACTGCCAAACTCAGCTAATCTGGTAATTTTTCATCTTAACATCCATAGTATTAAACACAAAATTGACAAACTCGACTTCTTACTGCAATCACTCGATTATCCTGACGTAGTTCGTATAACTGAGACCTGGTGCAGTAATCGTGACATTAATACAGTGAATCTGTATTCTTATATACTTACTGATAATTTTTGTAGAAAGGACAAAGATGGTGGTGGCGTTGCCATATTCGTCAAATCTTATCATAACTTATCTAATATCTCGCATAAATATTGATAAAATTCAAGATACTTTCGAAAATGCCGCCACCAAAATAACTGCTTACCGAACTAAATTTCTCATCAGCTGTCATTATAGACCTCCCTCTATTGACAAAAAAATATGCCTATCGGAAAGGGAAGCATTTTCTGATTCATTTCTTCAAAAAGTTATCAATCTATGACATTTATCTGTGGTGACTTCAATTATCATGAGAATTCCAATGACAGCAATGCAAGATCTTTCGTAATATCCTTGCTTTATATTGATGAAATGAATAAATTTTTTACTACAGTCGATAATATTTTCTCGTCAACTTCCCGCCCAAATTTTCTCTGTTGTCATTCATCCTGATTTTTCTGACTATGCACTCCAAATTATTAAACTGTCAATTTAATCTTGCACTATTGATGAGCCCCATTACACTTACAAGCGTACGTTTAGTGACTAAAACGTTTATTATTTCAAAACTTTACTGCCACGTGGATCCTGGGACTTTGTATATCTCAACAACATTGACTTTTCAAATTCTACACCTTATTCCTCGAACTATTTGACAAAGCTATTTCACGTAAAAACAAAAATACGCAACTTCAAAAAGGAAAACCCTGGATTGTCCATGGGGTGAAGGAGTCCTTTCGTCAAAAACAAAGTTGGACATGAAGAAAGCCTTCGATACGGTTTGGACAGAAGTGTTTATCACGAAAATGCAGAGAGCAAACATGCCTGCACACATGGTAGTAGGAGGTTTAAGCCGTTACTAACCCTCCTCATCCATGACCTTGACGCCTAGCCGCCCAATTGCAGCCCATTGCATTTGATCTTGACTCCTCACTGTTACCTTGAGATGGGGAGGTTGGAGGTCGTATATCATTCACATTGAAGTGTCCTTGTGGTAGATCGTGTGGTGTTTGAATGACCTTGTGTGTAAGAGGAATTCGTTGACCTTGTAAGGCTAGTCGATGAGAATGGGATTGCGCAATCATTTCAGTATGCACGAGAGTGTGATGCATGACCTTCGAACTATCATCAGCGTCACAGGTCTACTTTTCATAGTCTTCAGCCACCCTAACCACCGAGATAATTCATCAAGGGGAGTTTGCATGGCCTTCGAGCCAACATCAACGTCATAGGTCTATTGATTTTTCAGAGTCTTCGACAACTCTCATCGCGATGATTCATCAAGGCGATTTGCATGACCTTGGACACTGCGTCACAGGACTATTGATTTTTCGAGTTGTATCATGGAATCGAATCAAGTGAGAGGGGTCGAGTACATATTGACTTGCATGTTGACCTTTTTTGTGAGAGAGTCATTCCATGTAGGTCGAAGTTTGGTAGATTTGGAAAATGAGCGCAATTTTTTTTTCAATTTGACCTTGACTCTTGATGTGTTGCAAGATTAGTTGGAACGTCTTAGTCGATGACACTCAGTGTGGTGGAGGGTTCATTCCTCATGAAATGTGTGGGTGAATTCGTTGTTGATCAGAAGTTGAAAAGTCAACAAAAGAACTACATCAACTAGAAGTCAATTCAGTGAGTGTATTTTTTTAATGACATTACGTGTTAATAATAATATTTTGGCTAACCAGAAGTATTTCAGATTAATTTGATTTGGATAGCATCAATTGCATAAATGCTCCACATGGCAAATATACAATTAAATACTTGGGACAAAGTGTTCAAGTATCGTCTGCTTCGAGGACTCGAACTCTTGCCGAATTCAATTTCATTGAATGAATATATTCTTTTCGTTAGCATATAGTGATTTTATGCAGTAAAAAAATTGCATTCAACAGCTTTTCATTGGAATATTTCTGCACGTAAGTCAAATTATTATTATAATGTCAATGGAATATATTATCAATTCTGCTTTTTGTTTCAGTTTTCGATATACATTATTCAAGTCAGTAATGGATCAAATCAATCGATATTCAACTATCGAGAGTTTGAGCTCTCATTTCAACGAAGACGACACCAACCATTCTAAAACGTTGCTTCCCTCAAGATAAAATAGCTAGATGTCTGTGAAAAAATTCAATCCCGGCATTGAGTGGCAAAATTCTCACTGGAATCATCAAAGTATAGCAGTATGGTGAAGATATAGGCAAATGTGATTTGAATATGGTTCTACCGATGCATTTACCATATCAAAAAACATATATTCCATATCTTAAAATAAAATCAATAAAATATAAATTCTAATTATTTACCCAAACCCTTATATTTCCATCACATAGTTGAAAAGCAAGCTATTCAATACGCAGCTAAAAAACAGTTGCTATTAATCAATGTATCTATTTTTCATTACAAAAAAAAATGGCTGAAACCAATGAGTTCCCCCATATAGAATTGTGTTTATGAAACGCATACATAAAAATCTCATCATAATTGCTCCATTCAGAAATATCACATTGAGAGAGCATATAATAAAACTAGCTATATTCAACTATTTTCTCATAGCGATTTCCTAGCCCTACGGACACATGCATTTTTCAGAGGTGATTTTTTTTAAAACTTGAAATAATATTTATTTGTTAGTTTAAGTTGTGCTGAAAAGGAAATGGCGATTCTGGCACCTCTTTAGCAGTCGCTATGGCGTCGCGACGCTTCATTAACTTGCCAGACAATGTTAATACCGACAAATAGGTGCCAGACTAATTTTATAATATTTATTAATGTTTATATTGATATTTCCTAAAGTAAATACTTTTGGAAAGATAACTTTAAAAATAGGTTTTTACAATTTCAAGAATTTGTCAGACTGATTTGCAACCGGTTTATAACCTGCTTGTAATAAAATACTTAATAATAGTATAAAAAGATGAAAATAAAGTATTAACTTTAAAATTCGAAAAGGCCTTCGAAGCCAATTTCACCACGGAATTATTCAAGATCGTGAAAATCGACAGCACATATCCACAAACATACATTCTCGAAGAAATGTGGATAAGAATCCCATTCAAGGTTGTTTCTATGAAGTTGAATTGAAGAAAACACAAAATCTCGATGTTTACTTGGTCGAGAAGATATTGAAATAAAGTGTTTGTTAAGTGGCTAGGTTTTTTCCAATGAAAACAATTCACGGATTTAAAAAAAATGCAAGTGTTTAGCATTTAATCATATTTTGTATCGAAATAAAAAAAAGTATAATAAAATTTGTTTTATTATCATATAAAAAAATCGTGAGGAAACAACATTACAACAACAAAAATCATATACTTAATCACTTTCACTCTTTCAGCTCTTTTGCCATTCTTCGAGAATTGATGCCATTGCATCATAGGATTGGATCGATTCCAGCCTAACCATTTCTTCTTGCTTTCGAAGGCTGGTGTTGTATTTTCTATCTCTACCCACCTTTTGTTCGATGGTATCGACTTCTTTTGCATTTCAGCAATCTTTTTATCCATTTTATGCGCAACTGCGACTTCTTCATCTAAATTTTATCATCTTGATCACACTTTGTGATGGTATTGTTGGATTCAACGATGTTACAATTTGCAATATTTCTCTTCTGAGTATAAATTTGCAGTGGCACATGTGAAGCTAGCGATCCAATGGCTGGAGATGCAATTTTCGAAGATGCATTCTTTTTTTTCGATTTTCCCTTAGCTTTGGAGGACGATGTTGACGATTTCGAGGTACTCGGCCTTGAACTGTTCAAAGCAGCATCTTGTTTTAGAGTTCGAGTGGTGGTGGTGGGAATATCCTGAAGAACTTGGATGACAGGAGTCTTTTCAATGACTTGGTCAAGAAAAGAGATCACAGGTGGAGAACTGGTTGGCAATTGAGATATAGAAACATCTTGCAGATCTGGCAACTCAGCCGCACTCATCAAAATAATTCATCAATATCAAAATTAAATCCATCATGTCGTCGACCTCTTTTATACTGCTGCTGCTTCAACACTGCTATGTTGGTCAGCAGTAAGTAATTTTTCCAAAATACTAATATCGTTGGAATTCATCGTAGTTATAAACTTTCACAAACACACACACGCACTACTCGTCGTCTTGAAAAGTGTTGAGAATGATTATGTAAAAAAAAACTCTACACTTTATGAATACTTCTCCAACACCCCTCCCTTTTCCCCAATACTGCAGTAATGCACACTTGTACTCGTACACCATCCCCGATTCGATTTCAAGGTGATCTTGCATTTCTATCGAAAGGTTTTCAGTCGAGTCAAAAATCAATATCACATAATCTCCTCCCATTCCCCCACCTACTGCAGTAAAAGTGTATCATCCCCGATTCGATGTCAAAGTGCCCTCGCATTTCTATCGAAAGTTTGTGGTTCACTCAAAAAAAAACAAGGTCACCACATGCATTTCTAACTAAAAAATAACCGAATGTCACATAACTTATTGATATAGTATCACACTTTTGCAAGTTGAATGAATAATATAAAGAACGATATGAAAAGTGAACTTTTTTTTCGGAAATTATGAATTCGCTATATAGTTACATGGAAATTCGATTGAAAACCTTAAAAAAAATATATGGGAATTAAAAACGGTGATGAAATGTCAAGTGTACATTATCCAATAATTATATATGCGCCCACTTTTTTGTCCATTTCACCACAAATAAAAAATATTATTCATTATTGCATGTAGCACACACACATCCCGCGGTTTTATCAAAAACAGTGCAATCTCACACACTTCGACAATAGTAGCAGCACCGCAATGACATACTAACATTTGATGGAACACTATATGGATGTTACAAAAAAAGTGATCCCCAGAATCCCCCAAGAGAAATAACAGAGCAACCATTCTTAAACTTGATATTTTGGATTGACAAAAAAACCATATTAATTCCCAATAATCAAAATACATGAATTCCATAATCATTAAAGTTCGTGTGATTTTAACCACTTGTATATCACAGAAAAAATATTTTCACACAACTTGTCAGCGAAAAATTACAAATCCCAAATTTCATAATCATATATGACTGTGGGCATATATTAGAATGAATATGTATGGATTTGATATGTGACACAGAAGTGATATGAATTAGATTGTACTTTGATAATGACACTATTATTGAAGGTTTTGGTTCATGTTATTCATTGATATTTGAGATTGTAACGAATTTTTCGTTACTTCCTTATATATAACCAATTTCTCATAATTTTTCCGGTTATCTTTACGGTGGTACGGGTCAGTAGTCACTGCTCAGGTCTTGAACTGCGAAACAGCGATATTCATTATCGACCCTTGAATATGTGTACATGACAGTTGTATTTCATGTCGTCAAGTAGTTGTTTTTCCATAAGTGTTTTTAAATAGAGAAAAAACCGGGAATGGTTTTTGAAAAAACAGGTGAAATTGGTGATTTGTTCGAACCGAAAGGATGACCGTCCTCTTTGTTCGATTGAACCTCGACATAGGTAGGTGTGCTGAATGAACTGATTCTGGTACGTTACGATTTGTAAATTGAATAGCTGGAGTATAATCATTTTCCTTATTTTGCAATCAATGATGTAGTTGATTAACATCATTTTTCTGCTTTTTATGTGCTTGTAATATTTAAATTCTTGGAAGTTTTGCATGGTAATTGAAGGTTAAGTATAGATTTATACTGTTAGATTTTCGTCACCTTTGGAATTATCAGTGAATTTACGATTAAATTTTTTCATATCATTTTATATCCAAGGTTGATTTGTAGTTTGGATTGTAAAGAAAAAACCAAAAAAATTTATTTCGGCCATTTTGGCAAATATTTTACGGCACATGTCTATGTGGCTGACGTAGTATCCGTTCAGACCATTGGGGACTAATTTTTTTTGGAAATCAGTTCTACGCTTTTTCCATTTTTAGGTACCAGATAATTGGTAATTTCGAGTGGACTAGCGCTTACTTACCTCACACTACCAGGGGATTATTCCAAGGATTCCAATTGCAAAGGGTGTATTCGACTATTCTGGGACAGTTCTGCAGTACCTTATAGGACAGCTCTCTGGTAAGCAATTTTTTATTTAATTTCATAACTATACGTTTCTGAGATTATTTTGGTTTTCTCTTAAGAAAGAATTGCTTCTGGAGAGGATTGTACCTCTGCTTAACTTGTCTCAGAACACTCGATTTAATATATTCCTTGGGCATAAAATTTGATTCACATTTAATAAGTTCCTTTTATCGATTTACTTCATTCAATTCACAGTAAGGATTATTTGATTTTTGATCGTTGTAGAATCAATTCATTTCAGTTACCTTGTCGCCAAAAAAAGGGAAATTCATTAAATTTTTTTTTAGAATTACCCGGCTTATCGATTCGAAAAGGGAATTGCCGCCCTATTTCGAAATTATCTTCATCTGAGAGAGTTGTGCCCACTGAAAGACGTGCGGTCTCCCTCTTCGGTTTATCTCTGAAAATTCTTCAATAAAAAGAATTATTTAACTTTATCTTTATCTAAGAGAGTTGTGCCACTGAAAGACGTGTGGTCTCTCTCTTCTTATCTTAACTGAATAGTATAATTTTGCTCTAGGTCCTGATTAATATTTTGGTTCATAACGCTATATTTTCCTTTGGTACTTGCTTTAACATAGTATATTTTTGCATTGGCAACATTCAAGTATATTGCTTTAAATACTATATTTTTTCTCTGGCAACCTTTAGAGTATTTTGCTTTAAAATACTATATTTTTTCTCTGGCAACTTTAGAGTATTTTGCTTTAAAATACTATAATTTTTCTCTGTTTAAGGAAATTTTTATATTTCTTTTGAAATACCTTCACTTATTCAATTTTTTTGAACTCTTCAAGTACATATAATCACCTTATCAAAGTTTACTTTGTTTCAAAATTTAACTGAATTGTAACATAACGTTATGGGTGAGGTTTGTTTAGTTCTGTTTTGAATTTTTCTCATTGTTGATTTTTTTTTAAATGATTAAAATTAACTTGGAAATTTAAAACCAGAATAGCATATTTTATTGCTACTTAATTTTTTTCTTTCACTGTAATCTTCCAGTCTTCTATATGGACTGAGGCATTTTTTTTGTATGCTATCATTTGCATCTATCTTTTGACTCTAGATTAAAATTTGAATCATAAAAACTTGAGGTTCAAAGGATATCCTTCGTTCTCCCATTTTTGTACAAATTTTGATTCCTATCATCTTCTTCGCATGATATATACCACGGAGTGAAGCCACCTACTGAGACAGAAGGACTGGTACCCTAGGAGGTCATACAAGCACGTCAAATTCAGCCTGGTCCGTGAAGATCAAACCAATTCACGCCAACAAGGGGGTCTAAAAATCAATAGATAACCACCCACGACCAGATTCGTCGTCGTACCGCTGTGACCAGTTTCGTCGTTGTACCGCTGAGACCATCTTCGTGTAAACCAGACTTCTTCATCTCCCTCCATTGAAGACCTCCGCAGGTATATACCGTATCACCAACATCTAGAGGAATCTTGACATTTGTAAATGTTCAAATTTGATTGGAGTCAAAAAAATGTAATACACATATAATTTTTCATTGAATTTCTTATACTCTACAAGTAATATTGTTGGTTTTTTATAAATTCCACTCACTTGTTAAAGTTTTTTTATAATAACCAGTCACTCTGATAATTCTTGTCTGGAATAAATTTGTTAAGTTGATTTCCTGCATATTTATTTGCCTTCCCATACAAGCTAGGTGACATTTATTTAGTAAATTTTTGTTTATCTTTGGCTCTTGTCTTTAGCAAGCCTGGCGCCCAACTCTCGAACTAGTCAAGTTAATTCATGTATAATTTTTTCAGTGGCCCAATTTGATAAACTAGGAAAAGTCATTAATTGAACCTTACTCACGGCCTAACCGTATCCATCTGAGCAGCCTATCGGCAAAGTGATTTCACCTTCTTAAATTTGAATCAGATAATTTCAAATTTGGGGTTCAAAAATAAAGGGTGTTGCACAATTGACGCGCAAACGTGGGGCCCGAAAAACTTGAGTGTTTTTTTTTATTTTTTTCGTATGTTGTCCTAGCTTGGTGCAAGACATAATAAATTTTTTGTTATGAGAACATTTACAAATCTGATCCAAAAGAACTTGGTATATATTTATATATTATATATCTTTGATATTTTGTGATTCGTACTGTCTATATCGTTATTGAATTGCCTATATCTCATTGAATTGCCTATATCGTACCGTATTACCTATATCGTACCGCCAAATTGCCTATATCTCTATCGTATTGCCTATATATTGTACATTATCTTTGCTATCGTATTGCCTACTATTTTTGAGTATTCCGTAAGTACCAGCTTTACCTACTATCGTTGAATTTTAAATTGAGCAGATTTCCAAGTCCAACATGAATTCCAATTACTTGAAAACAGATGAATTAACTTATGAGCTGAAAATTCGTGGAGTAGAACCTACTGGTGATGTAGATGCTAAACGAAAAATTTTAAGAGGACTTTTAAGTCAGGAAAATGTAAATCGTTGTTTTCGTGCGGGCTTTACAAATCCATACGAACATGCATCGGATGTTCGTGAATTGAGAGCAAGTATCGATGATTTGAAACAAGTTATATCTGGTTTTGGTGGATCTAAGGAAGATCCGACGTTTAACCGAATTTCAAGTCGATTAGCTCATTTGTCGAATCGTTCGTCCAGACTTTCTGTAGATGATCAAGATGAAGACACTGCCAGAAAAGAAATTCAGTTTATGGTGTTGGGAGTTGAAAGCTGATTTTGATTCGAAAGTTTCTCCAAGTACTTCGACTCCTACTCAATCTTGCCCTCCTGTTGCTAGTGTTTTTTCGAATAATCGATCGGTTGCTCCATATAAATGGAATATCTCTTTCACGGGTTCAAATCAGAAAGAATCAGTTAATTAATTTTTGGAAAAAGTTGAATTATTGCGGGAAGCACGAGGTGTTTCAAAAACTAAACTTTTTTATTCTGCTTGTGACTTGTTTAAAGGTTCTGCCTGGACATGGTTTGTTAATAATAAAAATAATTTCCATAATTGGGATGAGATTGTTATAGCACTAAAAAAGATTTCCTTCCTTATTTTTATGAAGAAGACTAGAACGTGAAATTAATCAAGAACCCAATTCTACCGAAGAGTAGCTTTATTTATTCTATGGAAGGTCTTTTTAACCGTTTATCAACAAACCAGATGAGAGACTAGAGTTCGCAAAATTCGTAAAATTTGTTACCTTTTTTCATTTCCAACTTGGCTTTACAAGATCCAAAAACTGTCACTGAACTTTCTGATTTGTGCAAAAATTGGAAGAATCTCGTTTATGGGCTGATCGTTATAAAGCACCCCCTAGTCGTGGTACCGGTTTATTAGAGCCTGATTTGAGTAGTCCCTATAGTGGAGCAGGTACTTCTTTTTCTTCCTCGGCCCTCCCGTGATTTTTAGGAAGAATCTTCCTGGTTCAAATATCTCTGCCTTATCGAACTCTCTATGTTGGAATTGTGACTCGGCTGGTCATATTTATCGTGAATGTAGAAATCCCAGGTCCATATTTTGTTATGGATGTAGTTTGAAAAATACCGTCAAATCAAATTGTCGTTACTGTCGTTCAAAAAACGGGAACCAAGGTGGCAAAAACCTGGACGTTGTCACCAGTCAGTTTACCGAAGGTCCAGAAAACCAACCAGCCAAATGCCAATCCAAAAAATATCGGAAAAAGCAAAGCAAACAGGAACCTTAGAAACTTCTGCCTCGGAATGGCAAAATTGGCTATCTACCGTTAAAAATTTCTTATCTTCTGTAAATATAAATCCTATTTTCGTTAAAAAACTTAATGATAATCGTCCCTATCTTTATGTCGAATTTTTTTGTCAGAAAATTCTTGCCCTTGCCGACACTGGCAGTAATTCTTGTATTTTGGGTTCTGCAGGGTTTAGTCTCCTATTAATTAAATGTTTACTAAGGATTTGAAAATTCTTATAGTTCCTTCCGTGACTCATAGTCTTATCTTGGGCATGGATTTTTTCCATCTCTTCCGTATTCAAGCCAACTTCAGTAATTTATCGTATTCTGTCGAATCCTCTATCTGTACCGTTAATACCATCCTGCCATTTTCTGAACTTACGTGTTCACAGAAAACTGTACTTCAGGAAGTCACTGACCTTTTCAAGTCTATAGCTCCTACTGATAAACTCGGTCTCACTCAATTGTTGACACACCGTATTGATACTGGTGATGCCAAGCCCATTGTTCAACGGCAATATCCTTTGTCCCCTACCATGCAAGAGCATTTGAACAAGGAAATTGATGAGATGTTGAAGCTCAAGGTCATTCAACCTTCCCAATCTCCCTGGTGTAGCCCACTATGGTTGGTTCCGAAACTTTCTGGAGATTTCCGGGTTTGTTTTGATAGTCGGAAGCTTAATGCAGTCACGGTCAATGATGCATATCCTATGCCTTTTATCGATAGTATCTTGAACAAATTACGGGATGCTGGGTATCTCACCTCCATTGATTTGACTAAGGCTTTCTTTCAAATTCCTTTAGAGGAGTCGTCTATACCCAAGACCGCTTTTGCAGGGTATGGTAGAGGTCTCTTTGAGTTCACTGTCTCTCCCTTTGGTTTGAGCAATAATCCGAAACTTATGGCACGTTTGATGGATATCGTTATTGGACCATCTTTGGCTCCATTTTGTTTCGTTTATCTTGATGACATCATCGTGGCCACTCCTAGTTTCGATCTTCATAAGTGTGAATTTTGTAGACCTCTCTTGTTTACCTGGGTTTTGTTGTGGACCAACAAGGCTTAAGGACAAATTCCGAGAAAGTTTCTGCTATCGTTAACTATCCCACTCCCAAAAATACTACTGAAATCAAAAGGTTGATAGGTCTCGTCAGTTGGTATCGTCGATTTATTAAAAAAATTTCTTCTATTTGTTCACCCATATCTGATCTTCTTCATGGTCGAAAGAAAGGTCAACCCATAACTTGGACTCCGGAAGCGGAGGAACCATTTTCAGAAATTTAGTCCTGATTTCACAAAGCCTTTTGTGATTCAGTGCGATGCCTCATATACGGGCGTAGGTGCTATTTTGTACCAAGAATGTGACGGTGTCGAACATCCTGTCGCTTATGCAAGTAAGACTCTTACTACTTGTCAGCGTAAATATACAGTCATTGAAAAGGAGCTGTTAGCTGTCATTTTTGGTATAGAAAAGTTCCGAAGCTATATCGAAGGAACCAAGTTCACTATTGAAACTGACCATGCCTCCCTTATCTATCTTCATAACTTATCTAACCCTTCTGGACGTTTGACTAGATGGGCCGTCAAACTTTCTCAGTTTGACTTCACTATTAAGCATCGGAAAGGTTCCTTAAATGTAGTGGCAGATGCCTAATCTCGTTCGGTTGCCGAAATTTCCGTTATTGATGTCTCTACTTTTCAGCCGGATGCATGGTATACTTCCATGATCCAGAAAATCCAAAAAAGCCCGGAAGCTTATTCCTCATTCCGTGTCGAAAACGGTATTATCTACAAACATATCTCACCATAATCTAGTTAGTAATCTAACTGATTGGAAAATAGTAGTACCTTCTGCCAATCGGCAAGAAATTTTTAAATTTTATCATGATAACGAAACTGCTGCCCATTTAGGGATATCAAAAACCCTTTCTCGTATCTTAGAATTATATTACTGGCCAAAAATTCGCAAAGATGTCTATAGGTATGTTAAGAAATGTCCTGTTTGTGCTGCTCGCAAAAGTTCGAATTTACCTAGAGTGGGTCATATGGGATCTTACAAAAACGTAAATTTTCCTTTCAATGTGTTTCTGCAGATTTGTTAGGTCCTTATCCTAGGTCCAAAAATGGTAACCAATATGTTTTGGTTGTCGTAGACTGGTTTACCAAATATGTCTTAGTTCATCCTATATCTAAAGCTATCTCGAAAAATATCGTAAAATAGTATCCATTCAGACGTTGGGCGCCAATTGTGCAACACCCTTTTATTTTTGAACCCCAAATTTGAAATTATCTGATTTAAATTTAAGAAGGTGAAATCACTTTGCCGGTAGGATGCTCAGATGGATACGGTTAGGCCGTGAGTAAGGTTCAATTGATGACTTTTCCTAGTTTATCAAATTGGGCCACTAAAAAAATTATACATTAATTAACTTGACTAGTTCAAGACTTGGGCGCCAGGCTTGCTAAAGACAAAAGCCAAAGATAAACAAAAATTTACCTAATAAATGTCACCTAGCTTGTATGGGAAGGCAAATAAGTATGCAGGAAATCAACTTAACAAAGGCCCCGCAAAATCCTTATGGAAAATGGCTCTCGGCTAAATTCGCTGAAACTCTGCAAAAAGATAGTATTCGGTATGATGATCAAAAGTCTTAATGGGCACAACCCTCCATTTTCAACCCCAGACCCCCTACAGCCCCCCAAAGCCCCAAAGTACACTTTCCGGTGTGTTAATGCATAACAGTTTCAATTCATCTTCAAAGCGTTTCCTTTCACTGCCCACCCCTTTCTCCAACCGAATCCTACATTCTACCCTCACCACACCTCGCCCTCACCCCCACCCAACCCTTCATTAACGCCCCATTACACACTTTCAAGGTTAAAGATTCTTCAATTGTTTCATTTCAATCTTTTGAAGCTTTTATTATATATATATATATATATATATATATATATATATATATATATATATATATATATATATATATATATATATATATATAACATTAAGCACACCCCTCCCTCACCCCCGCACCACCACCCCATCCTTTATGAATGCCCAATTACACAATTGCAAGGTTAAAGATTTTTCAATTGGTTTTATTAAAATATTTCATGTGATAATATATATATATATATATATATATATATATATATATATATATATATATATATATATATATATATTATATATTCTTTATTTTCTCGGAATAAGGGCCTTAGTCAGTCTATATATTTTTTATTTCATTCGACGTTTCGACATTGTTTATGTCATCTTCAGGTAAAATTATGAGAAATTGGTTATGTATAAGGAAGTAACGAAAAATTCGTTACACACCACCACAACCCGGTGTAAAAATTTGGAAACCAAGTTTACAAATTTTTATCCTTTCCTAACTAAAACTAGGTATTTAAAGTAAGCTGAAAGTACTATCAAAAAATTCTGAAACACTATAAATTCCCAGGCACACTGACTCTATAATATAAGGTGAAGGTTGTAAATAGCAAAAAAGAAAGCTAAATAGGCCTGCTATCAAATGTGTTCAAAACCCAACCCTAACTTTCAACAGCACTGTATACTGACAGGCGAGAGGGTTGAAAAGTATTCAAAACAAACAAAATATTTGTAAATTATAGCATTCACAAAGCTAAAGCTTCTACTCGTTGCACTCCTGGCAAACTAAATGAGCGAAGAAAAGATACATTTGAAAAAATTCAAATGAGTAAATAGTAGCATTTACCAAGCTAAAACTTCAATTCTCTGTTTTCACACCAGACTAAATGAACAAAGGGAAAAAATGGTTGCGATGAATGACGGCATCCAGGCCCAGAAACTGTGTAACCGGAGTCCTCCCAAACAATCCAGCCAAAGTGTCCTCGTCGCTGCCAGGTATTAGGTGCTGCGCCGTTGAGGAACACCTATACCCACTCGTCCCCAAATTACTCGAGACAACTACTGATCCCACCGAATCAGGACAAGGAAGGCCCCATTCAGCACAAACCTGATGAAACAAAATAATACCAATACGAAACAACCAATTTTGGTTTTACCAGCTGTCACCTACAACTGGAGTAACTACAGCGTCACCAAACTAAAAATGAACTTATGGTTCACGATACAAAATGCCAAAAAGGGACGGGAATGTTCCCGTTTTTGCCACTGCGAGAAAGTCCTCAGCCTAAGCAGACCAGTCGAAATGAAAGTCGGCACAGTAGTTGCATCCAGCCGTCACCTTTAAGACCTAAAGTCATGACCACCTAGACTCGACTAGCCAAGTACAACCCCAATACCTTCCCTTCTAAAGATCCTGTCAAAAAAAAATTTCCCAAAACCCAGACGAACTATGCAGCCCTAACAAAGCGAGTCCCTTCAAAATTTTGATTTGCGCCAATTTGATTATGAATTAGCCAAGGAAAAAAGACAGAGAAGAGAAAAGATAAGATAAGCAGATGAGAGATTCAAACTCAACCAACGAATGGGAATTAGCACCCTAGCTGCGTTATTACAGTAACCACGATATGTTGCCAAAATTGTGAAACATCAAAACTTATTACCTAAAAGAAGGTATTATCAAAAAATTTGATGTTCCACTATTAAACAATCTCAAACGAAATCCATCACTTCCAGTTAAAGATACAAATGTTCAATACGGTAATATACGACACGATATTATTAGACAATCTCCACGAAATGAAATACATCATCTCCAGTCAAAGATCCAATTGTCTAACACGGCGATATGATAAGACATTATTAGACTATCTCAAACGAAATGAAATCCGATTTTCTAATAAAGCCACGAGAAGATAAGAAACGAAAAGGAAATGACAAGTGAAATACATTGATGTAGCCTGTACCCAGATTTCACGAGACAACATAATTTTGTATAAATTCAAATTGAAGAAACTACAAAAACGCAAAATGATTCAAAATGAATCTCTCACATAAGGTATTGACAAGGTTTCCTTTGAAGTACAGAGTTTCCACCAGGAATTACCAAAAGATAAACACAGTACAACTTCAGTCGACCTTTTGCTACGTTCAACATATACACTTTTTCCTCAAAGGTTGGGACTTTGACAACTGAACGATAAGTTACTGCAAATATAAGGAAAAGGCAAGGTGTATCGATATATCTCTCAATAAACCAAGGGATACTCAACTAAATAGAAGACGAGTACTAAACCGAAAAGATACAGAAAAATTCTTAATCCCTCTCACAGAGCCCCTAAGAATAGAAATCACAAGTTGGAATGTGTCTTGTCAGTGGCCAGTTTTGAGACTTCTACTCAACATCTGGTGAATGCCATGGTGAGAGAATTCTTGAGCCCCTCTCACAGAGCCCTAAGAATAGAAGTCTAAGATGGAAATGCATTCTGAAAGTTGCCAGTTTTGAGACTTTACTCAACATCTGGTAAATGCCATGGTGGGAGAATTCTTAAGCCCTCTCACAGAGCCCTAAGAATAGAAATAAAAGTTGAAAGATTTTCTTGTTAGTGGCTAGTTTTGAGACTTTTACTCAACATCTGTGAATGCCATGGTGAAAGAAGTCTTAGGCCCTCTCACAGAGAAAAATATGAAGGTGTATCACTCGATTGGGAAATTAGACTGATGCTCAATGATTGCTATTATCAATTTTCGACTTATGTATGGATTCGCTTCATTCCATTCTATGATATTTTGACATAGAAAATATGATGTTGTTTTGGGAATTTCTCGATTGTGAGAATTGAATTGAAAGGGTGATATTTTTTACGAAATAAGAAGTTGGTTCTCGAATTGAGTAGTGCTATAGATTTCTGCTGAACATTACTATTTCATTGTTTTTGGTTTATGAGATCTTTGATATTTGACGCAAAAATATGAACTTGGTTTGGGCATTTATCAATTATGAGGAATGATGTTGGAGCTTGGTAATGACACTATTGTTGGTTTCATGGTTCAATGATATTTGAGATCTGGAAAAATGTAAAATTGATTATTTATCGAGTGATTGGAGGAATTATGGGTATTGCTATTATTCTTCAAAAAAAGCTGAATAAATAAAATAACACGCTCATGGAGGAGAGAAAATATGCCAGTCTTCAACATTTGGTCGGATATGCACCCATATCAGAATGAATTCTATTGAATAGTGGAAGTTTCATGTATTATAGAAACAAAATTGATCCGCTTATGTTGAAGCAAAATATCGCAAGAATTATTGTTGGAAACACATCAACTTGATCCAAAAATCGATACACACTTCCTACATGACAAAAAAAAAACCATTTCATTCATATATTTCCACGGGGAGTCAACAATTTCAACTCAAACTTTGGACATTGACGAAAAAATAAATTTTTATTAAGTTGACAGTCTGAGTGTAACATATTTCAGAATAGGTATAGAACAACTGAGTAACAAACAGAAATATCGCAAATTTTCCCATTGCTTTTTTTGTGAATAATCAATGAAAGTTATATTACATTGAATGTATTTCTGATATGATATACAATTCTAGCCAACTTCATAATCAACAATATTAATTGTAATATGATCACTATATACATCTTGGATTTTGAAGGGTAAAATTATTGGAATTTTTTTAATCCACTCACCTTGCTAATATTCACACTCATATAGTCTAGCCACAATTCATTGCACATCGTACTATCCATTCCATCTTTTATCAAATAATTAAATGATTATATCTGAAGAGTACTGAAAATTATCATACCATGAAACATGAATTCTAAATTTTAATTCAGGTGATTCCATGTTATTTCTTATTATAATATTCAGTGAGCTGTGAGGTTATACCTTCGTCAGTGAAATATATTGCTAGTTGATTTCTGAATAATACTAGCGGTCAATGTGATTCATATGTTCTCATGATAAAAAAGGACCACCTTATTCATATATAATATTGAAATCTACTCACATATAATACATATGTCAAACTCACTAAAACAATTGTTTGCACGAACATTTGTGGAATATATCACTAGAAACTATCTACGCGAATCACAACACTGAACTAATTTCGATTTCTGCTAAACCGAGACTGAAAGGACTTTTTCATTTATTTGCCAAAACTCAACGTATAATAATAGTCAGTTACGATGAATGGGAAGGCTCTCGATTGTTCGAAGAATGGTGTGTTGACTACCATATCTAATTGACAAGTCTATTGTGCAATTTTTACCATTGATGTGAATGCAATATCAATATTTTGTCTAAACGTTTTTTCAACTACGTGATGGAAATATAAGGGTTTGGGTGAATAATTATAACTTATATTCTATTGATTTTATTTTAAGATATGGAATATATGTTTTTTGACATGGTAAATGCATCGGTAGAACCATATTCAAATCACATTTGCCTATATCTTCACAGAACTGCTATACTTTGATGATTCACATGAGAACTTTGCCACATAACTTAATGCTGGGGTTGAATTTTTTTCACAGACATCTAGCGACTTCACCTTGAGGGAAGCAAACGTTCAGATCGTTTTGGAATGGTGGGTGTCGTCTTCGTTGAAATAATATGATTCATATGCTCAATAGTTAAATATCGATTGATTTGATCCAATACTGGCTTGTATAATGTATATCGAAAACTGAAACAAAAAACAGAATTGATAATATATTCCATTGATATTATAATAATAATTTGACTTACGTGCAGAAATATTCCAATGAAGAACTGTTGAATGTTATTTTATACTGCATAAAATCACTATATGCTAATGAAAAAAATATATTTTTATTCAATTAAATTGAATTCGGCAAGAGTTCGAGTCCTCGAAGCAGACGATACTTGAACACCTTGCCCCAAGTATTTAATTGTATATTTATGCAATTGATACTATCGAAATCAAATTGATCTGAAATACTTCTAGTTAGCAAAATATTATTAATCATCCGTAATGTCATTAAAAAATACACTCACTGATGACTTCTAGTTGATGTAGTTCTTTTGTTGACTATAATTCAACTTCTGATTAACAACGATTTCAAACACATACACACATTTTATAAGGAACAAATTTCTCACCACACTGAGTGTTATCGAAGAAGGCCAGCTCCAACTAATCTTGCAACACATCAAGAGTCAAGGTCAAATTGAAAAAAGTTTTTTGCGTTGAGTTGTTTCACTTACATGTAGTTTTTTGCCTCCTATAAAAGGATGGACCGTTGGTGAGAATTCAAAAAAGTGTGTGGATTAGCCTGGTAATTGAGTAAGTGTATTTTTTTAGTGTGAATAATCGATATATATATATATATATATATATATATTTATATATATATATATATATTATATATAAAAGAAAAAACGTAGATCAAGGGATAAAACGAAATTCAAAGTTACTACAACCACATTGACGTTGTTTAAAATTCTATAAATATAAATGTGTACTCTATGTGGTGTGACAAGTGGAATATATATATATATATATATATATATATATATATATATATATATATTGTTTTATGAAATGTTATTATATAATTAAACTTATAATTATCATTATTATTATTAGTTATTTTTATTATTATCGTTAATGCTGTTATTTTACAATTTTCTTTACCTTATACTATGCTCTAGTCGATACATATGTATAAAGAGGGCATTCCTGAAGTAGTTCTGGTATCAAAAATATATATCCAACAATATATCTAACGAAAATCCACGTTTAAACCATATCAAAATTGAAATTTCTAGCAAACATTGAACTAAAGTAAGATCAACGTATAGATAAGTTTTGAACATCCTGTATGACAATTCACATCAACAGAAAACCCACCAATGGGATTCGAAAGAGTTTGTGTAGGAAAAGTGATGATATACAATAAAATGGAATGGCAGAAATTGAAAAATTATAATTTATAAGAATTTGTAAATAGTATGTAAGAGTTAGAATTAGATATCATTCATAAAATAATTAGTATTAATTAGAACAGCAAATAATTCGGTAGGAAGTGATACAAATTCGGAAATCGGTGAAAAAATAAAAATTGGTGAGTGTTGCTATGGAACAGGATAACAATTTTTGGAGGAGATTGAAAAAAGTTAGAAAAGAGAAGCCACGTTGAAAATTGTGAGAAAAGAAAGAAAGAAAATCTGGCATTAACAATTTCCGAACGAGAAAACTCTTGAAAGGCTGAACAGAAGGAGTAAATAGACAATAAAAATTCCACCAACCTGGTCCAGAAAATAAATCCTTGGAAGGAGTGCAGGTGAGCTGTCATTGAGATCCCAGAAATACGTCCACGGGATTGGAAACGTCAACAGAAAAGCAGGCACAAGGTATTCATAACCGAACTCATCAAAGTGCAACTTTCACATAAAACCAATAACGATACGTGTCTTAACCACTGGTTATACTGTTTTGGTTTGAACTTTTATATAAATTCCAAGAGAAAAGACTGATAATGAGATCAAAACTTTCTTCATTAATTTTTCACTGTCACAAACATTCAAACTGCACTATTTTATATCATTGTTTTGCTAGTATAAGGTAGCTATCGCAGAGTAGGGTATTTATAAGTTTTGGTCTGAATAAAACCAACAAAGTTGATTATTCTCTGCAAACCTGTGTTTATTTTTCAATTTCCAACCTAACCTCACTTTTCTCCACTCTGAACAGCATTTATTATCGAATCTAGTGAAACCTCTGATGGACCATAATTCAATTAATTTTTTTGTTTCAGACCTTTGGATATGTGGATGCTCTACTCTAGTCAAAGTTGGACAAAAGCTGTAGATATACATTCATCCATTGAAAGACTTCATTCCTACTTGAATGCATTGAGTTGGGATACCACCCTCTATGCAATGAATTATGACCAGAATGTTTGCTTCAATGAAGATGAAGTTCGAAAGTGTTCGCAAAAACATGAGCAGTATAACTCTGGTGTGCATAATTGTGAAAAATTTTGTGGAGGAGATATGGACTTGTACCAATTTTGTGAGGAAATGGTCAAATGTGATCTGAAAGGATATCTCCACGATATGTTACCATACCTACCTGATGACATCATCCAGAAATATGAGCTGGCCTACCGATGATGCTGATGAAGATAATAATGACTCATTGGATTAAGACATTATCAAATTGTAAAAAAAAAATGTGTCAAATAAAACTCTATCTTCCATAAAATATATTTATTTATTTATCAACCTCAATAGTGACAGTTTGCTAATCTAACCTAATCTTGCATCATAAGAGGTGTCTCAGGGCTTAACCTATCCTAAAACTTATCTTGTACCCCACAATGTTTCAATAATAAGTCAATTGGTGATTTTAACGCATCTTGTGTGAATTCGAGATAAAAAAATATATATTTCTCCGTATACATACATTGTTGTAGCTTTTTGGTATAGTGCATGAAATGAAGCAAAACTTTTACCTTAGAGACACAGAGGTTGTATTTTGTCCTATAATGATTTTAATCAAGCAAAGCGCTGGTCAACGGAAGGGAGAGATTGATTCTCACTCTCATACGAGCTCAAAAGCTTTACCTTAACACATCTCCAGTACAATGAATGCTTGAATACAGAATTTTACTTTCAACACTTATTTTCGCTATATCCCCCTACTTATGAGCATGTAATAAACAGTGAAGGTCGCCACAAAATGTTTTGCTCCCATTTCCCAAATCTCAATGCAAAGCTCAAATTACGACTTGAAACTTACCACAAAAATTGCGTTTTGTAAACGTGATCTCTATTCAAAGTCATTGAATCAAACAAAATATGAATACTTGCAGAATGTATTGGCACCAATCAAAGGATTGGGTTTCTTCACATTCAGTAATAATGCAGACATTGTGCAACACTCTGAGACCAAACCAAATTCAGTGTTCATTTTCGATGATGTGATTTGGAAAAAAAACAGAATATAATTTAATCATATTTTTCTATGGGACGCCAAATATTGTTTCTATCTTGCATAGACCTATTCATGAGTTCCCAAACAGCTGGTGCGACAATACCAACTTCATCATCAAATTCAAGCAAGACAAAATTAATTCACATCTCACCCGATGTAACATTAAACAAAATTCAAAATTATGTGTGTGAAATGTTGGGATGATCAGTATGGATTCCCTCAACAAAACCAAACTGTCTCATTGACAGTCCCCGTGCGCGATAATTCCTCTTAAGTCTAATGAGGATGAGTTGCTCATAAAGTTTTCCCCTACGTCCAGCAGGCATATCGGTCTGGTCCGGATGGCTTCTATGGGCTTGTCGGGTTTTCCCTAGAAGCAGTAGCTTGCCCTTTTCCATTTTGTTGGGAATTCTCGGCTGGCCAAACCATTATATATCGCCAGTACATAATGAGGGTCATTCAAAGCAAGAGCTTTAAGATCTCTGTGGATATCACCGGGTCGGGCTCTATTGTCTTTCAATTTATCACATGTTACACGAACTCATCTGGGCTAAAACTTAAAAATATCACATTTGTATCACAGTTGAATATCACTTTGGTGCACAGGAAATAAGTGGTCTACCACTTCTTCCACCATTTGTAAAGGCATTCTTTGTCTGGGAGGGTAGCCAGTCAGGCTCCTCATGACGATTTTATAGCCTTCCCCCCAGATATCACAGTCGACTTTATCACAGATCGTTTTCCAACATTTCCGTTTGGACTCTTTGATGGAATTTTGGAGTGATTTTTCAGAGTCCCATAACCTCTGACCTTCTGGTCGATTTCTCCTCACGGATCGCGTAGAGCCGCCTCGTCGTACAATCCTTCGGGCTTGAGCGATCTCCTCATTCCACCAGTAAACAGGTTGATTTTTTGATGAACTTCTTTTCCTAGGCATTGTTTGGTCACAGAGCTGGTTCAATGAGTGTTAGCCCTCTTGCCGAATTTGCATGGTTCTCTGGATCTTCCATCGTTATCTGAAGTAGTTTCTCTGTCCAGTTTCCTGACCTGCCAGCCTCCATGATTTGTAATTGCCGAGATGGCAATGAATTTCCTTCTGTGATTTCAAATAGGATGAAGTTGTGGTCACTCAGGTTCAAGATCGCTGACATACCAGTTCTTAATACTTGACTTGATGTCGCAGTGGCAAGTGTCAAGTCCAGGATGGAGGAATAATCACGCCTTTGAACGTTGGTTTGTTCCCTTCATTCACTACAACCAAGTCATGTTCGCCATCCATTCCGTGAGTCCCTCTTCTGTCTGGGGATTTTGCATTGAAGTCCCCCACTTTTTTCTCCGTTTGGTCCAATAACCTCCCAATTTTCCCCCAAGATCCTTTTCCTTTCAAGATCACGCCCTTTATTTGGGCGTAGCAATTTTAAAAATATATTCGGGGTCCATAGGAGAAACTGTGGCCTTTTCCGTTGCTTTTTGGTTATCTTCGCCCAACTCTTTTAGCGCCCTTTAGATCATCATCCAGAACCAATTTTTCGCTTTTTTCGCACCGGGGTTGTCAAGGGTCACTTCAATTCCTTTCCCCGGCAAGCATAAGTCTGGCATGGCCCCCCCTAAAAACAGAAAAAATATTGAGAAAAAATAAACAAGAGAGAAAAAAGATAGAGACAAGAAGGGGGAAAAAAATGTTTTTTGGTGGACCTTTCAGGTAGTGTTAAAAATCTTGTTTTTTTTTAAAACCAATTGAATGAAGTAGAAGGTACTCATAATATTTTTTTTCCATTTCTAGATTTTTTTTGAAAACAAATAAAATTTAAAATTACTGCAGAAATGAAATAAAACAATTATAATTTACAGTGAAATAGGAATTGTATTTTTTTCAACCCTTTTTTAAAATTGTCATGAAGAAAAAATATAGCATTTTTTTCAGAAGGGCACAACCAATGGAAGCTGATTAATGCATCCCCCTATAGAACGCCCCCAAAAGAAAGGGTTTTAAATGTACCAGCTGAATACATATCCCCAAAATTTGTATCTAATATTTAGACTACACCTACTTCAAGAAATTCACAATTTCCCCCGAAAGAACACCAAAAAATTGACTTCTTTAAAAACTTGGAAAATTTCACAAGTTATCCTTTGGGGAAATTTTTAAAAGGTTTTATCAGAATCGACGTAAAATTACTGACAATTTGGGGAAAAAAAAAAAGTCTTCCGCCTGACTGCAAGTATTATGATATTTACCTTATAAAAAAATAGACACCAATGAGGGGAAAAATTAAATTTCATTACAACTCTATTTTTTTCCAAAGTTTCAGTTTTTGGGGCTAATTTTGTGATTTTGAATTTTAATTTTAGTATTTAGAACTTTTTTTTAAAACTTAATTAATGTTAAACTACTGATGGATACTTCATTTATTGATTACATATTGTTTATAAAATAGTTTATTCAAGATATGATATTATTCCTTGTTGAAGAATACTGATTGTTTAATTTTGATAATAAATAAAAAATTTGATTATACTAATTGATTTTTGATTATAAACTTAACTGATTTACATTCCAACTCAGTCAAGTCTAAAAACTACTATGTCCTCAACCAAATTGGAACTTCAGCCGAAAAGCTGCTATACTTATTTTACTTAATTTTTGGATCTGCATAAGACATGCAACTATTCACTTACAAAATATCAAGGAAAGTTATAGGAACCAACGGAATTTTCAGAATTTTGATTGTTAAAATGAAATGATATTATTGATTTTTCTTCCTCCTGTAAACTATACAGAAATGGACTTGCAGGTTAACAAATTAGGCGACGATATATATTTTAGAATCGGTAATATTTTTAAAAATAATTTTGAATTTTGAAAATTCCACCCTCTTAAATAGAAACAAGAAAAAAAATGATCTGACACCAGATTTAACTAGGCTCAGCCATACAGAGAAATGCCCCATTTCATTTTGAAAGAAGTGTGGAATGTCCTTACCTCCAAACATCAGAAATTTGTCCATTAACTGGTTGAAAGACAAACTAAAAGATATCTCATAGATAAAGATATTAATATTCAAGACTTCCTAGATCAGCATACATTTTCCTCTATATGAAATATACCTTTGATCATATTGTATACTGGTTTCAAATTTTCTTTTATTGTTTTAAATTTTGCTTTGATTGTTTTTTTTATTATTTCCCAAGTTGTTATTAACTGAGTAAATAAATGCTCTTCTTTCTTTCTTTCATTAAAACCAATATTATTCGGTACAAACCGCCTGAGAAAATTTATCAGTTATACCATGTCTCAATTTTATTAAAAATGTAAGCAAATGCTTTTTATTGATTTTTTGTGCATTGCCTTATTGCTCTACCTCATCACAAAATGTATATAACTCCTCAAAGTTATTTTGGATATAGACGTTAAAGTTTTGAATTCATCTTTGGTAAAACTTTCTGTGCTTTCCCAATTATTATTTTGTAATTAGCATTCACTTGAATCCTTAAGCAAAATATAAATCGTTGAAGGTTTGTACAAAATATGGTTTGTTAACAAAACGTAACTTCAGTATTAAATCTGGTAACACAAAACCATTATTGTCAAGATGATGATCACATATTCTTAAAAAGTCAGGTACATAAATGTCAGAAACAACAAACACATTAACTCTACATTCTAGAGACATTCTATGTAGGTTTTCTTGGGCATACATTACATTACATATTATGCAAGAATGCCTTCGAGCTGGAGGAAGCACATTAAAACGTAGACAGTTCGGATTAATTAGTATTTGATAAAGTTCATCTCTTACAGCATTAGAACAATTTAGGCAAATTTTTGTATTTTCACCTACATCTATTGGAGGAAATCCAGCAGAGTGTTGCAAATCATCAATATTTTCTTCTTGGTTTAAGTTAATCAACTATCTAGGTAGAAACGGTCTTTCACATACGTAACAACTTATCCTATTTGCGAACGCCATTTTGTAACGACAACAAAAACAACAAATAACAAAAAACCCCAAAATATTAATGAACTCAACGAAAATAACTTTAAAAACCACAAGACTAATGTATTGTCGGAAAAACACAAGACAAATGTCGCACAATGTGACACTTTGTAAGATGTCTTATGACATAAGCCCACTTCGATATGAACCAAAAATTAGATCCAACTTAATGCTGTAAAAATAATGAGTTAGACATCGATTTCAAGGAATTTATCTAATATATATCACTATATTATATGCATAACCATGAGCTGTGGGGTATACAAGGTGATTTATTTATTATCTTTTTGAATAAAAATATTCAGAATCCATGAGGATCACAACAAATGCTGGACAAACTGCAAGAAAGTATTGATATCCAAAATCTTGCTTATTGGAATTGAAATCTTTTTTTGGGTTGAATTGTAAGCGGAATCATTTGAGAAAATGGACGCTACCTTATTTATTTAGCGGCATCTTACATACAAGAAGTTGTTCAAAGACAGAGGCTCCATTTCATTTAAATGGACTAGTTTAATCAGAAACGTAATTGGTTGAGATTTATGATTTACCCTAAGTTTGTATGCTATCAAATAAACGTTGGGGATGTACTTGGAAACCACTATAAAAAAACACACCAAAACATCTACCTTGTGGGGTGTGAAATGAGTTAAAGGGTTGACTTAATTTTCTGATAGTTGTATGCATATCGCTTTGTACCTTTGGTTCAATTCTTGCATCGTAGATCATCATAAATAAATATTTTTCTGCTAAAAGTATATTCATTTAGTAATAACCGAGGTAATGACTATTATAAGATTTATACTTTCAATATACTCTAGTATATAACCGCTTCTACACGTTTTTTGTAGACCTACCTATACAAATAGGGACTCAGTATTTGAATTATACCTAAACAAGAAGATGGATAATTATCATCTTTTTGGGGGTGATAGCAGCAGTGGGTAAACGCTCATCTGGCATCGAAAGATCACAGGTTTGATACTCACTCAAAGAGAGATTTTTCATATAAAATTGAGAGTTTAAATTATTAATCCTGATGTCGGACTGAGGATGTCTCTTGATGATTCACTGGTGCGTACAAATTAACAGTGCTGCTTCTATGTTGGTGTATGGAGCTAGTAACAAACACTAACACACAAGGGATAATGCCACAATAAAAAAAAAAAAAGTTGGCTCCGTGTATAAAAACTTTCAAAACAATTATATGGGAAAAAAATATATATATATATATATATATATATATTATATAATATATATAAAATTTATATATATATATATATATATATATATATATATGTACTGATATATTTTGTAGGTAATTATTAAACCATCAAATCACCCTGTATATTTAAAATTTTCCGGTTATGCATACCAGTTATAATGTTACTCAAAACTCACTAAAAAAGTTCTCGTTTTAGTAATTTCAAAGCCTAATTATTTTTGGTATGGTTGGCTGTATGGCTCACCCTGTATGAAAAGTAATCATAGCGAAATATTTTAGACTCAAAATTGTAAACGACTAGGTATTAACTTCATGGAATAATTTATTTGTGACAGAACTTAGAATTATTGAGTGTTTGCAAAAACCTATTGTGATTTATTCGTGAATAACCCTGTAACAGTAAATATTTTTAGCTGAACCTTTCCATGTATATCTAACCAAAACTTATATTAAACTCATAAACGCAACATAAAATCAATCTAGCTTTTTTTGAAGAAAAAACTGATAAAATCAGTAATTCTTCACTTTAATGCCCTGTATCGAAACCTGGTCATAGTATCGGATGAAGAATTCATACCTCCCAAGATGTTATAAAAATAATTATATAGTGAGAAAATAGTTATATTTAACCGGGGAAATTTTAGAATACAGGTTGTTCATGGTTTTTGTACTTTTTTCAAAATAGAATACCTTCCTATAAATAAACCACCTTGAATATTTTGGAGATTAGAGACACACATATGTTTGTGGTATTACCTTTCCCAAAAATCAATCCATAAATAAAGGGATTTGAATTAATCCTAAAAAAAAAATTGTCTAGTGGTTCTCTCTATGAAACACCCTATATAAGAAATGTGTACTGTGCAATATTTTCTTGTCAAAATACTATATCGAGGAGAACCTATCAAAAATATGCTTCCCTGACGTCACAGTAGAAAAAGTGAGATTTTGCAAAACTACCGTCATACATTTGTGAAACACATTGCAAATATAAATATTTTTAATTGTACGTATTTACTAATATATTACTAAAACATGTAGTAAACGTATCTAAGAAACTAGTCATAGGATTGCGTTGCGCCTATTGACACTTTTGGTTACTAAGTCTCGAGTACAACAACATACCAAAAGTTTCAGAAAATTTTACCGCTCGCCACTCCAGAAAATATGACCACTGAGTTCTCCTTGGTTCTGCAGGAAATCTATTACATTGATATCAGGTTAATAAATTGCATAGGTATTCACTTTTCAAAATAGAATGAAGTGGTTTCAAAATTTCACAATAAATAAACACAATCCAATTTTCTCCACTTTGAAATGATTGTGTATATTAGTATTATACTCCATTGAAATTAATTAATATTCGTCAACATGTCGTTGATTATAGGAATCTTGCACAATTGATGGGATGAACTCGATTTGAAATATACATAGGTAACCATCATACAAAAAAACCAAGAAAATAGTTAATGGTATTTACAGAATTATTTTTTAAACAAATTGAGAGAGAGTAGATTATTTTATGGAGCTCCAGATATCGTTTCCCAATCACTCTGAAAATCAGACGACTCAAGCACTTCTAGATTACTACTTGCATCATAAGCTTAAAAAGGCAAGAAAGAATGAATGGCAATATTGGATTTGAATGAAACTTTAGAGAGTTTAACTTGATTAATGGACACTTAGTTTATCAAAATTATAATGAAAATCAACAGCAAAACTTACCGGTGGAAAGATCTCTCGGGTGGTTCTCGATGAATTTCTCTTCACAGGATATGCACTTTCGAACCATGATTATTATAAACACAACCACAAAAATCTGAACTGGAAGGTTAATGGTTAATCAACAGGACGGGAAGTAAAAAAAATTGTTTAAAGTTCAAATCGACACTTGAAAAATTCCTAAAGTCATTACCGACCCAAACGAACGACACTGAATGTTCCAAAAATTTGATGACAAGTGACGTTTATTCTCATCATTTGATTCGTCGAAAAATGTTTGAATCCCCTCTAGAAAAAAACAAGGAAACGCTGGTTCCGCATGAGCACAGCTAAAATACTTAAATGAAAATGTCTATACAGATGAAATGCATAAATCAGATGTACTTATATGAATGCGACTTGCCAAGAACTCGAAATTTTCACGGACACCAGGAAATATTCATAAAAAGGCATATATTTCATTCAAAATGTATTTTGGTGCATTTTTATTATGTTTAACGGATTTCGACAATTAAACAACACATTTTAATAACAATATTTTCAAAACTCTACGTAAATTAACTGTAGTGGCAGTGCTAACTGGATATGAACAATTATTCGACAAATATTGGCCTAGGTTTTATCGGTTTCTGAGCAAGTGGCTTTTTACTTTATAGGGGTTCGGTAGTTTTTGTTAGTTTTTTCCTCACAACTATTGAGCGAATCATCCTACCGTCTGATTTCCACCATTCATGGCGTATTTTATAACTACATTAGGAAATCAAAATAAATTCATTTCTTTTGGTAAACTTAAGACTTTGGTTCATTTCCCATTGAATGAGAAAGAAAATAGTGGTATTTCGTGAAAATTATACTTGAAATAATCAGGTAAAGTTTGGTGAGTCTGGTTCAGTGGAGTGCTCGAAATTGTCAGGTTCCTGAGGTCGTCGATGTATCACTTTCGTTGTCACATTTTCCAGGGTCTATAGATTAAGGAAAATTCTGGGAATTGAATGTTGTAAAGAAATCTCATATTAATCTTGTCTACAATCAGAGCCACATAAATGACAATTGTGGAGTTGGATTCAGTTGGGCTACCACTCAGGCAACATCAGTATAGTTGATCAAGAATAGCAAAACGGGCAGTCAAAAATTAATTTTTATTCAAATAATTCATATTATTCATTTTCTTGAGGCTGCTTGTTACAATAGCAGCAAAGCGTTGTAATATGTTGAATAGCAGATTCAAAATCACTCAAGACCCAGCAAACACACTTGTTACATTTACGTAAATGTGACATAAAATTAACGGAACATATTTATGTAACATAGTTACGTAAATACTCCATCATATTTCTAAGAAAATTAAAACCCATATTTACTAAAAGTTTATGTGGATGTTATAGCTAATAATAAAATTACGGTCAATAAAAGTATCTTCTGTTTTACTTAACTTACATCAAGTTGTTATTTCAATATTAGATTGGCAATACTGTTGAAGGTCCAATGTCTGATTTTGTTGGTAACATCCGGGATTTTTTGATAAATGACAGACAATTTCAGTGTTTTTTTTTTTTAGCATTAGCAGTTTTAGAAAAGACATTTTGTTTATTTGACGTCTGTTAATTGACTTAATTGTGTTATTTGAAAATTGTATGATATATATATATATATATTTATCACCATGCAACAAGTAAACTAAGTAAGTAAATCTTTGATTAAGACAAAATGCCACGAGATTTCAACTTCCTAAGAGACAGCAAAGAAGAATTTTATCAAATAATGAAAGTTAAAAATCAAGTATCAACTAATAAAAATTTCCCCCAAAAAAAGGAGGAAGCGTTAAAGAACCGGTTAATAGTAAACTTCCTTCTTATGAAAATTTTATCAGTAGAATTTTGTGAATTTGAGGACAAAGACAAGTTCAGTGATGTTACACCTGTATCGTTGCCTTCCCTTAAAAAAGGAAGCCCTGAATTGCAAAAAACCAAGAAATACAAAGCCCTGAAAAAACAAAATTTTAAGGAACAGCTTGTCAGATGATCTTAGAAAATGTTTCCATGCACATAATATTTCACAGAACTGTATTAGTGATTTGTTAGGGTTTTAAGAAGGCATGGCCATCACGAATTACCTAAAGATGCGAGAAGCCTTATGAGAACCCAAGGTGCCTTGGCTAAAATGTGGTTAATGTAGAGGTGGTCAATATGTGCATTTTGGTTTGGAGGAAAGTATTAAACGGCAATTGTCAAATATAATTGTACTGATAGTGTAATTGCATTCAACATAAATATAGACGGTCTTCCAATTTCTAAGTCATCTGGAAGTCAGTTTTGGCCTATTTTAGAGATATTGTTAAAAGACATATTTATACAGAACCTTTTGTAATAGGTGTTTTCCATGGCTTAAAAACCTGAAGATTCAAATGAATTTTGAAATTTTGTAGAGGAATATTCAAATCTAAAAAATCACTGGACTTGTTGTACAAAACAAATCTTACTCTATTCAGTTGAATTGTATTATATGTGATGCTCCAGCAAAGCATTTATTTCAAATACTAAACATCATTCAGGGTATTTCCGATGCTCTAAATGTATTTCTGGAAGGTGATTATGTAGAAAATCGAGTAGCATATTTATCCACTACTTCAAGTTTACGAACAAAATGAATCTTTTTCTGGAATAGAACATAGCCTGAACATCATCATGGATCAACAATTTTGGAATCTATAGGATATTGACATGATTAAACAGATTCCTTTTAGATTATATGCATTTGTGTTACTGGGAGTTTCAAAACGTATTTTAAACCCTATGGTTGAAAGGTCCTAAAAATGTTCGTCTAACTAAAAACTCAGATCGATCATTTCAATCACGTTCTACCTTGAAACAAGTAAATTTAGTGTATCAGACCTTTTCAAAAAACCCAGAAGCATACATGAAGTTGATCGGTGGAAGGCTACAGAATTTAGATTTTTTTGTTATATGGGTCCAGTTATTTTACAGAAAATTTTTACTAGTAATATTTAAACTTTCCCATGTCATTAGTAGTAGCAGTTCGCTTGTTTGCTAAACAAATCAAAAGGGAAAATATTGATTATGCTAATGAGCTTTTATTATATTTTGTTAAAAGTTTTGGAGGTTTTTGGGCCTGAAATATAAGGGGCTACAATATTCATAATTTAATACACTTCTGAGACGTGAAAGAAACATGGTGGTTTAGATGAATTCAGTGCATTCAAATATGAGAACTTGATGTATAAGATTAAACGTAAACTCAAACATTCAAGCCATCCACTCCAACAACTTCACAATAGATTAGTGGAAGGAACCCATTTGAAACTGACATTATTGAATGAAAAATTCCGAAAATATTTACAAAAATAAAGCAATATTTGCATTGAACTACAACATTTTTTTCTGTGCTTGAAAGAAAATGAAAATTGCTGTTTACTGACCGATGCAGAATTGTAATTATTGATAATATAACCAAAGTTGATGATAACTTGTACTTTTTCTGGCAAATACTATCAGTCAATATTCCATTTTTTAGCATTCCTTGTAATTCTATACTTCTTAATATTTATAAAAGTATGTGATGAAAGAATATTGGTATGTAACGAACAGATAAGTGTCACCTTGATATCAAAAAAAATGTTGAAATTGCCTTTGGCAGTGAATATGTTTTAGTTCCATTACTCCATTAATTGTAGAATTTTTTCCTTATTGCCAGCACTTTTATACAGAGAAGTGTGTAACTATTATTTTCATCCTTATAACATTGAGATTTTCAAACCAGACAATAAATCAGTATGAGAAAATGTTCTCACCTTGACTTAATCTCCATGCATACCTAAGATAAAGATATGTGAGTTCTGTTTTGGAATTAATTGGTACCTAAATTTTTTTTTAAATCCATTTATTTTTTATTTTTTGAGTTAATACAATTAGTTGCAACATTCTTCAGGAGTACCGCCAATGTGGTTGGAAGAAAAAAAAATAGTAATGTCAAATATTATTCTGAATTGTATTTATTTATATATTATTTATTCCTAAGTGTTTGTGCATTACTTACATACTAGGTAGAGAGGGAGTAAAAAAGAGTAGATGTGAATCCCATCAGGTGCCTTCGAGGAGAACCATACAACCTCGTCTATATAAAAATTAATATAACATTCTTCACATTACAAGATCCCGATAACAATTCATTAAAAAAAAAGAGGGGGATTTCAGGTTAAAAAATGAATCAAAAACTATATGCAGTGGTATGTTTCATAAAAGAAGACATGTATTCAGAAATACCAACAAGTTGGTTAATTAACGAAGAATCATGCATCAAAATCAGTCAATGCTTGGAAGTTAATGCAGAAAGGAGTGGAGCCAGATAAAGATAATTGGGACATTCATGAATTAAGGATTGAAGGTTATAGTGGTAAGTAATTTTTATAGTTTTATATATAAATTTAAATAACAACTTCTGCTTGCTTATTAGTACAAAATTGCTTAATTTTAGCGACTTTGGATGGGTAGAAAAAAGCTAGATTCTGAATACAGCACTAACGGAAGAATGTCAAGATGCCGGAGGGGAAGAAGAATAAAATTCCACCTGCTTGGACTCAAGATCATATTATGGTAGTAGCTCTGATGAGAGACAATGACTCCTCCTCCAACACCAAAACTAAAATCTACTCATTGGGGCCCTTTTACCTGATCCTCAGAAAGGCAATTCCAATAATGTTGAAGTTGTTGCTGAAGGTAATTAACTAGATCAATATTTTGAAATTCTGGCATTGTAATTTTAATTTAATCAAATTTGTTTGTTTTCTTTTCTTATTCAGAGCATTTAATGGAAGCCAATATTTGACCATGCAAAATATTCATTTGGTCTGTTTTAAACTTGGTACTCAGTTTAAGGTGTTTCATGCTTGAATATTTTCAATACACTTGGATTTGAAAGCCAACCTTCCCAAACTAGTCAGATAATTATTTTTAATTGCTTTTTATTTACAAATTGTTTGTTTCTAACTGTTATTGTAGGTGTATGTAGAAAAAACGTTTCTGGCAGCTTTGGAAAAAAAACGAACCGAGTGGGATAAAATGGAAAACCTCAACCAATAAAAGTAGCTCTGATAGGAGGAGACTCCAACACTTTTTTCCATCACCAAAACAAAATATTCAACCAGAAGAACCAATAAATAATTCGGATGATGTTGCTGCAGGTATAAACTAAATTAGGCATTTTAGGTTTTGAAAAAACATTTCATTCACATGTGATCTGTAATTTAAGCTTCTAATTTTGGACAATTCATCAAAAATAAAATATCCTTTGTTTTGCAAACCTCTGGGGCTCTGTGGCCAAAATTTCTTTATTGATTAATACTTTTCAATGGACAAGCCTTTTGAGACTTTTTCCTTTCTTTTTACATTTTGTTGTTGTTTTTGTGGACTATGTATATGGATAAAATTATACTACTGATAAATATCAGTCCCCCATATTATGGCATCTGGCAATGAATTTTGCATTTTAAAGAAAAAAAAATATCATCATATCAGCAGCAAATTTTCTTGTTTCAAATTTATTTGTTAAATTAATAATATATTCATTGTAGGAACAGCTATAACTTTGGAATACCTTTATATGAGGAAATTGGTAATAATAATTTTTTTACTAATAAATTCAACTAATTATTATTGTGCTGTTTTAGTTAAACTGCTAACAATTTGTATCGTAATAAAAAAAAGTTTTAAATAGATTTTACCAAAGTTAATTCCTTGGAGTTACATCAGCCAAATCCTCAGAAAGATAAACTGAAAAATATTCCGATGAAAACCCTCAATGAAGTTCAGGAGTTCAACTTCAGTTAGAAAATGACGATGTGAAAACTTCTTTGGTAAGTTATATTAAAATTCATAATTGCTGTACATTTTTTTTCTTTCTTTCAAGTCATTAGGTAGCAAACACTTGGAAAAATAGAAAGAAATTTCAATTCAAAGTCAACTCTGAAGATAAATCTTTCTAACTTTTATTTAATTTTTTTAATCTGGGATCAGACTTATCATTCCACTATTACGAAACTCAGGAGATTGAAAAATGTTATCAGTAAATTTATACATTCTTTCAAGGAACCATTTTCCCAAATTTGGGCACCTTATGAAATGAACCCATATTTGGCTTTTATTTCATTTATCTGAATATACTTACATTTTAGGCCCATCTCTTCAAATCTTTGGGTGGTAGAGATGCAAAAGATCATCTGTATAGATGCCTTGCCAATTATTTACCAATGAGTTGGCTACGCAATGTTCCTGGTTCGACAAAGGGGAATTACAAAGTCAAAGACTTGTATTCCATAAAAATATTAACAGGTAATATATTTTAAACTTTGGTTGCCAAAAATCATTATTATTAATATTTTCAGAGAGTATTAATAATAGCAATCATCCTGATGTATCATATCTGTACATAGATAAACATGCAGGGAATGGTTCCGATTGAGCCCAAAGGCTCAATAGAGAAATCAAGAAAAAAAATGCAGAAAGCCAATGAATATTGACAGAAGAAGAGAAGCAATGATTTTAGTTTTATTTTTAATGCCAAAATAATATGTGATTTTAGCAATACCAGAAATTAAATAATCTATTTTTTTATGCTGAACTTTTATTTTCCCCAATTCTGGTAGTATGAAATTATCAATATTAAAACTAAACATACAATTTTCAAATGATACTATCTCAGTCTGACTAAAAATAATCGAAGTTTCTGTGGATTTTTCTTATTGTTGCTCATAGACTTATACACTATTTAAAGTATGTTGATTTTAGGATGATTTGTAATACTGTTATGGGTGACATTAATTTTATTAAAAAAGTATCAATTTCTTTCCATTTTATATTGAACGTGGTTTATTTTCTACGATCAGATTTGAAGTTATTCAGCCAATATTTAGAATTTTTTTGATTGCTTCAATCTGCATGAAAGTGATCGAAAATACTTGATTGAATTGTGATTGAAACAAATTGATCGTTCCTCAGTGTTCAAATATTTTGAATATGTCTTGTGAAGGCAAACATTTTACAACTGAAGTAAGGAGGCAATAATAAACCGTTAAAGCATTTTACTAATCCGTCTGGTACATTTTTTCCATTTGCAAGACTGAATAGAAATGTATATAAAATTCTAGAGTTAACATGGGAAAATATATGTTCGAAACTTGTATGTTTTCTTGGTAGATATTTCGATCCTGACTACTTCAAAATTAAAACAATTGTTAATAACGTGGTTCATAATTAAAAAATTTGACTTGAAATTGAAGGTACTAATAAGGAAACAAAGCGTACACAATATAGCATATATAATAGATTTAATTGCATTCAAAGTCGAATTAAAAGTTTCCATAATTTTTTTGAAAAATCGAAAATAGTCATTATCATGTTTATGTATCATTTAAGCAAAGGTATATCACAAGTAGGTAAGTAGTCTTTGTGGTGGTTATCTACGATGGAGACTGGATGGACGCTGTGTTGTCACAATCAAAAATTGTACAAATAACCCCTTCACCACACCAACTCACTTCACACCTACATGCACATTTAGATAACTTATAATTAGTAGATAATCTACACTGTAGATTATAGTTATCAAGATGTGCATATAAGTAGGTCTAAAGTGAGTAGTGTGGTGAAGCGTATTTGTACAATTTTTTTAGTGATCATCTACATAGCAATGATGTAAAAGTTACATAACATGTAGTGTATGTTATGTAATATTTATGTCTGTTTGTAACATTTGTTATGTAATATTTATATAATCAAATAATATAAAATATATGTGAAGTAGTTACATCATAGTTATGTAAAAGTTACATAACATCTAATGTATATTATGTCACATTGTGACATAATATTTACTTAATAAAATTATATAAAATATATGTAAAGTAGTTACATCAGTGTTATTAAAAAAAGGATGTGTCAATTGTAGATAATTGTGTATGCTGGGGAAAGTAACAAGTAATATTACTTATGTAACATACTGTCAATTTTACATAATTGTGTTTGCTGGGGATTGTTGGGGAATCATTTCAACTGTCACTAGATATACGAGATGAATTTTGTAGAATAATACTGCATAGTACTTTTGAAAATGTGTACTGAAATTAATGACGACAAAAACATAAAATTAATTATTGGGGAAAAAACTGAACAAGGATTATCAGAAAATATTTAATTTTGATAGACATCGGGGAGCTCTATCATTCCATTCAAATATTATTTTCTTTGGTCGAATGTTGCTCAGCAACGGGGGTGGGTCGCGACAAATTCAATGATGAGATAGGTACTGAAGATACTACCTCTACCCATTAAATATCACGTAATCCGTTCACTAGTACTCTTACCTGGAGTTCCAAAGCCATAAATGGAAGATTTGTGAGCTTGAGACGGAAAATTATCAGCAAACCTCTTCTGTTTCAAAACTCCGGTGAAAGAAATCAACCCCAAGCTGTGCATGACGTTTTCTTTGCATTTCTCAACTGTTAATATTGTTTCTTGTGTTTCAGCTGAATTCAGCAATTGAAAATATGCTCTTTCATCTCCAATTTGGTAAATTTTGCATTTCTGTATTCTAACGAGTTCTTTATTGCTGGTTTGTTTCCTGCAATGAATAACCTATGTATTTATCAATTCATTTCATCTTATTCAAATTCGATCCATAATTTGTCGAGTGGTCCAATTATTTCCAGTATTTTTTTAGAAGTCGAAAATTATCTCGAACGATATCAATGGTACGTAGGTAATGATGTTTTCGGAATATTTATTTCCATTGTCATTATTGTGTAAGTTCACTTTCAATTGGATTTCCACATATTATTTACAATCTACCCTTTACAAATATATATTTATGATATGAAACACGGTAATAAAATATTTAAAAAAAAATCAACAGCACCTTCTGGTGGCTATCACCGCTAAAATTCACCGACTCTCCCATATACTTATAGAAAAGTTTCATGGATTCAGTAAACTGTTTTATTATTAATTGAGTTGTATTTATCATTACAATGAAAAATAATTACATATCAAGAAGGATAATTTTGTATGTAATGTGAGAATTACATATATTCAGAATAGAACAGTTCCGAAGAGCAGTTGATGGTGAAAACTTCACACCTCTATTCTGTAGCCAATCAAATTCAGTTATTTCAAAGCACTACCATGGATACGATAAAATTTTCCGATTTTTTTTACTTCGAAGGGAAGAAATTTACTGACTGCTATTATATCTCTCGTATATTTGTAGAAAACCATAGTTTCGGTATACTACCATTATTGAGTTGTAATTATTATCACACCATGAAAAATAAAAATAAATTGAAGAAGGAAAATTTTGTATGTTTACATTTGTTTTTTATTGTGAGAATGATATGTTTTCTGAATAGAACAGTTCCGGAAAGGAGATGATGATGAAAACTTCACACCTTTATTCTGTAAGCAATCAAATACAGTTATTTTAAAACGTAAAACCCTTATTACACTATGCCTTTTTCGTGCCTATTTTTGGGCTTATTTTCATGGCTATTTGTTGGCTAAATTTCCCCAAATAACTGGCACTATTACACTGTGCCTTTTTGATGATTGTTTCAGGAGCTAATTTCAGAGCTGCAAACCTAAGAAAAATTGACATTTACTTTAAATGATTAAGTAATTTAGTATACCTGGACTATTTGTTTCAACTTTTTCCTTATCTGGTTCAATATTTTTCATTCTTTTCTGTCATACTGAACAAAACGAAAAATATGTGATTAATTTCATTTATTTGTTGGTTATGTCAAGTCCACTGTTTTGGCAAACCTGACATTTCCACAAACGTCCTTGAAATCCCCTCGATTCAGGCGGAAAAAATAGAACCAGACCTATTTATTTTCACGACTGAAACAATCAACAAAATAGCCTCGCGCGCATGCGTATTTGTTTAAAATTTCAGCCACCGGCAGTCAGGCAGACAAATAGGCACGAAAAAGGCATAGTGTAATAAGGGTTTTACCATGGATACGAACACATTTCTTGGACGGAATTGCACTCGAAGTTTTTTAATGGTGATCTTAATGACACAAACTCACAAACCTCTGAATATTTCCAAAAATATCTCGAATCGAAGACAGGTGATAATAGTAATGAAGCACAAACCTGACTTTTTGAATGATTATCAATAGAATCAAAATTGCAAAGACCATGCTCATTTGTCATTTTTGTATAAACAATAATTGGGTTTGAGGTTAATTGTTTAGTCGACATGAATCCATTAAATTCAATCTATGTTTTAGAAATCAAACAGCTAGATCTGTCAACAGAATGACAAGGACAGTATTTTGAAAACAAGAATGTCATCAAGGTAACGATTAAAAATAGAGGTGTGAAGTTTTCCATCAACCCCTCTTTGAAACCGTTCTATTTTCAGTTGTAATACCACAAGAGAGTGAGAATAAAGTGAAAATAATTCGACATATTTTCTAAGTGCGAATTTACACGATCCAATAAATTGGTCAATTTTGTGACCTTGAATTTTATTGATAGGTGTAAAAAATTGTCGTCAATTTGAACTTGACCAATAAATTGATGAGTTTAGAATCGGTTCTAATTTTTCATCAATTTTTAGTAACAATTTGCAGTAACTTTCGGCCATGAATTGGATGCCTGCTAGAACAGAGATTTTCAGGTTATATGTTAATATTTACGCAATTTCACATACCTAACCGCGAGAAAAATGATAGTGCTAAAAAAAAACAATTTACGTTGCATTACACTCGCAGCAATGTGCATTGCTGAATATAAAAGGCAGATGTAGAAGATGGTGGATTAGATCTTGGATTGAGAAAAGAGAGAAATGAAACTTGACATTAGTTCACGAAAAATTCCTGAGTGCAGATCCTAATCAATTCAAACGGTATTTAAGAATGGATCAGAGTCAATTCAATAAGCTATTGAATAATATTCGGAACTTTTCCTATAGTCGAACCATTTCTTGTCAGTATGTTGGTATTCCTGAGTGAAAACTGTTGCCAAAATTGACCAATAAATTGTCAGGTGTAAATATAACCCATATTGGTCAATTTTATTGTACAATTTATTGATCAATTTTATTGGATCGTGTAAATTCGCACTAAAACTTGTTGCCAGGCAATAGACACGACGGGCTCGAGTGGCTATTGCCAAATGGCAACAAGTTTGAGAAAGAAATCTGGTGAATTATTTTCTACTTTATCCAATTCTGGTGTGGTATTCTGTAGACTATTTTTTGAATTTACGATCACAAACACACTTCCTCGCAAAATGATATTTTGATTCATTTCTCGCGATTCATGCGAATTGATAACAGACGTCAAATTAAAAATATAGGTTGTCAAAGAATAAAAACAAAATACCTCAAATTATTCCCGCGGCAATTTTCTAGGTAGATTATTCTCACTATAATAATGTTTTGATTGGCCAAAACGTACATGAATGATTTGAATTTCTAGAAATGTCAAAAAATAATCACAACAATACATACAAAATTGCCCTTTTCCACCTGTAATTATTTTTTGTGGGAAACTAGTTTCATTGAAACTCAACTCAATTAAGAACTGAATATATGGTACTTTTCTACAAATACGTATACGAGAGATATACCGGTTGAAGCACAGTTTCAAGGACAAATTGGTGAGTTAACGTATCCACATCAATTGATTCTTGTCCATTTCTATCAACTACACATTTTTTGAGGGAGCAGCATGAAAGAAAATTCCCTGGAGAAACGCCTATGATACTGCTTCGAAGTCGGCACTACGAGACCAGAGTTTTCTGTAAGGAATATCTCCTGAGAATGGGGCAATAAGGCAATCCAAACCACGTGACTTTTCATCTGTCAAGATGGCGTCTGGTTGGCAAACAAAGGTTATAGATTCCTTGTTTACATTGTTTCGTGAGTTGTTGAGGTATTTTTGTCGTGTTAGTTGAGAATTTTGACCATTTTTGAGTTGTTTGAAGGAGTCTTATATTTATTGAGTATTTACGTTGCTTCAATATGGAAAGTTCATATTTGAAGAAGTTCTTGAAGGAAAATCCAGACGTTGGTCAGAGGTAAATAAGAAAATGATAATTTGTGCATTTTTCTCAGCTATAGTAAACTTGTATGCTTAAAATACTTAATGTGTTTGTAGGTATCTAATGAAGCTGAAATTAATCAAGGATTTGGACCCTTTTACATTTGCATTCGCTGATCTAGACTACAGCATTCCACCAGTCATATACCCTGATATATTTTTACACACATGATCAGATGAAAGCCTACAAAACCCGTGATGCTCACAAGTATTTTTCTGCTGGATTTGTCTTGAAAATAGGAACAAAGATCATAAATGATTTTCATGTCATGGCTGGGAAGGTAAATTTTTGTTTTTATACTTCTTTGTAATCAAATTCATTGTTAATCCTTAAAGTTATAATGATCTGTTTTGATGCATCTTTTATAGATCATATTCATTGGAGTTTTATACAGTCTGTTTTTCAGGTGAAACATTCAATGAAAGCCAGTGCTAATAAGCCACTTGAGGTTTGGTGTATCATCACTAAAGATGGTTCAGTTTCAAGCGGCCACTGTACATGTTTGGCAGGGAATAGTGAAGTGTGTAGCCACATCGGTGCTTTGCTTTTTGCTGCTGAATATGCAAACAGAAATAAAAGTAGTTTCATGTACTGATGTAGCTGCTTTGTGGCCCATGCCATCGCTCTCCACAATTGTACCCATTATGCCAATAGCAGAAATGGACTTTGGTACTGTGGCTGATCCAATCCAACACAATATTGATATACCCACAATGTCCAAAGATGGTATTGTAAATTTATTGAAAAGAATTGAATTATTATTATTTTATGAGGATAGTGGAACCATTTGCAAGCAAACTACAGGCAGCTTCAACTGTCACTTTACCAGTAATATTCAATATCTTTGAAGAAAGATATATTTCTAAGGATTATGTAGAACTGATGGAAATATCGAAAACAATTGATATGTCGTTGACTACAGATCAAGTGTCATTAATTGAAGAGAATACCCAAGGACAACATGCTTCAAATAATTGGTATCTACAAAGAGCAGGACGAATAACGGCTTCAAAACTGAAATCTGTTTGCAGGACAAATGAAGAATCACCTTCTCTTTCTCTTATTAAAAGGCATATGCTATCCAGCTAAAGCTCTTTTCCGAACAAAAGCCACAGATTGGGGATTAGAGCATGAATCTGTTGCCGTTGAAGTATATAAGAAAACGATGGAAGAAAATGAAGACTTTATTATTAATGAAGTGGGTCTAGTAATACATTCAAGGTGGCCACAATTAGGAGCATCTCCAGATAGAATAGTGTTTTGTGAATGTTGTTTGGGGGGAGTGTTGGAAGTGAAATGTCCTTACCTTTTATATACAAATGGTATCAAGGACATCAAGGAATATACTAAATTCAAGAATTCTTGTGTTATTAAAAAAAATGGTAAGATCACATTGAATCGTGATCATTCATATTACTACCAAGTACAAATGCAAATGTTTGTTTGTAATTTGCAATATGGTGATTTTGTTATTTGGTCTCCATTCATTTTCTTCAAAGAACGGGTATCCGAGATTTTGATTTTTGGGAACAAAATTCCCGAATTGCTTTAAAGTTTCATGCTGAAGTAATAATGCCTGAACTTCTGGGTAGATATTTCACCAGAAGTGAAGGCTCTGCAAAAATAAACTATTGGTGCAAATGTAAGAGTGTTGATGATGGAACCCCAATGATTAGCTGTGATAACGATGAGTGCCAAATTAGATGGTTCCATTTTAAATGTGTAGGCCTTTTGGATACTCCAAAGTCACAATGGTTATGCGAATTTTGTAAATATTTAGGTCATTTTTTTTTAGTTTAATAAAGAAGCTTTGTGATATCGTTGATGAGTTTTATTCAGTCAGAACCTCTGAATACCAGAACTTTCCTTTTTTATAAAAAAATATGTAGATCGAATTTATGAAGTATATCATCATACCTACTGTGAAATAATACAGTATTTTTGTCCTTAATTCATTTATTGTTGAATAAATCATAGAATTTTGTTGTAAATGTAATATATTGTATTAGTATAATTATTCAATCTGAATCACAGAAAGATGCAAATCTGTAAATGATATAATCTATAAAATACAAAAACATAATAAAACTGAAAATTATTGAGGAACTATTGGAGGAAGAATGTTAATTAATGCACTGCAAACTGTGACTATTTTAACAAGAATACATATTTCATCATTTCCTACTTTAAGCATGCTTATTGGTTATGGTCCTTCAAAAATTCGAAATTTGTTTTTGATGACTCCAATAATTCTTTCAACATGAATTCTCACATTTGCAATGTGTCTTGTTGCTTCAATTTCCAGAGGATGTAACTGGCTTTTGCCCTTTGTAGATGCAGGAATAACTAATTTTGCCCCAAATATACCTAATGTGTCTTCAATTACAAATCCTCTGTCAGCTAAAACCACATCACCAGGTTTAATATAATCACAAAAATTCCCTAATTCTACCATTTGTTTGTCAGAAGCTCGACCACCCCAACCCTTACTTATATAACTGATTGTTTCCCGATCTGCACGGCTTCCACAATTAACCACAATACACGTTACAGGCATGTTTCTTTCGAAGATCAACTTAGTTTTCACTATTTACTACAAATCCGACAAGAAATAAACGAAATTATACTCAAATAGTTCATAAAAGCTTTCAAATTCCACAAGTAAACAAACGTGTTACTCTATTGTTTGCCAACCAAGCGCCATATTGAATTTATTTGACAGGTTGTTGGATTGCCTTATAGTGTGCAATAATTCGTTTAACCTTAAAAATCCAACGTGTTCTCAGAAATTATCCCGCCATAATTCTTGGAAAATTTCATCCGTTGGGATTCCCAGAAATCAATTGCGCAGTGGCTTTAGAAAACTCAAAGGGTTCTCATAGATCGTAAGTGGTTGGCCGCCTGAATAAACAATCGTTTCCAAGAATTATGTCTCGTCAACAAAAGTAGCCATAAGAAAACAATAACTCTATCTGCATTTCCAAAACCAAATACGGGAACTATCAGTTTTCCTGCCAAGAAGGGTATTGGAAATCTTGGAAGTCACAAATCAAAGAGTTCCAACCTGGACTCTATTCGTTGGTTATGAGACGATTTACTATGACGGCAGCAGTATATAAAAGCATGATTTTTTCTCGTTTTTCCTTGATAAATTAAAAAACCACGGATTCCGAACGCATTGTATTGATGATTGCCAAATACAGGGTTCAAAAAATCTCTAGTTGATCTTGAACAAATCCACCCCAATGGACCGGGAAACATGGCTAAAATATATCAAATTAAGGGGTAGAAGCCACGGATGGAATAGAAATACTCTGAAAAGAAGTCATGTGGAAGATTTGAAAGCGACGTTCCGTGGAAGTAAGTACAGGGGTCATTATAAATTTGGCACAAGAAGACGCCAATAATTTTTTTAAAGACACAGAATCGCCAACATGTTGGAAAAATTTCCCATGCTGAAGGTGAATACAACTTGATTTGAAATATCTCAATATTAAAAACCATGCGATTGATAGGGGTACGGATTCACAGGGTTGGTTTCAGGAAAATGGCTTAGATTAATTGGGAAATAATTTGGAAGAATTTTGCGGTGAAGTAAGCGGGTGAGCATTATAAAAAAATCATAAATTTAGAAGTGAATATTAATCAGTCAGGTTTTGTAAAAATGGGTTCATCTCTTATCGAACTTCCGCAATCCATAGTAAAACAACATGTTTGTATCAACATCTGGAATACAGATATTGATTATTTTGCATGATCGGTCGTATTCGCCTTGTATCCTGCTGAAAAAGATGCACAGCGTACATCAAAATACCCTCAGTGGGCGGCCATACTGAATATGGAGGGATTGAAATTTTCCATCACTCTTGGTTAAATTCCCAAATTTGAAAAACTCAACGTTATTTTGTGGATGTGTATATTTTGGTTGAATCATCAATGAATGACGACATACATTTTTCATTATTACACCCACAATACTCACGAAAGAAGAATTGACTCGACATGTCAACCTAAACATGATTCAAAATGAATAATTGGTTAAATTGAACGACTACGAGGCACCTCCGAAAATTGACGACGATGACGACCAAGGCATTCATTTTCATTACTGTTGGATCAACGACCTATCCTGATTGGTTGGCTCACGAATCAATGAAGATGAACATAAAAAATTAATTTGTGAAAGATGTGTGAATTATTTTGGTAGTCTGGAAAAATTAGACAGTCATACTACTGTTGACTGTCAAAAGGCAAATCAGTACAAAATTTATTTCTTAAAATATGACGATGTCGAGTTCAAAGTCTTTGGACACAAATAAATCCATAATGTACGCGGATTCTGAATAGATTTTGTAACCAAATTCGCTGATGATGATGGAACCAAATTCAAAACATCGGAAATAAGAAAATCTTTATAGGGCAGGTTTTTATTTTGAATGTACGTACGATGACAGTCTTTTGCATTTTAATAGCCATCGAGGGTTGAATTCCATGGAATGGTTCGCGGAACGAATGAAATCTATCGCAAAATTCGTCTAAGGAAAAATTTAAAATATAGTTCCCATGTCTGTCAATCTCATTTGTTTGGATTCCATATTTGCGAATAACATTTAGAAAAAGACGACATAATTGTAGCCAACCATAACCTCTTTACGGGTGAATTGAGGGGTTGGTCCCATCATACCCCATGTAATATTAAATACAATAAATCCTTCGTGGTTCCTTTGTTTTCCATAATTTGACCGACTACGACAGATATTTCATTATTCGCTATATCGCGAAACGAGACATGGTGAGTGTTCTACCGATGAATATGGAAAAATACATTTCTTTTTCGCACCATTGAATTTCGGTTCATTGACTCTTTTCGATTCAAAATTTAAATGATAAATAATTAAAACTGCCCACGTGTAAAGTTCCCATACAATGTTGATCCCATTGATAAACTAGAGATGATAGCGTTGGCATCTCGAAATGTGTGGCAATCGTATGATTTGTTATGGGTATATGCAACTATTGGCTGTCACTTGCGCTATGGAATCTTGAATTGGGGTATGAGCTCGTCTGCTGAAAGAGTATTCATTTTGCAAAAGCGCGCGGTCAGAATAATTGCTAATTTAGGATGGCGACAGACATGCAGAAACGCATTCAGAGAGCTGGAAATACTCACAGTTGCTGGTCTGTATATATATGAGATGTGTCTCTACGTTTATAAGAATAGAGAAAAAATTATGGCAAACCAACAAGACCATCCATATGCAACTAGAGCTAGAGGTTTGCTGATACCGAACCCCCACCGAACCTCTCTCTATCAGAAGAGTCACCTCTACCTCGGACCCAAACTATATAACAATCTAGATGTTTCTATTAAGGACTCAATGAATATCTCCATATTCAAAAGACAATTAAAAAAATATCTCATAGAAAGAACGAGTTTTAATGATTAATAACTTCTCTCGATAAATAATTGTTAATTACCTTTATATGTCCTGATTAGTATCAGTCATGTTTTGTTGTTTATATCAATTTTTTATTTATACACAGACGACTTCCTTGTTACTGTATGTGAATGTTTCTTGTAATGCTTTCATACTGTTTAACAAGTGAAACAAATATTATTATTATTACTATACCATGCCTGGCTATTGGTGGCATGCAAGTATACCACATTCAAGCTGGAACGTCGACGTCGGCATGCTCCTTTTCATGGAGAAAAGAATTCGGGGCGGTATGAGTCAGTTTTATAACCGATTCTCTAAAGCTAAAAACAAATATGTGGGGGAGAAGTACGAACCTCAACAATCCTCAAAATATTTGTTATACTTGGATGTCAATGACCTATACGGATGGGCGATGAGGGAGTATCTACCTTCTCGACAATTCAAATGGCACAAAAATTCCGATTCTTTGAACGTTCGGAACGTATCTGATACTTTGTATAAGGGCTACATCCTCTGTTCCAGCCCCATCAAGGGACAATTGAAATAATTAGAATGACATATTTATTATTTTTGTTTTTTGAAAGTTAGTGTGAATTGTAATTTTTGGCGAGATACGTCAGTTTTATTTATGAAATAAAGATAACAGAGAAAAGTTAACAATTCCTTCAATTTTGAGCAAAGACATCCTCGAAGTCGATAAAGAACATCTCAAAAATTACATGACGTTCACAAAGATTCTCAACTCTGTGCGGAACATCAAACTAATGCATTGGGAAACGGCCTTGTTCTCAACAAAATTCACAGGGTTTCCAGTTTGAACAATCGGCATGGCTGCAACCCTATATCGAATTGAATACACAATTCCGCGCCCAAGCAACAACAATAAATTGGCCATAAACAGTATTTTCGGCAAGACCACGGAAAACATTAGGAAACACAGAGTAGTGAAAATGGTCAATAAACGATTAACCCCTTCGAAATTCCACAACCGAATCATTTTAGGTGGAAATCTCATGGCAATTGGAATAAACAATTCTGAGTTGCTATCAATTATTCGCTCTTTATCGGTATGGCTATTCTAGACATTTTCAAAATATATTCTCACGATTTTTACTATAAGTCCATGTTGAAACATTATGGGACTGACGAGTTGATGTACACCGATACCGACTCCCTGATATATGAGATCAAATGCGATGACGGATACCGCTAACTCATTTCGGAAAACTAAAAAGTAGATATAAGCGACTACCCAAGCGAAAACACGTGCAGTATTTCCCAGGTAAATAAAAACATTACAGTTTGATGAAAGATGAAACAAACGCATACTCGTGACTGATTTCGTAGCACTTCGCTTAAAAAATACACTTAAAAAATTCAGGGCAAAAAATGTGTGGAAACAAAATTTCCTTCGAAGACTATGTGGAATGTCTGAAGCAGAAAACCGCAAGGCAGCAATGCATCCGTTCACATTCGCAAAGTTTTTAGTATTGAGAAAATAAAAATTGCACCAAATGTATTCGCCAATAAGCGTACACTTATCCCCGGATCGCATGATACACTTCCCTGGTGTCACTATTCCAACTCCCTATATTTGACAAAATTTCCATAAGTTTATTGCGCAAGAACCGAAAAAAAATGCTTTTTTCATCTCTCTCTCCCTCTCTCCTCTCCCTCTCCCTCTCCCTCTTCCCTCTCCCTCTCCTCCCTCTCCCTCTCCCTCTCCCTCTCCCTCTCCCTCTCCCTCTCCCTCTCCCTCTCCCTCTCCCTCTCCCTCTCCCTCTCCCTCTCCCTCTCACTCTCCCTCTCCCTCTCCCTCTCCCTCTCCCTCTCCCTCTCACTCTCCCTCTCCCTCTCCCTCTCCCTCTATCCCTCTATCCCTCTCCCTCTATCCCTCTCCCTCTATCCCTCTATCCCTCTATCCCTCTATCCCTCTATCCCTCTATCTCTCCCTCCTCTCGCTCTCTGAAACTTTGGTATGTTGTACACTTGACCTAGTAACCAACACATAATCCTATGACTAGTTTTCTCGAGGTGAAAAAATTGAAAATTGCCCAGTTTTTCTGTTTTTTTAACTTACGAGTCTTACTTACGAGCTAGATTGGATTTCTGTTGCATACTTCGTTTACTACATGTGAATACGTAAAATTAAAAATATTTATATCTACAGGGTAATTCACAAATGTACGACGGAAGTTTTTTGCAAAATCTCACTTTTTCTACTGTGCCTTCAGGGAAGCATATTTTCAAAAGTACTTCCTCAATATAGTATTTTGACGAGGAAATATTGCATAGTACATATTTTTTCCATAGAAAGAACCACAACATACATTTTTTTTCTTAAGATTATTTGAAAACCCTGAACTTATGGATTGATTTTTGATATATAAGATAATACCACTAACATATATGTATATCTCTGAGCTTCAAAATATACAAGGTGGTTTATTTTTCGGAAGGTATTCTATTTCAAGAAAAGTACAAAACCAATGAACAACCCCGTCAAATGTAAGCATTTTCTCAGTATATGATAATTTCAATAACGTCTTAAGATGCATGAATTTTACATTCGATCCTATGACCAGTTTTCGAGATACAGGGCGTTGAGGTGAGAAATTGGTGATTTTATCAGTGTTTTTCAAATTGTAAAGCTTGATTGACTTCATGTTGCTTATATAAGTTTAATATACATTTTATTCAGATGTAAATAAAAAGGTTGAGCTAAAAATATTAATTGTTACAGGGTGATTCCCGAATAAATCACAATATATAGGTTTTTGCAAACACTCAATAATTCTACAGTTGCGCCACCTGGAAATTATTTCATAAAATTAATATCTACCGTTTAAAATTTTGGGGCTAAAAGATTTCGCTATGATTACAGGGTGTGTCATACAGCCAAACACCAAAAATAATTATGCTTTGAAATTATTAAAACGATAACTTGCATTTCTTTACTGACTTTTGAGTAAGTTAATAACATTACTAGGTATGCATGACCGTAAGATTTCAAAATAAACAGGGTGATACAATTGTTTTATAATTTCCTACAAAATATATCGGTATACACATCTTTGTCCGATATAATTGACAAGTTTTTATACACGGGGCAACAAATAAGATAATTATCCATTTTCTTATGTAGGTATAATTTAAATACTGGGTACCTATTTCGTACAGGCAGATTCTTTGCAATATACGTAGTTATATAGTATATAAAAATTAAAAAACTCATAATAGGTATCACCTCGCTTATTACTAAATAAATGTACTATTTTTATCAGTAAAATATGTCAATTTAGGATGAGCCAGACTAGCAAGAATTGAACCATAGGTACAAACGTATATTGCAACAACTGTGAGAAAAATTTACTGAACAGTTAAACTCATTTCCACACCACTACAGAGGTGGTTTCCCCAATAGACCTATTCCGCGCAATTGAATCTTCTGTTTGTTGGAAGTGTGTGTTGAATTGAAGAGAAGGTTCTATAGAATAGGAAACATGTAGCGGGCATAGAAATAGAACTGACCAATAGGGGGTGTATGTAACATACAATGCTTGTAGCAGATATGAAAATATTCAAAATCCATGAACATATCAACTTTTTAAATGAAAATATTCAAAATCCATGTGAATTACAATAAATGCTGGACAAACTGCAAGAAAGTAATGGGGTCCAAAACCTCCTTTGGAATTAAAATATTTGTTGGGTGGAATTGTCAGCAGAATCATTTAAAAAGTGGATCGTTTACCAAAGTTGATGGATCGCTACCTTATTTATTCAGCGGCATCTTTCATTTAAGGCTAGTTCAATCAGAAACGTAATTGGTTAAGATTCAGAATTTACCCTAGGTTTGTATGCTGTCAAACAAACCTTGTGGAATGTACACAACAATAACTTGGAAAACCACTATAAAAAAACTGTGGTGGTGTGAAAATGAGTTTAACGGCTCAGTTAATTTTTCTGATAGTTGTTGCAACATACGTTTGTACCTATGAATTAATTCTTGCCTGTATGGATCATCCTAAATTAACACATTTTTCTACTAAAAATAGTACATTTATTTAGTAATCGGCGAAGTAATAACTATTATAAGCTTTATAATTTTCAATATACTATATAACTCGCTCTACACGTATATTGTGAAGTACCTGCAGGCACTAAATAGGTATCCAGTATGAATTATACCTACATAAGAAAATAGACAATTATTCTATTTGTTGCCCCGTGTATAAAAACATGCCAATTATATCGGAAAAAGATGTGTAGGTAATTATAGAATTAAATCTCCCTTATATTTTATCTTACGGTTATGCATACCCAATGTCATGTTATCAAGTTACTCAAAAGTCACTAAAGAAATGCACGTTCTCGTTTGAATAATGTCAAAACATAATTATTTTTGGTGGTTGGCTGTATGGCTCACCATGTATGAAAAGTTATCATGGCGAAATATTCTAACCTCGAAATTGTGAACAGGTAGGTATTAACTTTATGAAATCATTTCTCTATGGCGCAACTGTAGAATTATTGAGTGTTTGTAAAAACCTATTGTGATTTATTCGTGAATTACCCTGTAACAGTAAATAAGTTTAGCTGTACCTCTTTATGTACACTTAACCAAAACTTATATACGCAACATAAAGTCAATCCAGCTAGTCAATTTGAAGAAAAAAATTGATAAAATCAACAATTCTCCACTTTAACGCCTTGTATCTCGAAAACTAGTCATAGGATCGGAGGCAAAATTCATGCCTCTTAGGACGTTATTGAAATCATTATATACTGAGAAAACGGTTACATTTAAATAAATTTTAAAACACAGGGTGTCCATAGTTTTTGTACTTCCGACAAATAAACCACCTTGTATATTTTGAAGCTTAAAGACACACCTTTCCCAAAAATCAATCAATAGGTAGAGTTTTGAATTAATGCTTAAAAAAATGTATGTTGTGGTTCTCTCTATGAAACACCGTGTATAAGAAATGTGTAGTGTGTAACATTTTCTCGTCAAAGTACTATATTGGGAAGTACCATTTGAAGATATGATATATTGGTATATAGTTGTCAGTCGATGTACGTCAAGTAAGATTTTTGGAATAAAAGTCGAAATAAACAAAAAACACTTCACTACGATTTTCACAAAAAATTGGTTTACAAAACCCACGACAAGTGTTTCGCTATACTACAGCTTTTTCAACTGGAGTAAACTAAATTACAATTACTGGGTTCGATATGAATAAGGAGCAGGTAGTCAGTGGGATATTAGATAATTAAGTGATTATTGTACGAAATATTATTCCATTTCTAAACAGATTTAAAAGGGGCCAATTATTCAAATAAATCTGGTCATTTGATAAATTTTGTGAATTCTTGTCTTTGTTGATCTCTAAGCTTTCTAGGAGATTCAGTTTTTGACCTTTCTATGTATTATAATATCTGTATAAGAGGGTTTGCGGAAAATTGAAAAATCGTGTATATTGTTTATTTTCATTATGGTCAAATCTAAGTTTATCGAATCATTCATTTCAATTTATTTTGTAAATTTGATTGAGCGATGAATGTCATCAATGAAATCAAAAAATTTATTTATTTGTCTATCAGTTCCTACAAAGCAACATAAGATATTGTCTACATATCTATCCATTATAAGAAATGTTTAATCACCCCTACCAACACAAAGTAGCCGCAAATGATAGTATGATCCACAGACTAGTGAATGACCCTCTGTCAGAAGACAATTTCAAAAAAGAATTAAATATAATTAAACAAATTGCAGCCAATAACAGATATAACTCAAGTTTAGTTGACAGTATTCTATCGAAAAAACTATATAAAAAGAAGTTCATCTAATCGATTTAAATACAAAGTCAAATTTCAAGGTTCTTACTCCGCAAACCTTTAGAGAAAATTTCTAATTATTTAAGACAAATATATTAATATTGCTTACAGTAACAAATAATACTTTGGGAAAATTTATCAAAAGCAACAAAGATCGAATTTAAAAGTCTGATAAATCTGGAGTATATAAAAACTAACTTGTGGTACTTGCAAGTTTTTACATAGGACAAACAGGTAGAACTTTCAAGCAAAGCATATCCGAGAATAGAAACAGTTTTATTAAGGGCAAATCTAATTCAACTTGGCTAACCATCTCTTGAGTGAAAAGCATTGCTTTGCTAATGAATATGAATTTTTGCATGCAGAAAAGAAAGGTCAAAAACTGAATCTCTTAGAAAGCTTAGATATCAATAAAGACAAGAACCAGAAATTTTTCAATCTTTCGTCCATTAATAACTTAATTACCTAATATCAAACTGACCACCTGCTCCTATTATTTATATCGAACCCCAGTAATTGTAATTTAGTTTATATCCACTTGAAAAAGCTATAGTATAGCGAAACACGTGCCGTGGGTTTTGTAAACAATTTTTTTTGTGAGAATCGTAGTGAAGTATTTTTAGTTTACTTTAATTATGGATTTTCATCAAGTCTCATCCGCGACTACAATAAGTGATTTCATAAAACTCAAAACATACAACTGAAGCTCTGTTGTGGGTTGTTGGAGTAGGCTGTTCAGTAAGCCTAATCATTCTGGTTCTTTAGAGCCGACTTCATGAAGAGCTTCGGCTAAAATACCGTCCATGTTGTGCAACTTTCCTGGCTCGACCTGAATGGGTCACTTCCACAGCTTTTTTTTTTACGGTATGAGCTTGATAACGAATTTTAAATTATGCAAATCTTTAATTGACACTCAGGTACCTTTCGATGAGTTTCTAGTTGCGAAAGACGTACATAAAATGGCAGTCAGTGACAGTGCGCGAACTCCACTGTGCATGTATCCATTTTATTTTTCAAACGTTCGAAGAGCCTAGCTTTCCCAGTGTGTTGTATTTTATATATAGGTACTGCAGTTTCGTTATATGAGTTGATAAATTATTTTCATTCAGCAGTATTCTTATTTTTATTTTTGCATGGTACCAGGGATATTTTTACATACATTGTATTTTATTGCGTATATATTTTGAATGTGGACTTTTTTGGTAATATGAACCCAAATACAAATTCGGCATTTGGAACTTGAAGTTCATTGCCAAGACGACTGTACAACTTTCGTATAGGAGCATTTAGCCATATGCTAAAGAGTAATCTCGCGGATTCAGAAAATTACACTGAGGGAAATCGGCCTGGAGACGATAAATGATTCATTCTCTAGAAAAACGAAATAGTTTTAGACCGCTAAGTCTACGGGTGGATGAAAAGTTTCACTAACAGGAGTTTCTATTTCCTTTAGGAATTTAAGATCCTTTGCGAAGCGGGATAAGTCTCCGGGGGAGGATAAGGGTAATAGTATTTTTTGTGATTCAGAAATTTGTAAGGTTAACTCTGACAAGAAACTCGCCGCCTGGTACCTACCTTTAATTATCGTGAACAGGCTTGTTGATTAGTACTGTTCTATGCTTGCTATAAAAACTTTTAAACAAAAAATTATACCGACGAAAAAATCAACTGAAAAGCAAAAAATAAAATAAACCTTCTTATTCTAAATGATAATTGAGCTCCTAAACTAATGTAAGAAACTGATTTTGAGTCGGCGCCAAACAAACAATTATCGAAGATCATTATCTATGAAAGAAGTAATCAAAACGCAGCCGTGCATCTCGCTGCCATCATTTTACGCTTTACCTAATTCAATTGCTAGTTTGTTTGGCGCCGACTCAAAATCAGTTTCTTACATTAGTTTAGGAGCTCAATTATCATTTAGACTAAGGAGGTTTATTTTATTTTTTGCTTTTCAGTTGATATTTTCGTCGGTTTAATTTTTTGTTAAAAAGTTTTTATTTTTCAATTTTTTGTTGCTGAAATCTACTAATTACTACCTACTTAATTTTTTATTACTTCCAAAATACTTACTTACCTAGCTTAATTCAACTATTAACTATCAAATAATATGATTTTCTATTTCAATTATTTATTATATAATGTAAATTAATTTTGAGAGTTCTGGTTAGTTGATTTCATCACTTCGTATATAATTTCATCCTTTCATAGAATGTTATCATTTTGACGGATGTAGGAAGGTCTGTCAATGTCAACTACATATGTGTGCCAAAGTTCACAAGTGAAAAATCAATTATCCCCTATTTTTCTACCCGTAAGGGTGGATAATTCCATACGAAATCCAAATATGATCAACTATGAGGTATACCCTATCTGATGAAAGAAGAATCATCCAAATCGAAGATCCCAGTACAAAGTTATGCCTGATAGAATCGGTTAACGGACCATAATTCAGAGGGTGAGTGATCAATATCCTTCATTTTGCTACTCTTAGGGGTGGATTTCATCTTTTAAATTTGAATGGGACCAATTTCGAAGAAAACCCTATCCACTGGAAAACGAATTATCGGAATCGGACGCCTCAGTGAAAAGTTATGCGTGATCATACATGAAAAAAAAATGATGGAAAAAAAAATATACGGGTCGACTAGAGAACCTCCTCCTTTTTGGTTTCGTCGGTTAAAAATAGAGAACCTCTGAACAAGAAAGCTCATGGTATCGGTAGGCTTCTTAGTTAAAATTCACACGTGGTGTCTGTCTAATGAACAGTCCTTCACTTGTCAGTAATGTAAGATTTTCTGTTATATGGTTTTTTCAATAGGTTGACTTGGTAGCGTGGTATAGAGGAAGATATGCGAGGGTGTATTTAATAATAATGCCATGTTAGGGGCACACTAAATCAGTCAAATTTAGAGTGCACGCTTTCATAATAATGATCTTGATAATCTGCTCACAACCTTCAATTTAGCAATGCATACAAATGGTCCAACTAGAATTTCCCAATATTCTCAAAGCAAAATCGATTATGTGTAGTAACTTACCAAAAACATACCCTAATAACAAGAATACCTTCAAATGGGACAGACTATTTGACTATTTAGTAAATCCAACTATGACAAATTTTACGAAATCTGCCTAATGGAAGATTGGGATACATGCTTGAAAACTGACGACCCTTTTCAATCTTACTACAACCACCTGATCGGTAGCTTCAACCAGGCCTTTCCTATAATAAAAATTAAAATAAAAAATGACAATAAAAAAATGTGGTTAACGAAATGAATTCGAACATCATCCCATAACCCAAGATCACTGCACCAAATTAGAAAATCTACTAACGAAGTATTTTTCCACGAATACTACAACTCCTACAAACGGATATATAGAAAAATCACCAAAGCAGCAAAAAAGGCCTACTTCTATAATAGAATACCCAAGAGTAGTAATACAACTAAAGAGACCTGGCGAGTCGTAAATGATTTTCGTGGAAAGAATAACGCTAAAGCTAACGGAGAATGTCTAGATCCAAATTTGTTCAACGAATACTATTGCAGTGTCGCAAAAAAACTCGCAGACAATATTCGGGATGCAACTGATCCACTTCTATTTATGAACAATATAAATACTTCAGCAACGTTTTAACTATCTGAGACTAACTTGTGTGAAGTGATGGAAACTATAAAACACATGAAAAACAAAAGTTCTTGTGGAGTTGATAAGATATCAATAAAAATATTCGAGAATATGCCAATCTTCACGTTGGAATTATTAGTACAGCTAATTAACAACTCCTTTGCAACAGGGACCTTTCCAATCTTCTTGAAAACCTCAATTATAATTCCTATCCATAAAGGTGGTGAAAAACTTATCCATCCAATTATAGGCCCATCTCACTCTTACCAGTTCTAGGCAAAATAATTGAGAAACTAGTTAAAATAAGATTAATGAACTTCATAAAAGAAAACAATATTCTAAATAAGCAACAATTTGGATTTCAGCGACAGAAATCCACGGGGGATGCTGTTTTCACATTTCTCAATAGACTATACACTGAACTGAACCAGGGGGAAGTGAGTGCAGCAATATTCTGTGATTTGTCGAAGGCCATCGACTGCGTAGATCACGGAATTTTGCTGCGCAAACTACAACTTTATGGATTTAGGAACCAAAGCCAGAAGTGGGGACAGTCTTACCTAGTGATAGAACCCAACTTGTTAAAACCCACAAGTTGTCAGACAGTGGGGCAATCCATTGTGGCTTCCACAAGGATTGGTGCTTGGTCCAATCCTATTTTGTTGTACTTCAATGACCTGACTAGCTTAACAACTGACGGACTATTTACAGTCTTCGCAGATAATACAACAATTCTATGGCATGATAACAACATTGATAGATTACATATGAAAATAACCCGAGATATATCAAAAATTAAAGAATGGTGTAATGCGAACCTAATGTCCTTCAATATCAACAAAACTAACTGTATAGCATACCACTGTGCCCTACCCGATATTCCTTTAGGAAATGAATCCATAGTCAATGTGAGTATGAACAAATTTCTTGGAGTTTACATCGACAAGCAATTGAAGTTCCATGATCACGTTAAGCAATTGGGAAAGAAGCTTGCATCAGGATGTTATGATATACGTATAGTAACCAATGAATTGGGTACAGCAACGGCCAAGATGGTTTACCATGCACTGGTTGAATCGCATATTCGATATGGTATAGCATTCTGGGGTTCATGTAACCAAGAAAACTTCCAATCAATATTTGTCTTACAAAAACGCGCCATTCGATATCTATCAAAAGCAGGACCGCGAGAGTCATGCAGGACCTTATTTAAACAGAATAATCTACTAACCGGCTCATCTTTGTTTATACTTGAGACAGTTTGCTTGATTTTTAAGAATAAAGACTTGTATAAAGTCAATGAGGACATCACTCGCCAAAAAGGTAATTTGACACTCCCCATTCCTTCCACCAATATAATCAAGAACTCATTAATATATAAATGCTGCAAAAATCTATAATCATATTCCATGGAACAGAAGAGATATTAAAGACTATAAACGATTTAGATCATCTATGAAGAATATTCTTCTTGAACATGTTCTTTACAATGTTCAGGAGTTCTTTCAGGTCACTTTTCAATAATTAGGAACACTATATAATCTAGTTTAGTTATAGTATTCTTATTTGCAATTTAGCTTGACTGTGATACCTGCATCAGGATCTCGTATTTTTCACTTTGTATTTATAAATTTTATATTGTTTTTATTTTTTATTTATATATTTCCTTACATTTCTACATTTTTAATATATTTTAACGTGTTGTTCATGAATATAGACTATACTTATCAATTTGTTATGTCTTACATGAAATGTATTGTATTTAACTGTGACTGTGTTCAAAATGTCTTGAAGTATCTGTAAACTTACCCCCCCCGTTACTTTTTAATTATTTATGCATCATATGTACTATTTTAATGTTTCTTGTGTATGCATGTATAGCATACGTGTTTTTACATTTTTGTATATAAACTGACTTAATTCTGTACTTTGTCAATAAGAATTCTTCTTCCGGCAATAAAGTATATTTGAAAAGGGAAACATTCTCAATTGAATATTGATAGAAAGATTTTTCTGTGAATTGAAAAATCCACGATTAAAATGAAGTTATTTTTTGTGAATGTCAAACAGAAAACAACTACTTCCCCGGCTAAAGCCACGCTGGACATTGAACTACATCTGATAGATATTCTGAAAAGGCCCTAACTCAAAAGAAAAAATCTGAAATTGAAAATTTGCATTTTCATTCAGATAGTTATTTGATTTTCTATTCCAGTCTTAATTAGGAACTCATAAAGATGAATGAGGCAAAGAAGAATGTTTTCCAAAAGAGAGTACTCACCAGAAATCATTCGTAACATTGACGCAGGAGAGACATCGCATTCACTAGGTCTTCAATACATTTTTGTCGACGAAAATCTATTTCACGCTTCCACGATCATCAGGAAGACCGGAAGAAATGGGAAACACATTTTCAAGAAGCAATCTCACTTTGCAAAGATGGAAAAAGTTAGAATCATTTCTTTTGGAGAGACACTTCGAAATTAGTGTTTTCTGACATTAAAACCTGTCATGGGGTATGATAGATTGATTTGTTGAAAATATAAACAGGATGATTTGATTGGCTACTCAAGGTGTCTCGCGTTGGAAATCCATCCCTGTAAATTGGGTGGCAACTTTTATTATAATTTACTGCTTGAGAGTACGCTTGTGCAAGTTCTAGACTTGTAAATTTTGTAAATTATCATTATCATAATAGGTACCTAATAGGCATCGTATCACAGAAAAAAAAAACAAACGAAGAAAAACAACGATGTATGTCAAGAAGTATACGTTTTTTATTCGTAATCGTGAATCATCAATTGACTTATTACCGAAACAACTTTGGGTACAAGATAGGTTTTAGGCTGGCCTGACCTAACCCCAACAGTGTCTCATGACTTAGCATATATATATATATGTATACAGAATGAGTCAGAATAAGACCGACAAACTCCGACTACAGATTCCTCACCTCATTTCGTGGTAAAAAGTTGCTATCAAGGTATGTCCTAAAATGCAACTCCTCTGAGATACAGGGAAAAAATTTGAATCTTGGTACACTAATCAAGGTTTATCAACGTGCTAATTTGAAGTTATAATTTTTTATTTTCGTAAACCAGTGGCATAGTTACAATGGTATGTGGTCATATGTTCCTTCATATTTTCTTGGCTCATCGATACTTAACCTAAAGTCATGACATTCCATGTGCCTAAAAGTGGAGGTTTCTGAGGTAATTGAGAAAAACTTAAGATATGTCCTTAGTAGAGATATAATTTCCTATGTGCAATAATCTCGCATAATGCTGATTTCTCACAACATATCGAAATATGTGTCAACCTCCTGAAAAAAATTTAATGTTGGGAGAATCGGAAACATAGTACGGGTGAGTCAGAATGAGACCGATAACTCCATTTTTTCATTCATCATATTATTTGATCGAATCGATGTCGGGATTCACTGCATATGATTGTTTTGACAGATCAACTGACAACAAATCCAACCTCAAGTTCATAATACTCCAATTAGATAGGAGTTAAGGTCTAAAATATGTTTTTCGAAAAACTGAAGATAAGTACTCTTAATTTGTTGAAGTTTATGTTGGTGTATCATTATCAAGGCCATTTCTGATTGAATTATCTAGGAAAATATTATCCGATCAACATTCGTGATAACTAGTTGCAAAGTCGAGCCTTTCATGCTAGTTTGTGGTAGGCTGTTCAGTACACCACTGATCAAAGCATAAAACATACACGAAATTTGGAACTAAAAAGAAACGTGGCCTTTTTTCATTGTTCCCGGTAGAAACACACTGATATATCGATACTTACAGTAGATCAAAATTGACAGTAACCCAAAACAGTTTGTATTATTGTCAAGTCATCTGTCATCATTTCAGTCAGTGAACATCGTTTCAAAATGGATTATTCATTTGATGAATATAAAGATATGTATTTCGTTTATGGTGAAACAGGGGGAAATGCCAGAGCCGCTGCTGAATTATATTAACATAGATATCCAAACAGACATCATTCACATTTCACTACTTTTATAGCTGTGCATCGACGATTGAAGGGAACGGGGTCCTTTGAATTCAGTAAACACCCTTGTGGTGCGAATAGAACAAGAAGAGATAATGTTACGGAAGAACAAATTCTTGAACGATTAGCAGCAGATCCTTCTACCAGCACTCGGGCTATTTCGTATAGGTTACAAAAGTGTCACAATCAACAGTAAGTTGGGTAGCACGTGAACATCTATTGTATCTATTTCGCCTACAGAAGGTGATGGCCCTAGATGCTGGTGATTATGGCATTCGAAGATTTTTTTGTGAATGGTTTTTGAGGATGTATGAAGGAGCAAACGACTATTTCAATAGTAGGAACAGCCATTTATGGGATGAACAAAATCCGCATGGAATGTTTCGAAAACGCTACCAACAAAAGTTTTCAGTGAATATTTGGGTGGGAATTATCGAAAATCGTATCGTTGGACCATATCTTCTTCCTCCCCGTTTGAATGGGCAGAACTACCGAGTGTTTCTTGAACACGTTTCACCTGGGCTTTTCGAAGACGTGCCTCTATTGGTTCGTCAAAGAATGTGGTATCAATATGACAGAGCCCCTTTAGACGTGGACCCATACATTGGCCTGCACATTCTCCGGATTGAACTTCACTAGACTTTTTTTGTGGGGATACCTTAAATCCCTAGTACACACACCTGTAGAATCTGTGGAAGATTTAACGGCAAGAATTTTACAAGCATGTACGTTAATACAGGATACACCAGGAATATTTCAAAGCGTGCGACAGTCGATGATACGGAGAAGCCAATTGTGTATTGAACAAAATGGTGGTCCATTTGAACATTTGCCTTGTTTGTTTCTGGGCCCACTGAACCGTTTCTATCATTTAAGTTGATATTAATATACAATAATTGTTTTTCTTCATCAAAAACATGTTGATTGGATAATATTTTCCCAGATAACTCAACCCGAAATGGCTTTGATAATGATACTCCAACATCAACTTCAACAAATTGAGAGTGGGTACTTATCTCAGATCAATACCCTATTGATCTGAGGTACTTATCTTCAGTTTTTCGCAAAAATTATTTCATACCTTAACTCTTATCTAAGTGGAGTATTATGAATTTGAGGTTGGGTTTGTTTGTCAGTTGATCTGTCAAAATAATCATATGCAAGTATGAAAACATATCAGTGAATCCGCGACATCGATTCGATCAAATAATATGATGAATGAAAAAATGGAGTTATCGGTCTTATTCTGACTCACCCGTACTATGTTTCCGATTATCCCAACATTAAAAAATGTTCAGGAGGTTGACGCATATTCCGATATGTTGCAAGGAATTAGCATTATGCGATTATTGCACATAGGAAATTATATCTCTCTCTACTAAGGACATATCTTCAGTTTTTCTCAATTATCTCAGAAACCTCCACTTTTAGGCACATGGAATCCTGTATCTCAGATGGGATGCATTTTAAGACATACCTTGATAACAACTTTTCACCTCGAAATGAGGTGAGGAATCTGTAGTCGGAGTTTGTCGGTCTTATTCTGACTCACCATTATATATACATATATATATATATATATATATATATATATATATATATATATATATATATATATATATATTTATCTTGATATATAAATTACGCGTCACGTTGTTTGTCCGCGATGGACTCCTAAACTACTTGACCGATTTCAATCAAATTTGCACACCGTGTGTAGTTTGATCTAACTTGAAAGATAGGATAGCTCACATATCAATTCATAGCCGCAATATTATTTTGTTGCAAATTATTTGTTTATTATTTGACAATCACAATTATCTGTTAGCTCCAAACGATTCTAACAGATGGCAGTATCTGTTGACTGGATTGAGTAAGAACGGGATAACGGGATAACGAAAAAACGGGATGACAGGATAAGGGGATAACGGGATGAATAAAAAAAGGGGTAACAGGAAAATGGGATAACGGGAAACGGGAATAACGGGATAACGAAAAACGGGAAAACGGGATAACAGGATAAGGGGATAAGGGGAAAACGGGATAATGAAAAAAGGGATAACAGGAAAACGGGATAACGGGAAAACGGGATGACAGGATAAGGGGATAACGGGGTGAAGAAAAAAGGGGTAACAGGAAAATGGGATAACGGGAAAACGAGATAACGGGACAACAGGAAGCGGAAGGAGTCAAAAGCATAATCTAGATGGAACAACATAAAGGAAAACATAGAAATTCTACGCGGACGAGAGTTTTCGGCAAAGACATTTTAGGAAACATAGAAATTTGGACAGGACAACGTCTGTCGGGTCAGCTAGTATATTGTATATATGTATATGTATGTATATATTTTCTTTAGTTTCTTGACCACATATATATTTTCTTCAATTTCTCGGAATAAAGGTCTGATTCAGTCAATTCATATCATTTCTCATAACTACGTTTCGACATGGTATTTGTCATCATCAGGTTAAAACACTAAAATAAAAAATATGGAGTTTGAGACATATTTAACTTAACACAATATTGAAATGTATGCACTAAACTAATTCTTTAAAATGTGGTTCGAAATATAACACGTTATTTAACTCAATATAAAAATATCTGAGTATTCACTTACAAATTATTTTATTTGAATTCTGCGTTCGCATTGTACGAACGTTATTGTAGGTGTGTGACTGCGAAGCCGAAGTTATCGGGAATGGTTTGTTTATCTACATATATATATATATATATATATATATATATATATCGTCGGCTTCACAAGCAATCCACCTAACTCCAAAATCAGCGATTTCACAGGAGGCACAAAAAAGTTTTTTAATTGAGTAATATCAAATTAATTATATGTCATACATTTTAAATATGTCGACCCTGTGCAGTAATAGATAATAGAAAATTTTGAAAAATTATTTTATTAAGGGAGTTATAGTAATTCCAAAAATTTAAGATGGAGTTTACGTACATTTCCGAGAGTTTTTATTATTGCTAAGCAATGAATAATTCAGTAGCTCAAATATAATCTTTTATAAAAATTATAGTAAAAACTTCAAACCAACAAAAAATATCAACGTGAAATGAATGAAATTCCTCTGAATAAAAACTGTATCAAAGGTGATAGTGAGAACTCAGCAACGTAATAATTAATAATGGGAAAAGTTATCGTGAATGGATAAAAATCCGCTAGCAGACCCCGTTTCAAAACATGAAGCTTTTATTTTCTTTCTCTGTGGATATAAGGCTGGCAATCAATTCATTGCTATCGGAATTGCATTTTTTTTATTTCTTCATTCAACGTCGGCCTTTTTCTGCGACCAGGACTAAACACCGACGCCGGAGAGCACACTCCCTCCAACCAAAATGTTTGCCGCATCCTCTGGTTTCCAACCAGTGGTAGGACTTTTTAATGAGCTCAACATCCATGAACTCGGAACCGCCATCCTAACGTCCCCTTCGAATGACGGTCTATCTATCGCCATATCTCGTGCTCATTGATATGGCACCTCCAGCGGTGAATATGATACTACACCATCCAAGTACTGGCCGCGCCCAGCCTTGCTTGACTTCAGATATCGATAAGACTCTCATTAACTTGACCAGCCAGCCGGTTCCACGGGATTGCAATTCGTTGATATAATCATTGGTGATTATTGTATCACTTATATACCCTGTTGATAAGTTGAACAGAGTTAGAAACAATACAAGAGCAAAGTGGGTAACTCCTATATTTACTCTTAAACAGAAGTGCTGCAAACTACCTAACTACATTAGAAAGTGTTAACGGCTGAACAATATCAGTTTTGCGACGAAGATATTAATTGTATTATAAACAGGTACTCACGGAAAGATTTCTTCAGTACTTTTTTTGAAATTTTTATTTTCTTTATTTTTTTTCAAATATTGCCTTAAACACTACCATGCTGTCAAGAGCTCATGGCGTTTTGCGGGGATACGCGAATGTATGTATGAAGGAATAATTGATAAAAATAAAATTCGTTCGGTTATAGAAAACAAGAATGGCATGCCGCTGAGAGTCGAGAAAGATTCGTTTCATGCGTCTTTACCCAGGAGCGTAAAATAATGAAATAATAAAAATATACAGAACGTCTCATTGGGTAAAAAACGTGTTCATCTGGGGCTGTGATAGAAAAAGTATCCCTGCTGTTCACAGGGTGCTCCGTTAAGAGGAAAAATAATAGAAAAATGTAAAATTTTCCATATAGGATGTAGGAGGAAAAAACATCGCGTCTAGCTGTGATGGAAAAACGATGACAAGAAGTCATTGATACTTATATTTTCCGGATTTCTTCGATGGATTTGAATAGTATTCCATGTTTGTGATTTATGAACGTGTTCATTATTTTTTCACGTAATTTCAAACTTGATTTATCGTTATATAATGAAGTTGGAAGCCTATGTGCCAAAGCAATAAAAATTTAAATGTTTTTTTATTCTTGGTCTCAGTTCTGACAAATAAAGCAGAAAATATAATTTGAAAACGACGTTCCTGAATAATTGAAAAGGACTCTTCAGACGCGGATTTCGATGACGTCATTATTTCGAAAAGCTTTGAGCGTGAAAACGATGTGTTTGATATGTGTGGCGTTTCAGACATGTGAAAGTATGAAAAATTAAGAGTAGGAACGAAGTTCTAAGTAATCAAAAATGATTCCTCAGACGCATGAAAGAATGCTTGAAAATAGAGCATAAAAGACGTCTTCTTTTCGATACTTTAATGAGGTTTTCCTATTTGAAATACATGTGAATGATTAAAATTTAGTTTGAAGTTTTGCGTGTATTTGAAGTGACAAAAATGGTCCTTAAGACGCCTGAAGAAAATGAATAAAATAAGGCGTGACTGGTGGAAAATTACTCTCCAGAAAAGAAATGCAAAAATGAAGCGTGAAAAGCAATGTGTTTGAGTGATCAAAATGATATTTCAGACGCATGAAAAACGAAGTTTCGAATATATGTGGAGATGCACGTTGAATTTACTCTTTTCAGGGTATCCCTACGATGACGTCACCTAGTTATATAGATTACAGCAGAGGTTCGATGAGTTGGTGTTCGCTCATGTTTGAGGGTGCTTGAGGTGTATGAGGCTGTATGAGGGTGTTTGAGAGTGTTCCTATGAACATGAATGCTGTGGTAGTGATTGTCAGTTGAATTTATTGAAAAAATTATTCATTCTCAATTCGTAATTTTCCTTTGATAGTTTCGATGTTTTTAAAAAAACTATTGCTTTGAATAATTTGCAATGATTTTAGCTACGAGTGGTTGATAGAAAATTGTTTTGATCAAATTTATACCTAGTATCAATATTTTTTAACCATTTGTTCAGACTTTCTTCTCTCTGCTCTGAATATTCTTATTTCTAATATTATTTTGAGACACAACCTTTTTCATATTTCAAAATGATTGAATATTTTTTCGTGACTTACCTGCCCATTTGAAAAACATGTAAATGACGATACATTTTTGGACGTATTCAAACCGTCAAAATGATGCTGCATCCTCATATGCATTTGATATTAATATGAAGATTGAACATTAAGGTAGATTATTCGTAATGTATGGTTATAATGTTACTCTCTGCAAAGTCATGGATCCCGGCTCAATCACCCCCTATAATACTCCATATATATATATATATATATATATATATATATATATATATATAAATATATAAATAGAACGTAATGTAAAGAGTGGCCGAGGATGGTATTGGGTTGATCTATTACGTGAGCACACAAAAAGATTCCGACCGGTCACTAGGTCAACGGTCATAGCAACTCCTTGGTTGGAAGTTGTGAATGTACTATCAATTGGCGATGACAGATCTATGAATATACCCGCGAAATATACCGGTAATATATTTTGGGGATTCAACAATCTGAGCAATTCAGATATCTTCCTGTCACCTGTTTATATTGTCCAAGTTTCATCACTTCAGAAACACTTTACATAGTTGTGCCAAATTAGATTTGGAACAGGAGATGATTTCATAACAAGCTGAACTCTTATAATTTTCGATATTGCCTTGTAAAAAATGTAAAGATCTGAATCGGTGAATTTGTTTTCGAACAAGTTGAAATTGTAACTCTTGGCTTCAATATATGTATTTATTTACCTTTGTATTTTATTTTTCTTCAGCTGAACAGAACTTTGTATCCTAAAGAACAAAACAAAACATATACACAAGGGAAAATTGAGGATCTATACTTTCAGGGGTATATCTATATAAGGATGTGTGCCGAAAAAAAAACACAAGCTATCTTCTGAGAGCGGATGGATTGTATATCCTCTACCAGATCTTGCTACCTGAGAAGTGGAGCCGACTGTCTAGAAGATCAAACACAAAAAAAGGTCAAAATAATTGAAAGTCAAGCTACTTTCAGACTAGGCGGAACGCGGAAATGTAAAATTTTAATTTTAGGCCAATAGAAACGTTGGAATTCAATCTCAAGGTCATTCCGGCGTAAATTGTTAAATTTCAGTCAACTTTTTCTGGCGGAAGAGTTATATATGGCGGAAGTATTCAACAAACCTAAAAGTAAACGGCAAGGTAACGTATAGTTATTTGTAAACGAGTTGAAGCTGTTATTGATTCTCTGAAAGTTGTATTCTTTTTATAGATATTCGGCCCTAGAATACATAATAGTTCCTCGAATATTTGAGGCGACATACGCATATAATTGAAAAATTTATCATGGAGCCTCATTTCCTCAAATAAATTATTGCTTTCTCCTTGCTTCATTCTCATATATGTCATCATTAAAAATCTCTCGAACCCAAAATCTTCTTTTATTCCTCAATGTTTTTTCAGCAGGTATAATTTGTAGATCAACAATTTTTTTTTAATGTATTTCTCTAGCTCTTTGAGACCTGATTTTCATTTCAACTAATTTGAGGCACATAGCTCCAATGACTAATTTCAATTTATTAGACTTTATCATGGATGGAGATCGGTATTTAATGCCTATCAAATAAATTACTGAAAATTGATTCATTTCTAGTCGATTACGATTTCGATATCCTTTGTGTCTCTGAACACTGGCAATCGGAAAATAATCTGAAAACTATCAATATTCCTGGCTACATATTAGCTAGTCAATTTTGTAAAAAAACAACGGTTTGATGGTGGTGTCTCAATTTATCTAAAACAATCAATAAAAGCGAAATCCTTAGATGTTACGCATATTCAAAAAGCTACATGCTGAATTTTGTGGTATCGAATTAGTAGATTCAAAATTATTTATCATAACCCTGTATAGACCCAGTGGTTCAATTGTTGATATTTTTTTTGAAAAATTTAGAGTTGTTGTTAGACAGATTTGTTCATCGTGACAGCAAATCATATTACTAGGCGATTTTAATATCGATTTCAAAATTAACTCTTTACCTACAAATGAGTTATTATGTCTTGTAAATTCGTATGGATTAACTTACAATTGAAGAATATACTAGAATTTCCATTAAAAATCGAGTTGTTTAGACAATATTCTTACAAATTTGAGCTCAAGCCTTACAAATCTGGGGTCTTGGAACCCTGCCTCTCAGATCATGCTGGTCAATATATAATAATTGATGTAATACCCAATAATTCAGTAATCACACTTACAGTAGGAATATACAAATTTGGATTCAAATTATTCAATGAGGAATTATCTCAGATAAATTGGAGTGATATGAAATTAAATTCTGATGTTGACTTTGTAGCTTCCTTTATGATCTCATAGTTCATGGGCTAATAGAGAAAATATTTCCACTAAAAAAAACAAATTTAATAAAACAGACAGCTGTGCCTTGGTTCAACAACGATCTGAGATCACAAAGGAACACACTGATGAGTTTAAAAAATGTATGTGATTCTACCAAAACCCACGGGGACATCAACATATTTAAGTGTTACAAAAACACTATGAAAAACAGTTAATTTTAACTAAAAAAAAAGCTTAATGATAAGTATGTCTCAGATGCTGAAAATAAAACGAAGCAAGCTGGCTTGATAAATTTCGAAAGGAACAATTCTAAGTGTAAATGCGACACTTCAACGGACAAACTATCGCCTGATGATTTCGTTGAATTTTTTTCCAACGTGGCAAGATATAATCAAATCTTTACCACATGTACCCACCACAACATTCCTAAATTACAAAAATTTTCCCGCTCCATCTTCCCTATTTTTTATGCAGCCTGTAAAAAATTTCTGATGTCAGAGAGCTATCTTATCTCTGAAAAACTCAAGATGCCTAGATATCCATGAACTTAGTAGCAGAATCTTAAAAGAAACTATTGATACAATTGCAGAGCCTCTAACAAACCTAATTAATCAAATTTTCGAAACTGGTAAATTTCCAGATATTTTCAAATACTCCAAAATCATTCCGCTTTTCAAAAAGGGAATAGGGATGAAACTGATAATTATAGACCCATTTCTATCATCAGTATTTTTTTCGAAACTGATTGAAATTATCTTAAAGCAAAGATTATCCAAGTACTTGAAGACAGCAAGTTTTTTAGTAATGAACAATTTGGCTTTCGAAAAAATCATTCAACAACAAGTGCAACAATGAGGGTGGTTGAGCAAATAGTTTGGTCTTGAACAGGGAAATCATGTGGGTATTACTCTGCGATTTATCTAAAGCTTTTGATTGTGTTTCCCATGAAATCCTTCTTGAAAAACTCAGCTACTACGGAATCAGAGGTATCACTCTCACACTTATTGAATCGTATTTGACAAATCGTTTCCAAGCTGTATTTTTCAATAACGAATTGTCCAGTTTTAGAGACGTTAAATTTGGTGTCCCACAGGGTTCGTCCTGGGCCCACTGTTGTTTTGTAATTTATATTAATGATCTTCCTTCCTTTTTGGCCCCAAATGAAAGTGTTCTATATGCAGATGACACTACTTTAATTTATTCTCATGAGGAATATAATTCCCTAGAAAGCGTATCGGAAGAAATTGAAGAGAAAGCTGAACAGTGGTTCATAGCTAACAAGCTGAAATTAAACAACAATAAATCACAAAACTTGATAATCTCTACCAGGAAACTCATCCCAGAGGATAAAAATGTGAAGCTACTAGGATTCATTTTGGACGATAAGCTAATCTGGACCGAAAGCCGTCAGGCAACTTAATTTGAAACTGTCAGCTTCTTTCTGTATTCGACAACTCAGACATTGCACAAATATAAACACTCTGAGATCAGTTTATTTTTCTTTATTCCATTCTCATCTTAATTATGGCATTGTAGTTTGGGGAAACTCATCTGCAGTTTCTAGCGTGTTCCGACAACAAAAAAAAGCTATTAGAATTCTGTGCAATGCAAATTATAGAGAAACCTGCCGACCACTGTTTAAAAATTTAAAAATCATGACTCTTCCTTCCATTTACATTTGGAATACTTTGATAGAAATTCACAAAAGAATTCCCACATTAATAACACAATCAGACATTCACCAACACAACACCAGAGGTGCAGATATAATAAGAGGACCTAGACATAGGCTCAGTAAATCCCAAAATAATTCACTGAATTTGAACGTCTACAACATTCTTCCAGGAGAAGTTAGAAAATTAGGAACGTTTGCTTTCAATAAAACAATAAAATTATTTTTGCTCGAAAACCCCTTCTACTCTCTTGAGGAATATGTTAAATGTGTAAGGCAAGGTGTAACTATGCTCAGGGAATCATGACTTGTCAATAACTTTTCAATTATTTTTAAATGGTTGATGATATGATTGATCACTTTATGCTCAAGTTCTTGTATGTGATGTCTATTATGTCTGGAATAGCATATTGATGCTCTATTGTGTTCATTTTGTTTTATTTATTTATTTACACATATTTTGACACAAACTTTTTTACTACTTGTGAACTACAATTTTACTATTTTTTTAACTGTGACCTGTCATAAATGTATTTTGTGTACATAGCATGATTAATAAAGTATCTATCTATCTATCTATCTAATTCATTAGAGGTTAACTTTTCAAACGTTTGATTATAGTTAGCGCCAAACATCTGATTCCGCGGTTCCGCATAGTGAGAAAGCATTTTTATTTATAGCGGAAAAATTATAAGGAATTTGACATTTCCGCGATCCGCGTTCCGCCTAGTCTGAAAGTAGCCTCAACCAGAAATTTTATCATACATACATGACCAGGGTGGGTTCGGTTACAGTGGTGCCGTGACCTGGATACAAAGTCAGTAAAATCTGAACAAATGCAAGATAGTGGTAAGCGACTTGAAGAACTGACTAGTGCATTGTTATTAATACAAGAAGGGAACCAAAAGTTGTTCAGCCAATTATTGTTAGGAACAAACGAACAAGTTATCCCTACCTTGGATAAGCCGTTGGGGCAAACATCTGTTGATAACTTCAGTGGGAATGCGATTATGGTTACCCCAGCTCCAATCATTCCCAGATTTCAAGCAGATGGAAATAAACATTAAGTGCTATTTTTGGAAGAATTGAAGAGATATTTCGATTGTTTGAGAGCTGCAGGCAAGTTGACATTACAGATCGTTAAGGAATGTCTGGATGGACCAGCCCGATGTTGGATGGGACTGTATAATTTGAATTGGTCAAAGTTTTTCGAGAGCAATTGTTCAGTTCTGTGCTGAACAGTCGTAAATTTCAATCAAACTTTTCCTTCACGTCAAAAAATTATATTTTCCCACCTGACTTATTTTTGACATTAACATTTTCCAACAAAATACAAATACAGGGTCATTAATCAATAAACATAATAAATTATACGATTATAAAGATCCGACATTTCTCCCCCTTGCTAGGAGAATTAGTTTTCTTCTAGTTCCAATAAACAATGTTTTGTGACTGGTCGTCAATATTCTCCCGTAGACGTCTTGACATCCACGACTCGAATTTTTGGTCCGGTCCAGGATAAACATTAGTTATTCTTCCCAATTTCCATTGATATCTAGGGGCAGTGTCATCAACCAAAACGACAACATCATCCAGTCGAATTGGTTTCCGATCTCTGGTCCATTTGTTTCTTCGGGTGAGTGTCGCTAAATATTCTTTCACCCAATGTCTCCAAAAAGAATCTAAAAGTTGTCTTGATAACTTCCATCCTCTTCTTAGGCCGTTTTCATCTGGATTTTCAGGAAATGGGGGGCCTTCTCCATTCGATGAACCAAGCAGAAAATGATTTGGCGTAAGTGCTTCGAGATCATTGGGATCATTTGATAATCTTGTCAGAGGTCTAGAATTAACTAAGAGCTCTGCTTCTGCAAATAGAGTCTGCAAAACTTCTTCCTTCAGGGGTTGCTGATGGAGAACGTTACCAATGACTCTTTTAATAGATCCTATGAGCCTTTCCCAAGCCCCGCCCATATGTGCCGAAGCAGAAGGATTGAACCTGAATTCTATTTTCTTAGAAGACATATAATTTTCGATGGATGATGTATCCAGATCTTGAATCATATTGCGTAATTCTTTGGACGCTCCTCGGAAGTTTGTTCCATTATCACAATAAATTGTATCTGGTTTTCCTCTTCTAGCCGACATTCTCATGATTGCCATAATCGCAGAGTCCGTGTTCAGTGTGTTAGAAATTTGCAGATGAATGGCTCTCACAGCTAAGCATGTGAACAATACCCCCCACCTCTTCTCAAGTCTTCTTCCGATTTTTACCAGAATAGGTCTAAACAAATCCATACCTGTGTCCACGAAAGGCCGAACTTCTTGCCTCAATCTTACTTCTGGTAATTGGCCCATGATTGGGGGTGTAGGCTTGCTCCGTTCTTTTTTGCATTTATTGCATTGGCTAAACACCGACTTGACAGCTGCTCGTCCATTGATGATCCAGAATTTTTGTCTTAATCCATTCAGTGTCGTTTCTATTCCTATATGACGAAATAATTCATGGAAATGTCGAATCAACAGTTTGGTGTAAGGATGCTTCGGGGATAAAATTATCGGCTGTTTAGTGTCTTCGTCCAAATTTGGGGACAAGTTTGTCGTACCTCCCAAAACCAAAATATCATTTTTTATCTCTGGAGAAAGTAAAAAAATTTTGCTTTCTTTTCTCAGCTCCTTTCCTTTTTCCATTTGACAAATTTCTTCACCAAAACATTCGTATTGTGACTGTTTTATCCAAATAATTTCAGCCTCCTTCAACTCTTCCACTTTTAACTTCCCTTTTATTCTGTCATTCTCATTTTTCGTTTTCAAATTGTTGATGAATCTCAAACACCAACCAGTTGTCCTTATTAATCTCAACCATTTCGAAAACTTCTTTATATCTGGTAAGACATTTCCATTACTCTTGACCACCAGGCATACCTCGCATGACATATATTTTTTTTCATTTCAGAGTCACAATTATAATTATTGCTTATTTCTCTGGGCCAATATTCTTCTGTTGATTTCAAAAATGCAGGTCCATCAAACCATTTTTTTAAGATAACCATTCCTTGGGTACCTTCATCAGATGATCCCACACAGCATGGAATATTGCAGTAAAATATTTCAAAATATTTCCATGAAAGTTACTGTAACGTAAATAAACTTAACTTGGTTCAACTAATTTATTTAACATTTAATCTACAACTTAATTTATATTACTACGCCACTGAATAGCTCGATCATATGGGCTCGTTCAGACTGTCCGTGCCATCTTGAGGGCTACCTATTTATCTCCGTCACAGAATTCCCGATCTTTCGAATTCCGGCAGTTGGCGACGGCATGTTCCAATTGTTTCCAATATTGACCGTTGTTCTCCGCGGAAGAGCGACTGGATGGTTCTCGAATATCTCCGGGGATGATCTCATCGCTGTCGATGGCAACATGTGAGGCGACAGGTCCGGCCTAGGTTCGTTACATTGCCCCCTTCTTAAAGACATTTCGTCCCGAAATTTCATCCTTGGAGTGTGACGATATCTGCATGACTCCCCATATCTGCACCGTGAAGTTCGATGGAAGTAACACTCCACGGTCTTCATGATCGGTCGTGGAAGAGGGTTACAGCAAACCAAAATCTTGACGCCGCTGGATCTGAATATCGCCTCCAGCATACTTCTTATGACTCTCCAGTCCAACCCATCAATACCACAGGACAATTTTGGAATTGCTAGATCCACCAGATTCTGGTCCACCATAGTATCTCTTAGTTTGGTGAGACTCTTCCAGACATCTTCATAGGACGGTTTATCTTGGGAATGCCTCTTGGTAACTAGGTAGTAGATGTTTCTCTGGCCTTTCTTCAACTGTAGCACCCCACCAACTTCTGGATTCTGCTCCCGCAGTGTTTGGAGTTGACCAAATTTCTTGGAGAACACTACGGCGATGCCCCTGGACATTCGAAGATCTTCTGCCACACAGTGCGCTAGTGCGTAGTCAGCAGGCACCTCGAAAAGGTCTCGTGACTCCTCTCTAGTAACCCATGTAGAACTTTCTGCCCGTTTGAATACAAGGACATAAACTTCTCGAACGTCATATCATCCTCCGGTGGCTTGAGGGTGCGAACTTGGTCATGGTTTCCAGCGTAAGGATCCAACCTGTTGAAATGGACGACCCTTGGTTTCCCTCGGGGTGGCTTATGGATTCGGTACACAAGGTCGTTTATCCTTTTCACGATCTTATACGGGCCTTCCCACGAGTTCCGCAACTTTGGTGATAGTCCACGACGACGTTTGGGGTTGTACAGCCAAACCAGGTCATCAACCTTAAATCCTCCAGCGTCGGCCTTGATGTCATAGGTCTTCTTCATTTTATCGCTGGCACTCTGGATGTTCAACCGGACTCGTTGATGGAACAAAGAAGATACTGGTCCGGGAAGTACTGGTCCCAGTCTCTTTGATGGTCAGAGACAACCTTGGACAAGTGGCGGTTGATCGTCCTGTTCATCCGTTCCACCATTCCATCGGACTGCGGATGTAGGGCCGTGGTTCTTGTCTTGCGGATGTTCAGCAGTAGACATATTTCTTGGAAAAGGTTGGATTCGAAATTTCTGCCTTGATCCGAGTGCAGCTCCATTGGAATACCGAATCGACATATCCACTCTTTCACCAAGACGTCGGCGACGGTGATGGCTTCCTGGTTGGGCAGGGCATAGGCTTCCGCCCACTTACTGAAGTAGTCCATTGCCACAAGGATGTATTTATTCCCGTGCTCGGATACGGGAAACGGGCCGGCGATGTCAATGGCGATTCTCTCGAACGGGCTGCCTACGTTGTACTGACGCATCGGGGCCTTGGGGCGTATTCGAGGTCCATTGCTAGCAGCGCATACAGCGCACTTTCTGCACCAGTCCTGGACGTCAGCTTGACAATTGGTCCAGTAAAACCGTTGCCTCACTTTCTGCAGGGTCTTCGTCACTCCCAGATGTCCTCCAGCGACTCCATCATGGATTTCCCGCAGCACTTCCTCTCTTCTGTTCCTGGGAACAATTATTTGGCGTCTGTCTTCCCCACCAATATCGGCCTCCAACACACGTTTCAGGATCCCATTGTCCAGAATAAGAGAGTTCCATTGTGCCCAATAGGACTTAACAGCCGGCGAGTAACCTGCGACTTCCTGCCACGACAAGGCATCTGCATTCTTATGGCTAGTTCCGGCTCGATGTTCGATCTCGAAATCGAATTCTTGGAGTCTCTCGATCCAACGTGCTACTTGACCCTCAGGATTTTTGAACTGTAAGAGCCATTTGAGAGCTGCATGGTCAGTTCTCAACAGGAATCTTCTTCCATACACGTACTTGTAGAAATGCTCCACTCCCTTTACAACAGCTAACAGCTCTCGCCTGGTGACACAGTAATTGCGCTCTGGTTTGCTAAGCGTCTTGCTGAAATAACCAATGACCTTCTCCTGTCCCTCCTGGATCTGAGATAGGACAGCTCCAAGTCCCACGTTGCTGGCGTCCGTATCCAAAATGAATTTCCCTTTGGGTAGGGGATAGCTCAGTATAGGTGCGTTGATCAAAGCTCCTTTCAGCTTCCGGAATGAATCTTGACATTCTTCGGACCACTGGAACTTTGTTTGGCCTTCCGTGAGCCTGGTCAGTGGTTTAGCGATGTTGGCGAATCCCAGCACATATCGACGATAGTATGTGCATAAACCAAGGAAACTTCGAAGTTGGTGAATGTCTTTTGGGATGGGCCAATCCTTAACAGCTTTGATCTTCTGGTCATCCACTGCTACTCCTTCCCCAGAGACAACGTGGCCGAGGTATCGTACTTCTTTTTGGAACAGATGGCATTTCTTAGGGCTCAGCTTCAATCCGGAGTTCCTCAGTCGCAGGAATACTTCCTCCAAGTTTTTCACGTGGTCCTCGAACGATCTGCCGACCACAATTATGTCGTCGAGATACACTAGACACGTGTTCCATGAGAGTCCCTTCAGCACTGTCTCCATCAATCTTTCGAATGTGGCGGAGCATTACAGAGCCCGAATGGCATAACGGTGAACTCCACATCCTGAGCGAGTTCTACTTGCCAGTATCCACTCTTCAGATCAAGGGTCGAGAAAATCGTGGAACCAGCCAACGTGTCTAGGGTGTCATCTATTCTCGGGAGAGGGTAACTGTCCTTCTTCGTGACATTATTAAGTTGGCGATAGTCTACACAAAAGCGTGTCGATCCATCCTTTTGTTCGATAACTCCTTCTTTTCCCATATCGCTGACTATTTTGTCAGCCTCTTCCTTCTTGGCAAGAGGAAGTCTTCTTGCTGATTGCCGGATCGGTCGGGCACCCCCAGTATCAATCTTGTGCTGGACCACATTAGTTCGACCTCCTTTTCCTTGTCCGGTATCGAAGATGTCTTGGTACTTCTTAACTAAATCTCTTAGTTTGGGCTGTTGAGCTGGTTTTATATCTTTGGAAGAGATGGCAACTAATTTTTCTAGTTCTGTGGGCAAGTTGTTGGGTTGGCTAATCGTACCTCGTACACAACGGATCACTGAGGAAACTGGCGAGCAGTGCCCCAATATTGTTCCTTTCTTCAAGGTCACTGGAAAATAATTGACATTCATGACCCTTACGGGCACAAATTTGTCAGCACGCAACAAGGCTTCCTAGTGCAATCCCTCGTCCAATTTTCTCATCATGAAGTTTGGGCTCGAACATCACCACGTTTCCACTGCTCGTACTCCCGTCCAGGCGAGCCTCCAGAATGGTTTCAGCCCTCTCAGGTACGCTTACATCTTCAGCCAACAACACACGGATCAACCCCTCACTTCTCCCATGAAGCACCAGCTCTTCTCCGTTGACACGTAGGACGCCGTCTTTGAAATCCAATTCAAACCCTTTGGAATTCATGATGTCCATTCCGATGATTGCATCGTCTTCGATGTCCGCTACAAGTGCCTGATGTTTCACTTTAGTGCTGCCCAAAATTATTTCAATCGGTAGCTCGCCATATACAGTAGCTGGCTCCCCTGTTGCTGTGCGTAGCTTCCAAGTTGTCGGTTCAATCCGTTCCGGTGTTCTGGCAAAGGAAGGCCCGAGAATTGTCCTAGTCGCACCTGTATCTAGCAGCATGGTGCAAGGCTCGTTATTGATGAGACCGTCTACGAAGACACCTTTGTTCTGTCGTTGAAGGATAGCGACATATGCGTTGTTAACCGGGGCTTGCTGGACACATGCCGACGATTGCCCCTTCTCGTCGACCTTTTTTAGTTTTCCTGCATCGGAGTCGATGAATGTTGGACATTTGCTACGCACATGTCCAATTTTCCACAATTCCGGCATCTTATCTGTCTTTTCTCAGGCAACACTTCCTTCATCACTTTTCTTATGGCAGCTTCCAAGTTAGCAGGCTCCGGTGAGTCTTCCTCAATCGTTTGAACTTTACTTTGGGTTTTGCAGCATTGTTTTGCTGCTTCGAATTCCAAAGCTCGTGCCAGTGCGTCTACGAGATGTGTTGGACGAGCTAATATCAACGCTTGTCTGGTTTCTTGGTCACGGAGTCCATCCAAGAATGCCTGAACCGCTAATCGCTCCATTACATTTTCCGGTATGGCTGGATATGCGAGACGAACCAAGCGTGCAATGTCAGTTTCAAATTCTTGTAAGGATTCGCCCGATTTCTGACAGCGATTTTTCAGCTGGGAGTGGTATACGTGTTCCAAATGGGCCTGGCCATATCGTAATTCTAGATGTTTAATCAGCTGATCATAGTCCTCCTGTTCTTGGGCGGTAAGAGTTTGTAGAATATTCGTCGCTTCTCCACGTAATGCAAGTGTTAGTGCTACAGCTCTTTCCCCTGCATTCCATCCATTTGCTTTGGCCGCTGCTTCAAACTGTCGGTGGTAATTTTCCCATGGAGTTTTTCCGTCGAATTGAGGCGGCTTCATGGAAAGCTTCCCTATTTCAGAAATGACCTTGACATCTTTTATACCCTCTTGAACTTTATCCAAGTTCAAACTCAAGTCCAGCATTGCATTTTCGTTAACCATCTCTGTGGGGCGCACTATTAATTCGTTTTTCCAGCTTACTGATCGTTTCCTTTATTTTGTCCATTTCTGCCTCGATTCCGTCTTTGATTTCATCGCTGATTATTTCCTTCATCTTGTCCATCTCTGCCTCGACGGTTCCCATTCTTTTCTAGACGATTCGCCACACCACAGAGTTCTTTTTAGGCCTTCTGTGTTTCTAGGAGCTTATCTTCCAGGCTCCTTGAATTTTCTCGAAGCTTCTCTTCCAGATTTCTAGAAAGCTTCTCTTCCAGATTTATAGAATTTTCTTGAAGCTTCTCTTCCAGATTTCTAGAATTTTCTTGCAGTTCTTCTTTCACGGATTTAGTAGTTTCTTCGAGTTTATTCATTACCAAACTTAAATCGCCTCCGGGAACTTCGAATAAAAATGTTTCGGGGTCCTCACCTTCTTGTATAAGTCCTTCTGCAAGTCTTTCCTGGAGTACATGCTTTTTACCTGTTGTTTCCAGTTCCCTTTCCTCCAATTCCTGTTTCAATTCCGCTACCTTCAAATCCGCAAGGCGCACTTTTCTTGAACACATTTTGTCTTTGACGAGGTATCAGTCTGTTTTACACGAAAAAGTTTATCAGTTTGTTAAAAATTCACTTCGCGAATTCTTTTCCACGGGCCACCAGTCTATTGTCTGTTTCACGCGAACAGTGTATCAGTTTATATTCCCACGCACAATTGTCCACTTCGAAAACCGGGCCACTGTCTATTTTGGGCGTACAAAAGGTCTATCAATTTATTTTTCTGACTATCCACTCCACGATCACTTGTTTATTTTCTAAATCTCGCTTCCGACACCAATTGTAACGTAAATAAACTTAACTTGGTTCAACTAATTTATTTAACACTTAATCTACAACTTAATTTATATTACTACGCCACTGAATAGCTCGATCATATGGGCTCGTTCAGACTGTCCGTGCCATCTTGAGGGCTACCTATTTATCTCCGTCACAGAATTCCCGATCTTTCGAATTCCGGCAGTTGGCGACGGCATGTTCCAATTGTTTCCAATATTGACCGTTGTTCTCTGCGGAAGAGCGACTGGATGGTTCTCGAATATCTCCGGGGATGATCTCATCGCTGTCGATGGCAACATGTGAGGCGACAGGTCCGGCCTAGGTTCGTTACATTACTATAGAAATATTTTTGAAAGATTTATGAAATATTTTACGGTATGGAATTTTTTGCAATCATTGACGGATTATTTCATAAATATTTTACGGAATATTCCTTCAAATGACTCATTAATATTTCATGGAATATTCCACGAAATCTTTTTGGGAGTTTTTCGCAATATTTAAAAAATGAATATTTCAATATGTTTTCAAGAAATATTTAAAGAATCTTCCAGTAATATTCCAACGGAAGATTTGCAGACGAAAGAATAAAGCTGATAATATTTCACAAATATTTCATCAAATATTTCAAAATATTATGAAATTTTTGAAAAATACGAAATTTTAGATTATAAAATTTAAACCTTTAAAAATTTTCCAGAGATTGTTGCGAGAAATATTTCAAACATATTTCATAAATATTTCGGTGGAGATTCAAAAAAATTTTAAATGTTTTATTGAATATTCCACGAAATATTGTTGAAAGATTGTACAGCAGGAAAATTAAATGGAGATAAACAAATTAATATATATAAATAAAATATTTGAAATTTTAGAAATAATAAATTAAAATATTTTATTGGATTTAAAAAAAATTTTAGGAATCTGGAGATGAATAAAAACGTAAGCAATACTTCGTAAACCTTTCAATATATATCCCGTAGAAATATTTCATGGATGTTTCAAGTATCTTGGCAAGAAATATTCAAAATATATTTCAATAATATTTTTTAATTTAAAATTGAGGCTTGAATTATTTAACGAAATCTTTTAGAAATGTTTATTGAACTTTTTCATGAAATATGCCCAGTTTCATTTTACATTCACAAATCTCCAACTAAAATATTAATGAAATTTTCTGGAAGATTTCTTGCAGTAATTTATTCATCAATTATTTCTTTCATTAAGAGGATTACGATATATTTGAAACATATTTGTTCATCTCCTTTTGAATTACCTGCTGTACAGTCCTGTAGAAATATTTCGACAATATTTTGTGGAATATCGAATAAATCAAATAATATATCGTTGTGAATGGCGTATAGTGAGTAGCAATATTTTGTGGTCCTAGTAAATATTGAAGTTCTCCGAGAAATACAGTTACGAAAATTCTGTAAAGTGGCAGTTATTGAAAATAAAGTGAGATTTTCGATTTGGTGAAGCCATAAAAGACTTAATTATGGTAATTACACGTGAAATCGCCGACGAAATCAAAAACGCAGTGAATTCAGCTCTGAATAAATGTTTATCAGACCAAACATTTATAAAAACCCTGGCAGACACTGTATCCAAGGCCGTCAACGAAGCGGTCAATAAAAACCTCCAACAGGTGGAACAAAAAGTGACCGAACTCAAGAACGAAATGAACCAAACAAAAAAAGATAATGAATCACAAATAAAAATACTAGGAGGTTCTCTGAAGAAAATAATAGGTGAAAATGAATTGCTTCGTAATAAACTCGACAACATGGAACAGGAAATGAAAAAAAATAACCTACGAATTTTTAACTTACAAGAAAATACACAAGGAAATACTCGCCAAGCCCTTATCACCTTTTTCCGTTCTAAGCTGGATATCAATCTAGAAGAAAAGGATATAGACCTCTGCTACCGGATTGGAAAAGATGATAATACAAGGAAACCGAGAGGAATCTTCCTGAAATTGAAGAATTCCGACAAGAGACAGGAAATATACCATAAAAAAAATTGTTAAAAGGAACAGGTGTCGTCATAAGAGAAGATCTCACAAGCCTCCGTGTTGAAATGTTAACAAAAGCCATCGAGAAAACTTCCTTGAAAAACGTATGGACAGAAGGTGGAAAAATATTCGTGAATATTGACAATAAGATTACTATCATTAGATGCAACGATGACTTTCGTAAAGTATTTCCATAGTAGCGTGTGTTATACAGTTTGTTATTTTGCTAGAGGCCCAAAAAAAATAAATTGTTTATTGTTCTTGCAATCTGACCTGCAATTTCTCTTTTCTTAGTAGGTACATAGTTTTTTTAATTCTAATTTTTTTTTCTCTCTATCCAAATCACGTTATTTTTGTATTATTTTTCCTTTTGTATCAACTTATACTAAATGCAATGTTGGAATTCTTGGACATCCTCGATAACCAAGAAGAAATAAAATCAAAAGTTTTCTCCACCTTACATGATTGCATCACAGATTATGGAAATGTAGTTGGATCGAATTATATCGGTATCTTTCATCTGAATATAAGAAGTATCAATAAACATTTGGATGAACTACTTGTGTACATCGAAGAAGTATCGGATAATATAGATGTTATTATACTTTCTGAAACATGGAATGTTGATGTGGTAAGTGATTTTTCAATTCCAAATTACACAATCTACTACAATGAATCAAAAAGAAATCAGAACGATGGCCTAATCATATATGTTAAAAATACAATCTCTACAAATGCATTCCTAACCCCAATAAGTGAAACAAATCTATTAAGAGTAACATTACCAGTTCTCAATACAACAATCGGGATAACTCGCCATATCGACTACCATCAACAAATTCTCAGGTGTATCAAGAGGATTTGAAGGCATACCTCACAACTTTATCAAAGTGCGAAATTGAAATTTTCATAGGGGATATTAATATAAATTTGAATAACAAGCTCTCAAACGAAGTCAATAATTATATAAACATTTTAACAGAAAATGGTTATCTTTCTTACATAAATGAATCGACTAGAATAACCCACAATTCAAAGAGTAATCTAGATCACATTTTTGTTAGAAACTGCACTAATCCACAAAAGTATTCTCTCAACTCCTCAATTATTGAAACTAGTCTATCTGATCATTACATCCTTATGTATACACAAGGTTAGTCAAAATAATACAGTTTCCCGAACCAAGGATGAAAACATCACTATTAAAAAAATTGACCATAAAAATTGGAAGACATTCTTACCAATGAAACTTGGTCTGAAGTTTTACAATGCGAAGATTCCCAAAGTTCATATGATAATTTTATCAACAAATTGATGAAACATATGAATCAAGCAACTAAACATCAATTAATATCTAAAAACAGAAATTACAAACTTAAACCATGGATAACTCCGGGATTGATAAATTCGATAAAAAAGAGAGACATCATGAAAAAAAGATTGAAGGAAAACTACTCAGATGTGCTAAAAAACGAATTTACCAAATATAGAAATAAATTAAATAAATCAATCAAAACAACGAAAAATCAATATTATAAACAGAGGTTGAATGAAAACTCAAGTAACTATAAAAAGACGTGGGAAATAATCAATGAAATTTCGAATAAAATGATAAAAAGAGAAACAATCAGCTCTATCAATATGTTAGGTTCCAATGGGGAAGTTTTATCTAATAACAAGGCGAAAGCCAATGCATTTAATGATTACTTTATAAATGTCGGAAAAGAAATGGCCAAAACTATTACTAAGCCTGATAACCTACCCGAAGACTTTTTGAATGACAAATCTATAGGTCCTACGTTACTGTTGGAACCAGTTACGGAAAACGAAATATTCAACATTGTCTCCCACATGAAAACTAATTGTGCGCCAGGGCCGGACGAGATACCAGCGAACCTAATAAAAACTATTTATCAGTACATTGTAAGTACCTTAGTAAACATTATAAATAAAATTTTCAAAACGGGTAATATTCCAGTGCAATGGAAGGAATCAGTAGTGACTCCAGTCCATAAAGCAGGCAGTAAAAATAACTTTCAGAATTATCGACCCATCTCTGTAATAAGTAATTTTGCAAAAATGTTTGAACACACGTTAAAAAATCGATTAGTAAAATTTTTCGAATTTCATCATGTGATAACAAAAAAGCAATTTGGTTTTATTAGTAACTCGAACACAGAAAAAGCTGTCATTCATTTTACGAAAACCATCACTGACTCCTTGGAAAATTCCGATAAGTGCTTGGCAGTTTTCTTAGACTTGGCTAAGGCCTTCGATACGGTGTCACATGACGACCTAATAGACAAACTTTATAGGTACGGTATTCGTGGGCCAACATTAAACATTTTGCAAAATTATCTATCTCACAGGAAACAATGCGTCAAAATCGACAGTGAACTCAGTTCTCCAAAAGAAATCACAGTTGGTGTCCCACAAGGCACAGTTTTGGGGCCGATATTATTTTTAGTGTATATAAACAGTATCGGCTGTATAAAATCTATTGATAACCTTATCTCATATGCAGACGACACGGCGATTATTTTTTCTGGCAAAACATGGCAACAAGTATATCAAAAAACATCAAATGGCTTGAAGGATATCCAGATATGGCTTAACTATAATCTCCTCAGTTTGAATCTGAATAAAACCAAATTTGTTTGCTTTACACTTCTTAAAAACGATCAACCAATCGAAAACATCCTACAAATACATACCTCTGAATGTCCACAGAAGAAACAATGTGATTGCCCTTCGATAAAAAAAGAATCGAAGATAAAATATCTTGGTGTAGTTCTTGATCAGCATATGAGATGGGACGAACATGCCCTATATGTTACAAAGCGACTCCGCCAGCTTACTTACAAAATGTACAATTTGAGAGAAATCCTAAACATAAAAAATCTGATGACTGTATACAGATCCTTGGCGGAATCAGTTATTAGGTACTGTATCTCCGTATGGGGTGGTATATTTGACTGCAACCTGCACAGTCTCCAAGCCATGCAAAATACAATAATAAAAATTATTCTTCGAAAAAAAAAGCTTTACTCAACAGAACAGCTCTATAAAGAAACTAAATTATATAACATAAGATGTATATATATATCTACCATTGTCTTATTTGGATGTATACTAATAAATATCTTTACCATAGCGAAAATATAAAGAATACTAGATCTACCGAAAATCTGAACGTAATAATACCCATTTTCAAAAAAACTCATACACAACGAACAATTTTCTATTTCGGTCCTAAATTTTACAATACACTCGATCGCAGTTTGAAAGAAAACCGCTCATTTAACAAATATAAAACTGAAATAAAACAATTCATCAATCTTAACCATCTAACAATAGTGAAGTTACTACAAAAAAAAACTTACGTATATGTATGTATATGTGTGTATGTGTGTATGTATGTGTGTATATATGTATATATATATATATGTGTATATATATGTATATGTGTATATATGTGTCTACACGTGTGTGTAAGTATGAGGATATATGAACGAACCTTAACGTGTAATATACATTTTTATATAAAGATATGGATCCTTACCACATCAACCATTCTCAAGAAAGGAAAAAGAGAATAAACTTATAAATAGAATTAGTATCGATTTCAGCAGAAATTTCAATTATTCATATTTTCATTGTAAATAATATATTAATATGTATACCATTCATTTTATCTACCTAATATATATCCTGAATTATTCCAAGGAGCTGCACAAAACAAGCACCTTGAGTGCTTAGGTGAACCCTTGGAGTTATAAAGGATAACCGTCATAAATTGTATGTATACAAATATCTTGTTATTATGGTTTACGAATAAATTGAATTGAATTGAAATAAAACAATTACAAAATATTTTCAGTATCAAGTTCAGCACTGAAAATCGTCCATCAAAACCTTTATTAGAGATTTTTGAAAATTTTCTTGGTGCAGTGAAACATTCATAAAATATATCTACAGAATATTTTTCGAAAGGTTTATGGAATATTATATATATATATATATATATATATATATTTATATATAACGGAAAAAATTTAACGGACATAGCCCTCAGTGAGAAGTGTTAACCGTAGACACGTGTTTCGGGCTCTCGGCCCTCATCAGTACGGTGAAGAAGTGCAAGGATGAACAACACTTGGTAGAAAACGACAAATCAACGGAGTCAACAAACAGAAGCCAGCCGCACATTTGTGGTTTCGGTAGTTTGTTGACTCCGTTGATTTGTCGTTTTCTACCAAATGTTGTTCATCCTTGCACTTCTTCACCGTACTGATGAGGGCCGAGAGCCCGAAACACGTGTCTACGGTAAACACTTCTCACTGAGGGCTATGTCCGTTAAATTTCTTCCGTTTTGTTTACCAATCCCCTCGATATTCTTTCCATTCATATATATAATCCTAGATCGATGTCACGCAGGAGCTATAGCTGCCTCCGTGGTGACGTTGGTTGTTGCCCTGGAATTCAGGGTCTGCTAACCGAAACCACAAATGCGGCTGGCTTCTGTTTGTTGACTCCTTGATTTGTCGTTTTCTACCAAGTGTTGTTCATCCTTGCACTTCTTCACCGTACTGATGAGGGCCGAGAGCCCGAAACACGTGTCTACGGTAAACACTTCTCACTGAGGGCTATGTCCGTTAATTTTCTTCCGTTTTGTTTACCAATCCCCTCGATATTCTTTCCATTCATATATATATATATATATATATATATATATATATATATATATATATATATATATATATATATATATATATATATACTAGAAATCGTCAATTTTATATTTTCACACCAACTATAATCCAAAATATCATTTGTCAATCATAAGTACTCCATAAATAGATATCAAATTGTTTTCTCTTGCCAGCCTCGCATTCACTAATATAAATTTGAAATGAACCCAAATCGTATTCTGGTCGAATTACGCATTACACGCGCCTTTCTACTGGTTGGTGGCACACATAGACAAATTAAAAATAAAGAGACTGTTTGAACCATTGGCGATCTTGACCACCAAGTTTTTGGTACGGCCAGTCGCGCATGGAGGCGCTGCCCGCAATTAACAGACGACTGACATGATAATTCTCCAATTTTGACATTTGTCAGAAAATGACAAACCACGTAATAATTTCAGAATAATTCTAATGTTAATTGTCATCGAAAAATTAATTATAGAAATTATACTATGTACTTGAATTATGAACCCAACGTCGAAAATGGAATGTTTTGTTATTCGAGTTGACGCTGAAATTCCTCGAAATATTCTTTCACAAGGTAAAATATAAGCTGCTTTTCACAAACTGATACTTATTTCCATCCATCAGTCGCAGAAATTTTTGCACAAACTGATACTTATTTCCGTCCATCAGTTTCCATTTCCTATCACCATTTGAGGAAATACGAAGATTATCATCAAACTGGAGTATTTGTTAAGTATACCTACTTGTTCTCCTTTGTGCTAATAAATGAACAAAATTATTGAAGGTTTGTTGTAAATGTAATTTGTTTTTATTTTGGTTGATTTGATGATGAGACTGAAGAATATTTTTAATTTTGTTGTTTTTCGGAGTTTTATTATATAATGTTTCTATAATGTTCTATTGATTATATTTGATGTTGTTTATAAGATCTTTAATTTTGTTCTTGATATTATGAAATAGAGATTTAATTTGAAACTTTATTTTAACCATGAACGAACTAACAGATTCTACGAATCGATTACTGTGTATATTTCATTAGTGATCGGTTTGCCATTCCTGTATTTCATATGATACAACCATTCATATGGAATACAAGAATGGAAAATCGATCACTCATAAATTATATACCATATCAATCACATAAAAGTAACACATTTGAAAAACCCGCCTTATCTCAATCAGTTTTACCAACTGTATTTAGTTCGGCCAGTTGCGAGATATGTCCCCACTGTCTAAACGTGGTGCCAACTTTTACTACAGGTTTGACCACTCTCTTTATTTTTAGTTTCTCTATGGTGGCACATGACTGAAAGTCTTTTATGATGTAGTCGTTAGTTGTAATTGCGTCGATGCGTGGCGTACCGACTGCCGCCGGCCATTCCCGATCGATCCCGACCCAACCAGCAGCAGCCGTAAACCCGCAAATGAGTCGCCATTTTGCCATTCAAGTTTCGCCTTTGTTTTGTTTTTCGTTTGGGTGTATTATATTTGTGAGTTAAGAATCTTGAGTTCCACCTTACATCCAGGGTAAGTATTTAAAAAACATATACTGATCCTTAGTATAAATATATTAGATTTGTCTTATTATCCATGTAGTGTTTTTGTAATATGTAAGTAGTGTGTGTGTGTGTGAAATTCAAGCGGCATACGTTTCCTTTTTAGCACCTAACTTTAGTTGATCTGCTCAATAGGTTCAGTGCTTGTAAAGATTGTGAATAAATACTCAATTATGAAAATATGAACACATTACATTTTTTTCTCCAGAATGAGAACTTTTTTGAGTGATTTTGAGAACTTTATGATCCAATAATATTTAACTATAAAAGAACGTATGATGCTACTATTAGTCAAAATCAAACGATAAACATTCACCGAAGGTCATTTTGTTAAACTAAAACGTAAATGACACATATGGTACTTATTGAAAATGATCAAAAGTAATGAATATTTCACAAAATCTTTCGGCAATAATTCACTGTCAATTCTATACATATAAAGAATTACCCCGTTACTGAAGATTTTTACGAGATTCAAGGAATTCCAGTTGGTACCAAATAATATGGTATGGTAAAATTTTTGTTTTTTGGCTATTATACTGGCTCAGTTTGAAAAACTACTGAAAAACTGATTGCTCTTTGTCATTGGACATTTCACTAGAGCAATATAAATTTATGAATATGAGACGTTTTGAAATTATCCAGTCATCATCATGACTACTTATCAGAACATTAATATTTTTTTATAGAAAACAGGACCTATATCTGTTTACTCTTGCAATTATAAAAAAGGACTTTTTATTTGATTTGACGATGTTGATGATTTGTTCAAAATATTTTTAATTCATATTTTTGATCAGAATACAACAAAGTTTCTGAATCGAAATTAATCCAGTTCAAATAGATATTTTACAATAAACTGCTTTGTTAGACGTTTCGTGTCATTATTTATCATCAATAACGAAATATCACCTTATTTGGTTACAGTTTATCATGAGAAAGGAGTAAATTACTGGATGAATTAAATTTGTTTATTGAATTTCCGAAGTTATTCTAAATTCAAAATAATTCTGGAACTTCTCGTTTTCTTCTGTTAATATTCTCATCATGGAAATCTCCATTGAGTTCAATGGAATTTAACCAGTTATTTGGAACAAAATATTGACATTTGTTTCTGAAATGTTCGTCACTTAATTTTGGTTAGATATTTGAAGAATAATTTTTCTGGTAGAATAACTGGGAAAAAATCGTGAAGAATCAGAATTAATTGTTTGCACTATTTTTAATTGTCAATTGATGACAATTCAAAATAGTGAGTGATAATCTTGATACTGACAGATATTAATGAAATTGTATTGCTATTGTGAAATATTACCTGTGGGTATAAAGAAATGGGCATAAAAATAGAGGTCCGTATTGAAAATTTTCATGTTGAGGGTGGCCCAAATTAAACAATCGATTTTTTCTATTTATATCAAGTCTTGAGGAAGTAGATACAAGAGTTACGAGATATCAATATATCCCGTGGATTAAAAAAAGTCGATAGAGAATTCAACTTTTGTACTTTCATATTTGATTGATGAAAGGGAAATTTTTAGCGTATGTAACAGTTTTGTGATTTATAGTATGATTGTGCTTGAAATTGGTATCTAGGTGTTTTTAGGATCGAAGATCATGATTAAAAATCAGTAACCATCAGTGTTTTGGGCTTGGAAGTAATGAATATATTTGATGGAAAAATAAGAATCGAAGATGGTGAACCAGTTTTATTATTTATTCAAATGGTTTGGTGGGGATTGGGATCAATATTATTGAAAAAAAACCTATTGCTTTCTCGCCAATGTTTCGAACTTTAATAAATTCATCATCAGGGCTCAAAAATTAGTTTTTCCGAATGTGCACAGTAAAACAATAAGAAATAAAAAACTGACATTCTAGCACAATGTACGGCACAAGAGATTTTACATTCAGCTGAGACAAATTAAATGTTCGTTATTCACGTATCTAGAATGTCTGTTTTTTATTTATTATTTCACTGTGTCCACTCGGAAAAAACAAAATTTTGAGCCCTGATGATGAATTTATTATTGAAGGTCGAAACGTTGGCGAGAAATCAATAGTTTTCTTCAATAACATCGATCCTAATCCCAACAAACCATTTGAGGAACATATCTATGGATCACAAAAACAAAAAAACACGATGCAGAAAATCATCAGAAATCGCTATATCTCCAATACATTTTTTCTGTGGAAATATATTTATAGTTCCAGATTTTATCTCGTATTTTATGGTTCTCAATAGAGAATAATTCCTTTTCAACATCTTTTCATTATAAAAATAATGCTTTATCATATAATGAATGTTGTTAGATGCTGTTAGGATGCAGTATGAAAAATCCACCGATATGGAAATAACATCGAGTGTTAGATTATGATTGGACAACTCAAAAACCAGGGCAGAACGGAATACGTAAGCTATATTCATTTCCTGATATTTGATTATTTAGTTCACTAAGAACAAAGAAATTTTGTTGCACTATTTTAGAGCGCTTCGTCGCTATCACAGGCTTCCCTCAAAATAAAATTTCAATGTAGTACAGAAAGAGTTATGTCTAAAAATATTTGTTCAATAAAATTAACTAAATTTCCTTATATATATATATATATATATACAGGGTGGCCCACCACATTCGCCTCGGTATTTCTACGAGAAATGAAGAGAGTTAGGGAAAAACTTTTAGCATAGTTATATGTGGGTCCATGAGGAGCATATTCCAAAATTATTTTGAAATATATAGGGTGATCCACAAAAAAAATTTTTTCTTATGGAACACCCTATATTTTTTTATATTTTTAGATACTATAGACAAAATAAAGGTGAGTTACTATTATATTTCCCATACTTAAAACTGACCGTTTCCGAGAAATTTTGAGAAATTTAAAAATACAGACCATAATTTGAAAATTGTTTTCACCCTGTAACGTGTAACGAGCTGCTCGTGATTAAATGTACTGCTTAGCTCAAAGGTTAAAGTTAACTACTACATGAAATTTTTAATGCAATATTATACAGAGTGGCGAAAAAAATTGCCTCAAAATTTGGACACACATTTAATTAAATAACTTCTTAGTTGAATGGAACACCCCGTATTTAGTGGCGTAATTTGACGAAGAATTAGATTCCCTTCAAAACTATATTAGGGTTCCCTATACCTATCTCTTCTGCTTTTTACACAAAAGGCGTTTTTATATTTTACTTATGAGTAATTTTTTTATCTTAAAAATGAAACACACTGTATTGTAATGAATAGCTGTCATTTTTTCCGCACTCTGGATGACCAGAATAGATGGTCTGTTAACGTGTGGGGAGGAATTATAGGAACACAAAAAATAATGGTAATTGAATTTTATATTGTTCAGACCAAAAAAATACTATTTGAAATAACAAAGTTATTTATGTCCGAAATTATAAAAAGGTGACAATGATTTTTGAACATTCTGTATAATATTGAGAAACGGGTTTTATCGAAATCAATAGCCCAGAACCTCTTTTATGCTTGGTCAGAATTCGAAGGGATGATTTCTATACATTTCGATGTTATTTAGTTTCCAATTTTACCTAGCATTTTCATAAAAAAATCGATAACTCAAGAACGGTTATAGTTAGGTACATAGTACCTCATTTGAAATCATATTATTTTTTCCTGACCTATTCAAAAGTGTAACGGAATACAGGGTGTTCCATTTAAAAAAACACAACTTTGGTATGTCACATTTTGTTGAGCCACCCTGTAGGCTCCAAAATAATTTACTTTTGCAGCTTTAATGAATATACATATAATGAAATGGAGAAATCCTCGAAAAAATCAATGGTTTGGTTTACAGGGACCGTGTCGTATTTTAATCCTTGTGCAATTTTTTTTCTTGTTTTTAATTTTCTCAATGAAACATAATGTTGATTTTTTTTTAAATCACTCTGAATCTTTGTGGAAAGTGAATTGATGTTACTCTAATCTCTCGACGAAATATGAAACTTTCTGATTTCGAAATATTAAAGTTCTCATTTCTAATATAAGAATATATTCATTACAGAACAGCCATCAGTAACCGTCGACAATTTCAACTGGTTCTCCCTGACATGGATGCGTAAAATATGTTTTAATTTTAATTTTATTTGATTTTGCAATGAAAAGTTGAGTTAATATATTTTTTCTATTATATTGATCTTTCATTACTTTCTCCTACAAATATCCATCCTTATTCGCCCCTACTGTATTGAAATTGTCGAAAACATACAGGTGTTCCTTAAAAAAAAAAAATACTGACTCAAATATCAGTGACTGAAATCGTCCATTTTAGATTTTTTTCTACTTTATACTTATCTCAATGAGGTATATAGTGCTATTACAATTTCTGAACTTGCCGAAAAATGAGAAAGGTCTAATCCAACCCTACATTGTATGATCAGGTAATGCACACCTATAACGTCTCTTTCGAGCCGGTATTCTTTACTGCCCAGCCGAAATTCACTTAGAGTTTCATGAAATATATCCATTTATAATTTGCGAAACCTTAAAAATCTTGAAACATTTCAAGATTAAATTCGAGTGCTTGACTCACACAAATTTTAAAGTAATGCCAAAACTTCACTAACTATTCCATTACATATTTCAGCGGCCTGTTCACGCTATTATAAAATATTGGAAGAATATTGCCTGAATATTTCATAAAATATATTTACGAAGTATTGCTAATATCCTTCAGGAATTATTTCATGGAATTGAAAAGGGAAACATTCTCAATTGGATATTGATAAAAAGATTTTTCTGTGAATTGAAGAATCCACGATAAAAATAAAGTTATTTTTTGTGAATATCTAACAAAAAAAATATTTTCAACAAATCAATTTCATGGAATATTCTGAAAAAAAATCTTTTTGAAATATTTTACAACATTTATATCGAATATCACGAAAACATTGCTTACAGATTTCATAAGATATTTCTCTGAAGTATTGCTGAAACATTTCAGAAACATTTCACGATAAATTTCATTCAAGCGACCATTAAAATATTGCAAAAATATTCCCTAAAGATTTCAAATCAAAATGCCTGTGACCTTACAGAAATCTTGCAGATATATTTCCTAAGGATTTCAGGAAAAATGTCCCTGTGAACTTTCAAAAATCTTGCAGAAATATTTAACGAAAGATTTCAGAGACCCATTTTCGCGATCCTTGAAATATTGCAAAAATCTTCAAAAAAAATGTTTTCGGAAATGTTGCAAAATCTGTATAAATTTTTTTATGAAATATTTCAATGTGAGAAAAAGTCGGACATAACTTTATTTCCTAAATATTTCAATGAAAGATTTATGAAATATTTTCACCTTGCTTACAAATATTTCATTAATATTTCAAAAATATTTCGTGCTGTGTGGGATATATTCTTATAGCATTTAATTTCATTCCTCGTGGCTTCATCTGCTGGGTTGACTTCAGAAGAAACCCATTTCCAATCTTCGCATCTTGTTCGTTCTTGAATCTCCCCGATTCTGTGAGCAATAAACTGTTTGTATTTTCTACCATCACCTCTTATCCCTCCAAGAACGCATAGTGAATCGGTCCAAAAATAGGTCTTACGATGGTTACTTCGAGTTCTGAAATTCTACTTGCCATCACTGCACCTTGTAACTCCAATCTTGGGATTGATAGAGGCTTCAGCGAGGACACTCTCGTTTTTGGTGTGATGAAAGACACATCAATTTCGGTTACTTCAATTTCACGGAGATACGATACAGCCGCAAATGCTTTCTCACTGCTGTCTGAGAATGTATGATTCTCAATTCCCCTAGCAGTTGGAATTTTCCAAAGTAGACCAATTTCGTAGCAACCCTCTACTCTTTTGATTGTATTTTTCATTAACTTCGTAGCCTTCAAATTATCCGGGTTCATTCGCTTGGGGGTCAATAAAACTCCAAAAGATTCTGTTGTGAATTGTCCTCTCATTAGATTCTGTAAATCATTGTCTTGGTTACTTTCCTCACATACATGTAACACGTGACATTTTCTATTATCTTTTTCATCTTGCCCCAAACTAGGTCCATGTATCGACCATCCTAATAAACATCTAGTTGCCATAAAATAATTTTCTGGTCCACATCGTATTTGTCGTGGCGTTATCAAATGAATGTTGTCCTGTCCAATTATCATGACAGCTCTCTGATTTTCATAATTGGGAATGGGAATTCTTAGATGCGAATATTTTTCAATATCTGAAGTTTTCACTGTTTGTGACGGTAGTGACAAGTTGGCTATTGTCCGAACTCCCCTCAAAAAATAAACTTTACTTTCTTCATCCACCATGGAAATTTTCATGTTGAATCTGAGAGAGTTTACTTGTGAAGTGATTTCGTCATTCGTCCACTGCAAACACAATTGCTCTGGAGATCCAACAAAACCTAGATGTTCAGCGATTTCTGCATCTAATAACGTGATTGTCGATGCCTCATCACAAAGTGCATAAATTGTTGTGGATGCTTTTGGACCATGAAGTTTTATGGAAATCATCCGCAATAATGTTTTTCTATCTCTGGCCACTGCACAAAGCATTTCAACCTGGGGTTCTGAGTTACTGGCATTCATGACATTTTCGCTTGCAACAATGCTGGATTGTGCTTTTTCTTTGTGGAGCAGAGGGTGGTGGAACAATTTGCACCCCATTATTCCACAGTTCTTTCTATTTCTACATTTAAATTTATGGTGATTTCGTTTTAGGCATGAAAAACAAAGTTTTTTCTCAATTACTGTTTTCCACCTGGTATCATTGTCGTCTGCTTTCATCCGCGGACACACATTTTCATGAGAGACTTTTTCACAGTACGAGCAGATGAACTTCCCTGAAATCTGAGATTTCTTCTCTTCTATCGTACTTAGAACTCTTTCGGATTTTTTCAAATGGTTTTGCCTCTCTGCTTCAAACGGTTGTGGCGTACTGACAAAACAGGCGGCACTGGCGTAACTCTCCAACCATTTCGCAAAATCATCCAAATCCACATTCTCATTTCTTCTGGCAACAACCTCTCCCCAGTTCAGTTTCAGGATATCTGGTAACTTATTGAGAAGATCCTTCAACAATTGAGGATTTTGAAGATGCCCCGTAGATCCCAGGGCTTTTATAGTAGACACTATATTATTCACCTCGTTTGATAGATGAATGAGTTTTTCTAAATTACAATCTTTTATGAAAGGCAAAACTCTTATTTTCGAAATTAGGGTTTCGATGATGAATTCTGGTCTACCAAAACGAGTTTGAAGTGTTTTCATAATTAGATCAACATTTGATGTCAACATCATTCCGGAAACTGTTGATTTCGCAGGTCCTTTCAAACATTTCTGCAGTTTCAGCACGATCTCTTCGTTCGAATATTCACATTGTTTACAAATGTTCGTAAAATGTTTATAAAAGAGAGGCCAATCTTGGGGATTTCCGTCAAAACAAGGAAAATCTTTGTCCACAACTTGTCGCAAAATCATCCAAATACACATTCTCATTTCTTCTGGCAACAACCTCTCCCCAGTTCAGTTTCAGGATATCTGGTAACTTATTGAGAAGATCCTTCAACAATTGAGGATTTCGAAGATGCCCCGTAGATCCCAGGGCTTTTATAGTCGACACTATATTATTCACCTCGTTTGATAGATGAATGAGTTTTTCTAAATTACAATCTTTTATGAAAGGCAAAACTCTTATTTTCGAAATTAGGGTTTCGATGATGAATTCAGGTCTACCAGAACGAGTTTGAAGTGTTTTCATAATTAGATCAACATTTGATGTCAACATCATTCCGGAAACTGTTGATTTCGCAGGTCCTTTCAAACATTTCTGCAGTTTCAGCACGATCTCTTCGTTCGAATATTCACATAGTTTACAAATGTTCGTAAAATGTTTATAAAAGAGAGGCCAATCTTGGGGATTTCCGTCAAAACAAGGAAAATCTTTGTCCACAACTTGTCTGGCACTCATTTTCGCTGAAATGGCCTGGGATTGTCCTGAAGTAATGACCTGGGATTGTCCGGAAGTTTTGACTGAGCTTAGAACATCCCTCAGAGTATCACACAGCATTCTGATTTCGTTGTTGGAATTTCTATTTTCCTGGGAAACGGCCCATTTCTCGTCTTCTTTGGTCTCAGTTGCTCCTGGAAAATCATTTATCCAATTGGCAACAAGATTATCATTTGTTTTGTCAACAAATTTATCTATTTCAGCAATGTTTGAATTTCTTGATGAAATATTGCTTTTTTCAGTGAGCTGGGCTTCATAATGTAACGAACCTAGGCCGGACCTGTGCCTCACGCGTTGCCATCGACAGCGATGATGTCATCCCCGGAGATATTCGAGAACAATCCAGTCACGCCGCGGCAGATAACAACGGTCGATATTGGAAATAATGGAACATGCTGGGCACCAACCGCCAGAATTGGAAACATCGAGAATGCTGTATCGGAGATAAATAGGCCGCCCTCAAGAGGGAGTGCAGTTTTTCGGCGAGTCGATAACATCGAGCTATACAGTGGCGTAGCCAGTAATATAAATTAGTTGTCAATTTAAGTGTGAAATAAATTAGTAAAACCAAGTTAAGTTTATTTACGTTACAATTGGTGTCGGAAGCGAGATTTTGAAAATAAACAAGTGATCGTGGAGTGGATAGTCAGAAAAATAAATTGATAGACCTTTTTTCACACCCAAAATAGACAGTGACCCGGTTTTCGCGAAGTGGACAATTGTGCGTGGGAATATAAACTGATACACTGTTCGCGTGAAACAGACAATAGACTGGTGGCCCGTGGAAAAGAATTCGCGAAGTGAAATTTAAACAAACTGATAAACTTTTCGTGTGAAACAGACTGATACCTCGTCAAAGACAAAATGTGTTCAAGGAAAGTGCGCCTTGCGGATTTGAAGGTAGCGGAATTGAAACAGGAATTGGAGGAAAGGGAACTGGAAACAACGGGTAAAAAGCAAGTACTCCAGGAAAGACTTGCAGAAGGACTTATACAAGAAGGTGAGGACCCCGAAACATTTTTATTCGAAGTTCCCGGAGGTGATTTGAGTCCGATAATAGAATCCTTGAAAGAAGAGCTGCAAGAAAATTCTAGAAATCTGGAAGAGAAGTTTCAAGAAAATTCTAGAAATCTGGAAGGGAAGCTTCTAGAAAATTCAAGGAGCCTGGAAGATAAGCTCCTAGAAAACACAGAAGGCCTAAAAAAAGAACTCTGTGGTGTGGCGAATCGTCTAGAAAAAAGAATGGGAACCGTCGAGGCAGAGATGGACAAGATGAAGGAAATAATCAGCGATGAAATCAAAGACGGAATCGAGGCAGAAATGGACAAAATAAAGGAAACGATCAGTAAGCTGGAAAAACGAATTGATAGTGCGCCCTCCACAGAGATGGTTAACAAAAATGCAATGCTGGACTTGAGTTTGAACTTGGATAAAGTTCAAGAGGGTATAAAAGATGTCAAGGTCATTTCAGAAATAGGGAAGCTTTCCATGAAGCCGCCTCAGTTCGACGGAAAAACTCCATGGGCAAATTACCGCCGGCAGTTTGAAGCAGCGGCCAAAGCAAACGGATGGAATGCAATGGAAAGAGCTGTAGCACTAACACTTGCATTACGTGGAGAAGCGACAAATATTCTACAAACTCTCACCGCCCAAGAACAGGAGGACTATGATCAGCTGATTAAACATCTAGAATTACGATATGGCCACGCCCATTTGGAACACGTATACCACTCCTAGCTGAAAAATCGCTGCCAAAAATCGGGCGAATCCTTACAAGAATTCGAAACTGACATTGCACGCTTGGTTCGTCTCGCATATCCAACCACACCAGAAAATGTAATGGAGCGACTAGCGGTTCAAGCATTCCTGGATGGACTCCGTGACCAAGAAACCAGACAAGCGTTGACACTAGCCCGTCAACACATCTCGTGAGACGCACTGGCACGCTTTGGAATTCGAGGCAGAAACAATCTTGCAAAAGCCAGAGTAAAGTCCGAATGATTGAGGAAGACTCACAGGAGCCTGCTAATTTGGAAGCTGCCATAAGGAAAGTGATTAAGGAAGTGTTCCCTGAGAAAAGACAGATAAGATGCTGGAATTGTGGCAAAATTGGACATGCGTAGCAAATGTCCAACATTCAAAACACGACTCGATGCAGGAAAACTAAAGAAGGTCGACGAGAAGGGGCAATCGTCGGCCTGTGTCCAGCAAGCCCCGGTTAACAACGCATATGTCGCTATCCTGCAACGACAGAACAGAGGTGTTTTCGTAGACGGTCTCATCAATAACGAGCCTTGCACCATGCTGCTAGATACAGGTGCGACTAGGACAATTCTCGGACCTTCCTTTGCCAGAACACCGGAACGAATTGAACCGACAACTTGGAAGCTACGCACAGCAACAGGGGAGCCAGCTACTGTATATGGCGAGCTACCGATTGAAATAATTTTGGGCAGCACTAAAGTGAAACATCAGGCACTTGTAGCGGACATCGAAGACGATGCAATCATCGGAATGGACATCATGAATTCCAGAGGGTTTGAATTGGATTTCAAAGACGGCGTCCTACGTGTCAACGGAGAAGAGCTGGTACTCATGGGAGAAGTGGAGAGTTGATCCGTGTGCTGTTGGCTGAAGATGTAAGCGTACCTGAGAGGGCTGAAACCATTCTGGAGGCTCGCCTGGACGGGAGTGCGAGCAGTAGAGACGTGGTGATGTTCGAGCCCAAACTTCATGATGAGAAAATTGGACGAGGGATTGCCCTAGGGAAAACCCTGTTACGTGCTGAAAAATTTGTGCCGGTAAGGGTCATGAATGTCAATTACTTTCCAGTGACCTTAAAGAAAGGAACAATTTTAGGGCACTGCTCGTCAGTTTCATCTGTGATCCGGGGCGTACGAGGTACGATTAGCCAACCCAACAACTTGCCCACAGAACTAGAAAAATTAGTTGCCATCTCTTCCAAAGACATAAAACCAGCTCAACAGCCCAAACTGAGAGATTTAGTCAAAAAGTACCAAGACATCTTCGATACCGGACAAGGAAAAGGGGGTCGAACTAATGTGGTCCAGCACAAGATTGATACTGGGGGTGCCCGACCGATCCGGCAATCAGCAAGAAGACTTCCTCTTGCCAAGAAGGAAGAGGCTGACAAAATAGTCAGCGATATGGGAAAAGAAGGAGTTATCGAACCATCTGACAGTCCCTGGTCCTCTCCAGTCGTACTGGTGAAGAAAAAGGATGGATCGACACGCTTTTGTGTAGACTATCGCCAACTTAATAATGTCACGAAGAAGGACAGTTACCCTCTCCCGAGAATAGATGACACCCTGGACACGTTGGCTGGTTCCACGATTTTCTCGACCCTTGATCTGAAGAGTGGATACTGGCAAGTAGAACTCGCTCAGGAAGATCGAGAAAAGACTGCTTTTACCATCGGCTCAGGATTGTGGCAGTTCACCGTTATGCCATTCGGGCTCTGTAATGCTCCCGCCACATTCGAAAGATTGATGGAGACAGTGCTGAAGGGACTCTCGTGGAACACGTGTCTAGTGTATCTCGACGACATAATTGTGGTCGGCAGATCGTTCGAGGACCACGTGAAAACTTGGAGGAAGTATTCATGCGACTGAGAAACTCCGGATTGAAGCTGAGCCCTAAGAAATGCCATCTGTGCCAAAAAGAAGTACGATGACATCGGCCACGTTGTCTCTGGGGAAGGAGTAGCAGTGGATGACCAGAAGATCAAAGCTGTTAGGGATTGGCCCATCCCAAAAGACATTCACCAACTTCGAAGTTTCTTTGGTTTATGCACATACTATCGTCGATATGTGCTGGGATTCGCCAACATCGCTAAACCACTGACCAGGCTCACGGAAGGCCAAACAAAGTTCCAGTGGTCCGAAGAAGGTCAAGATTCATTCAGGAAGCTGAAAGGAGCTTTGATCAACGCACCTATACTGAGCTACCCCTACCCAAAGGGGAAATTCATTTTGGATACGGACGCCAGCAACGTGGGACTTGGAGCTGTCCTATCTCAGATCCAGGAGGGACAGGAGAAGGTCATTGGTTATTTCAGCAAGACGCTTAGCAAACCAGAGCGCAATTACTGTGTCACCAGACGAGAGCTGTTAGCTGTTGTAAAGGGAGTGGAGCACTTCTACAAGTACGTGTATGGAAGAAGATTCCTGTTGAGAACTGACCATGCAGCTCTCAAATAGCTCTTACAGTTCAAAAATCCTGAGGGTCAAGTAGCACGTTGGATCGAGAGACTCCAAGAATTCGATTTCGAGATCGAACATCGAGCCGGAACTAGCCATAAGAATGCAGATGCCTTGTCGCGAAGACCATGTCCAGATGATTGCTCACATTGCCGACGAGCAGAAGAGAAAGAAGCAACACTTTGTAGAACCGCGGCAATGGATGACAACTGAAATGACAGCAAGATCCAGAAAGACCAAGAGAAAGACTTGGCTTAGTTGTCAGCTGGAAGAAGGGCAATCGAAGACCATCATGGCAGGAAGTCGCAGGTTACTCGCCGGCTGTTAAGTCCTATTGGGAACCATGGAACTCTCTTATTCTGGACAATGGGATCCTGAAACGTGTGTTGGAGGCCGATATTGGTGGGGAAGACAGACGCCAAATAATTGTTCCCAGGAACAGAAGAGAGGAAGTGCTGCGGGAAATCCATGATGGAGTCGCTGGAGGACATCTGGGAGTGACGAAGACCCTGCAGAAAGTGAGGCAACGGTTTTACTGGACCAATTGTCAAGCTGACGTCCAGGACTGGTGCAGAAAGTGCGCTGTATAAGCTGCTAGCAATGGACCTCGAATACGACCCAAGGCCCCGATGCGTCAGTACAACGTAGGCAGCCCGTTCGAGAGAATCGCCATTGACATCGCCGGCCCGTTTCCCGTATCCGACCACGGGAATAAATACATCCTTGTGGCAATGGACTACTTCAGTAAGTGGGCGGAAGCCTATGCCCTGCTCAACCAGGAAGCCATCACCGTCGCCGACGTCTTGGTGAAAGAGTGGATATGTCGATTCGGTATTCCAATGGAGCTGCACTCGGATCAAGGCAGAAATTTCGAATCCAACCTTTTCCAAGAAATATGTCTACTGCTGAACATCCGCAAGACAAGAACCACGGCCCTACATCCGCAGTCCGATGGAATGGTGGAACGGATGAACAGGACGATCAACCGCCACTTGTCCAAGGTTGTCTCTGACCATCAAAGAGACTGGGACCAGTATCTTCATTTGTTCCTGATGGCCTATCGATCCGCAGTACACGAGTCAACCGGTCAAACTCCTGCTAGTATTATAATGGGCCGAGAACTGCGACTGCCTTGTGACCTGAAGTTTGGGATACCGCCAGGACAAGACACTGCGGGAGAGGACTACGTCAGCAAACTTCGGCAGAGAATGGACGACATCCACGAACGAGTCCGGTTGAATATCCAGAGTGCCAGCGATAAAATGAAGAAGACCTATGACATCAAGGCCGACGCTGGAGGATTTAAGGTTGTTGACCTGGTTTGGCTGTACGACCCCAAACGTCGTCGTGGACTATCACCAAAGTTGCGGAACTCGTGGGAAGGCCCGTATAAAATCGTGAAAAGGATAAACGACCTTGTGTACCGAATCCATAAGCCACCCCGAGGGAAACCAAGGGTCGTCCATTTCAACAGGTTGGCCCCTTACGCTGGAAACCATGACCAAGTTCGCACCCTCAAGCCACCGGAGGATGATATGACGTTCGAGAAGTTTATGTCCTTGTATTCAAACGGGCAGAAAGTTCTACATGGGGTTACTAGAGAGGAGTCACGAGACCTTTTCGAGGTGCCTGCTGACTACGCACTAGCGCACTGTGTGGCAGAAGATCTTCGAATGTCCAGGGGCATCGCCGTAGTATTCTCCAAGAAATTTGGTCAACTCCAAACACTGCGGGAGCAGAATCCAGAAGTTGGTGGGGTGCTACAGTTGAAGAAAGGCCAGAGAAACATCTACTACCTAGTTACCAAGAGGCATTCCCAAGATAAACCGTCCTATGAAGATGTCTGGAAGAGTCTCACCAAACTAAGAGATACTATGGTGGACCAGAATCTGGTGGATCTAGCGATTCCAAAATTGTCCTGTGGTATTGATGGGTTGGACTGGAGAGTCATAAGAAGTATGCTGGAGGCGATATTCAGATCCAGCGGCGTCAAGATTTTGGTTTGCTGTAACCCTCTTCCACGACCAGTCATGAAGACCGTGGAGTGTTACTTCCATCGAACTTCATGGTGCAACTATGGGGAGTCATGCAGATATCGTCACACTCCAAGGATGACATTTCGGGACAAAATGTCTTTAAGAAGGGGGCAATGTAACGAACCTAGGCCGGACCTGTCGCCTCACGCGTTGCCATCGACAGCGATGATGTCATCCCCGGAGATATTCGAGAACAATCCAGTCACGCCGCGGCAGATAACAACGGTCGATATTGGAAATAACTGGAACATGCTGGGCACCAACCGCCAGAATTGGAAACATCGAGAATGCTGTATCGGAGATAAATAGGCCGCCCTCAAGAGGGAGTGCAGTTTTTCGGCGAGTCGATAACATCGAGCTATACAGTGGCGTAGCCAGTAATATAAATTAGTTGTCAATTTAAGTGTGAAATAAATTAGTAAAACCAAGTTAAGTTTATTTACGTTACAATAATCAGCTTTCTGCAACTCCTCCTCCATATCTATCAAACGAAGAGAGTTTTCTAATTCTCTTTGTTTGGACTCGAGTTCAAACTGAACTTGTCTCCGTTTATTTTCTAGCTCTTGTCTTTTCTTCTCATTTTCCAGAATGAGCTTCTTCCTTTGCAAATCAACAGAACTACGTTTTGATACCGATAGTTCTTTGGATTTAATTGATTTGCTCTTTTCCCCACCTGAAGAGGTTCTCTTTGATGGAGATTGACCTTGAAAGGGCACAATGTCATGCGTAGATCCAGCTGATGTGTTTCTGTCTGCCCTGGAAGTCCTGGTACCGTTTCCAAAGTTGTCGGGCCACACAAAGTCTGCTGATAGAGATCTATTCATTCCTGCCAAATTCCGTGTTGGTCTATTCGTCTCCATACTAATGATCACGTCGGGGTCACCGAATGTTCAGTTCTGTGCTGAACAGTCGTAAATTTCATTCAAACTTTTCCTTCACGTCAAAAAATTATATTTTTCCCACCTGACTTATCTTTGACATTAACATTTTCCAACAAAATACAAATACAGGGTCATTAATCAATAAACATAATAAATTATACGATTATAAAGATCCGACAGCAATGGATCTTATATTGGAGCCTGAGGTAAGAGAATTCACCTATAATTACACTGACGATCTATTAATCGCGTCCGAGTCTTATGAGGGAACACTTAACCCATTTGGAAATGGTTTTTTCACAGCTACCAAAAGCAGGTATTACTCTAAATCTGGAAAAATCAAGTTTTCTACAGAGAGGAGTAAAATATTTGGGACATTTGTTGACGACAGAGAGTATCAAGCAGACCCTGAGAAGATTAAAGCCATTCAAAACTTCCCGAAACCTACTAAGTTGAAACAACTACGAACTTTTCTTGGACTTTGTAATTACTATAAAAAATTCTGCAAAAATTATAGTAATTATACAGAGAGACTCGGCCACTTATTAAAAAAAAATACAGTCTGGATATGGGGACCTTCGGAGGAGGAAACTTGAGAATTAATTAAGAAACAATTTTTAGACCCGAATCTAAACCAAGTTTATATTTTAGAAGCCGATAGTTCCTTGTATGCCATAGGAGCTGTCTTATATCAAATACAGGAGGATGGAAGTAAGGGTGTGGTCATGTTTATTAGTAGAAGTCTACATGGGCCGGAACGGCATTACAATACCATCGAAAAGGAGCTCTTGAGTATTGTACATTCTTTAAAAAAGGTTCAGTTTATATTTATTCGGCTTTAAATTGATTATTAGGACAGATCACCATGCATTAACTTTTATGAATCAGTGTAGATTTTTGAGTGAAAGATTGACTCGATGGTTATTATTTATCCAACAATTTGATTTCAGTATAGAACACATCCCTGGGAACAAAAATACAGTAGCCGATATCTTATCTAGATTCCCAACGGATCTCCGTGTAGAACGTCAGGAAGCTGGACCCATCCTAGCCTTGTTTCAGGTACCAGAAGCAATTAACCTGGTCCCGGATCTAGAATCTTTGGAACACTACCAAGAAACGGATAAGCTGTTGGGGAAGTTTATGCATTACCACCAGGGAAAGGTTACCAACCTCAACAGTAGATACGAACATCTAAGTAAAAATTATTTCCTGAATTATAAGATCATACTATATCGAAACCCATTCAATTCAAAAGTTGCCATTGCTTTATCTGAACAATTGCAGGAAAAACTCGTTTGGCCCTATCACTATGAATTGGGACTTTTAGTGCATCCAAAATTTCGGGTACTATAGCAGACCATTTTTATTGGTCTGGTATGCATAAACACATTGCACAAATCTCACGCACTTGTGATCTATGTCAAAAAACTAAACGGAAAATTTTTAACCGGGAAGGACTGTGGACTCCGGTCTTAGCTGAAAGCCTTGGCGAATTGGTTGCAGTCGATTTATTTGGCCTATTACCGCCTGGACCAGGTGGTGTTTCGTATATTTTAGTTGCTTTTGACATTTTCACCAAATTTGTAAAATTGCTCCCCTTCAAAATTGCAACTGCGGTAGGAGCTACTAATCGTATAATCTGGGATTTAGTTCCCATTATTCTCGTAAGAAAAATTGTAAGTGATCATGGAACACAATTTACTTCCAACCATTGGAAAAAGAACTTACAAAGTGTGCGTATACTTCCGTACGACACCCCAAATCTAACCCTTCGGAAAGAAACATGAAAGAAATTGGAAGGCTGAATAGAGCCTATTGTCATCAACAGCAATCCAGGCCAAAATTCCTTCCTGATATTGAAGATTGTCTAAATTCTACCCCCTTGTGAGTTACTCACAGGACAAAGGCCACTATATCAGCTAGACGCGGAGATTAAGTCATATTTGGAACTTCCCCTTTCACAACCTATGCAGGTAATTCAGGAATTGGATAAGACAAAAACAACAGAAACGGCGTGTCCTCAAATTTAACTTAGGGGATCTAGTCTTACTAAAAACAAATTTTGAATCTAAAGCCAGCGAAGGTATTAACCAGAAACTATGTTTATATGAAGGACCATATTAAATTACAAAGTGTCCACCCAAATTTCCAGTAACGACCAGAAACGTGAAATATTCAACTCTAGTGATCTATTTTTCCCGCCAGGATGACCCCGTCACTAATACCCTACCCAACCGGGTAGATAACCACACAAAAACACGCCCAAGTGTTTCTGAGGAACCTCAGTAGGCAGTAACTATATTTAAATTCCAATTTTTGTCAAACACTTGCCAGTTTAGTAAACAATGCCGAAATATTTAGTCGACAATATGAGAAAAGCACTGGAAAAAAACAATAATTTTTTAAAAGAGAAAATTGCCAAAGAAAAAAAAAAGGAAACTCCTCAAACGTTTATTTAGGAAGATTAGTGAGTCCCTGTCCTCTTCCGAAAACAAAGAAAGGGAATTAGCTACCCACAAAAAGGCCAGTACCAGGGATAAAACTTTAATTACTACTACAACTATCCAAGAAGCAACTACTAGGCTACCAGATACCGTTTCTGCCAAAGCTACTGCTTTTCCCCACGCTAAGGAAAACAAAGGTTGTTTTGTTCCAACTACAGAAATAGTCAAGAAAAACGAGAAGGGTCTTCCAACCTGTGTACCTAAGGATTCCACGACAACAACGGAAATAAAAAAACAGAACTCTGTTTCCGCACAACTGATTACCTCCGGAAGAAGGAATATGGCCAACCACATGGATATAAACAACCGGATCAATCACCAACGCCGCAGACAACCGAACGGATGGCACGAGAAAGAAAAAAAAACAGTTTTGGAGTTTTTCTTAGTTACCAATGATTAATAAAAAAGTTGTTCATTCTAACTGCTATTTTAATAAGTATCTCAGTTAGATCAGGGAGGATAAACGTTTTGTTCAAGAAAGTTTGGGGCTCATAGAAGTCTTAGCACACATTCTACACAAATAAACAGAGGTCAAGATAAAAAAAATTATAAAAAATAAAGGAAAATTTTAAATTGGAAGAGGTGTAAGAAAAAATATATAAACAAATATTTTTAGTTAATGTTTGTATGTATTTGATTTTGGGGGGAAATTTTTCATATAGAATTGTCATTCCCTTCATTTACAATGGAAGGTATTAAAATTTAGGGGAAAACTGAGACGGGGTACCCTAGGGTGTTACTAGGTTGGTCTCTACTTTAACTATTTTGTGGGGTTTTTATTTTGAATTTTCATCCCTTTTTCTTTTCAATAAACGGTTCAAAAATTCAGGGGGAGACTGAGACGGTTTGGCCCGGGGTCTTGATAGATTACATAAATTCCTTGATCTTGGTGTTAGGTGAAGTGTTCTTCCATAATCAAACTAGTTTGATGAAGTAAACTATATATAAAAAAAATCAGATCATTGACTGGGGACGAAAATATCATTCAGAAGAAAAGCACACCAAGCAGATAATTGGAACCATAATCTGCTCGCACAAGAAAAGGTCTCTGATGACAAGAATCTAGCAGAAAGTAAGTAAAATTCCTTAGATGGTATTTTTTCCTCTCCTGCACCTGAAGTTATGAATAGCACAACCACTAATAACAAGTCTAGGACTTCATGAAGAGGACAAGGCGAATATGAGCACTTTATATGTATAAGGTCCATACGCTTCATATGTAACATTGTATGTACTTTCTACGATTCAACTTCAACGCATCTCCAAATCATATTCCCCTAGCAATTTAACATCAAGAATGGAGAAACACACTTGATGTAATAAACTGATGGGGTTAATATTAATTTTGGAGACAGCAAAAACAAAACTGGGAATATTTTAGAGATGGGGGTACTCAACTCAACTTCAACGATACCCTGCAATGTTCCAATAATATTTATCTGCTGAAATAACATCCTAAATGGTAGAATGCACTTTATTAATTAAGCTGATCAAAGTTTAGTAACTTTGAAGATAGAAAAAACGAATCTTGGAACACATGTTCACCTCCTACGAGAGATGAAGATGGGTTGCGGAAACTTAGGTGGCTACCTCCAAGTGGTATCGCTGGATAACGGGGTTGACAAGGAAAATCCAGTGGGAATGACCAGAAATGGTCAAAACCTGCGGATCTCTAAGTCAATCTCAAACCAAATGCCACCACAACATGGCTTAATCCAAGGCGTCAAGCGACCCGTGCCGAGGGATGGATGATACCTGAGCCAGTCAGGTATAAAAAAACGGAGCCTCTGGGATACATGGCGACCTCCCAGAGTAATCTGCCTTACACCTGCGCAGGGGGCACCGCAGGTGTGGACGACCCTTTCCCCTACACAAACAACCCTGGGGAACTTCCAGTTGAAGAAGACCCAACACCGATAGCGGGTATGGAAGTCGAGGAGATTCCAGTTGAATCACACTCAACAACAGAAACCGTAAACCCAACCGAGGAGGGATCAGCAGATGGTCGAACACCTACTGAGAAACTCCCGGAAACAGAGTGGATTCCAAAGCCATTTGGTAAAATGGAAACCAAAAAGATTCTTCAGCTCATCAAAACCCAGGACATGGGGATAGATACTGAAGAATGGCTTGTCATCAAGAGACAAGAGGAGGCCTCGGGTCTAACTCTTGTCTTTCAATCTTCGACTGTGACGCCCTAAGTAGTAGGCGACACAGAATCTTTGGAGAGATCAGCCCGGAAACAGGCATGAATCCGAAGAACCTTAACAACAGGCTTCTAAACCTAATTAAAGGCACAAACCTGTTTGAATGAGGAACCACTGACGACAGAGTGATACAATAGACCCCAGCTGGTCGCAGTGTCAAGGGAAGCTAAGTGCCAACCCTGTCTCTGGCTCGTCAGCCTTAAACCAACCAACCAACCAAGGTTAGAAAAATATAGATATTGTAATGGTCTCTCAATCTAAATATGCACTAAAGACTTTGGGGAACATATCTGTAATCAAATGAATTGAATCAGGTCATTATTAAATAGGAATCGCTAAGATATAGTTTCCAGATTTGTTGAAGTTAATCGATTGTAACACGTTGTGACTATCCAATAGCTAAATTGAGAAATACTACAGTGTTACTCTCCGCAAAGTCATGGATCCCGGCTCAACCACCCCCTATAATACTCTCTCTCTCTCTCTCTCTCTCTCTCTCTCTCTCTCTCTCTCTCTATATATATATATATATATATATATATATAGTGGCCGAGGATGGTAATGGGTTGATCTATCACGTGTGCACACAAAAAGATTCCGACCAGTCACTAAGTCAATGGTCTTTGGTTGGGTGTTGTAAATGTACTATATATAGTCTTCATTCTCTCAATTGCCGATGACAGATCTATGAATATACCCACGAAATATACTAGTAATATATTTTGGGGATTCAACAATCTAAGCAATACAGATATATTCCTATCACCTGTTTATATAGTCTAAGTTTCATCATTTAAGAAACACTTTATACATAGTTGTACCAAATTAGATTTGAAACAGGAGACGATTTCATAATAATGTAACGAACCTAGGCCGGACCTGTCGCCTCACACGTTGCCATCGACAGCGATGAGATCATCCCCGGAGATATTCGAGAACCATCCAGTCGCTCTTCCACGTAAAACAACGGTCAATATTGGAAACAATTGGAACATGCCGTCGCCAACTGCCAGAATTCGAAAGATCGGGAATTCTGTAACGGAGATAAATAGACAGCCCTCAAGTCTCACGGACAGTCTGAACGAGCCCATACGATCGAGCTATACAGTGACGTAGTAATATAAATTAAGTTGTAGATTAAGTGTGAAATAAATTATTAAAACCAAGTTAAGTTTATTTACGTTACAATTGGTGTCGGAAGTGAGATTTTGAAAATAAACAAGTGATCGTGGAGTGGATAGTCAGAAAAATAAATTGATAGACCTTTTTGTACGCCCAAAATAGACAGTGGCCCGGTTTTCGCGAAGTGGACAATTGTGCGTGGGAATATAAACTGATACACTCTTCGCGTGAAACAGACAATAGACTGGTGGCCCGTGGAAAAGAATTCGCGAAGTGAATTTTTAACAAACTGATAAACTTTTCGTGTGAAACAGACTGATACCTCGTCAAAGACAAAATGTGTTCAAGAAAAGTGCGCCTTGCGGATTTGAAGGTAGCGGAATTGAAACAGGAATTGGAGGAAAGGGAACTGGAAACAACGGGTAAAAGCAAGTACTCCAGGAAAGACTTGCAGAAGGACTTATACAAGAAGGTGAGGACCCCGAAACATTTTTTATTCGAAGTTCCGGAGGTGATTTAAGTTTGGTAATGAATAAACTCGAAGAAACTACTAAATCCGTGAAAGAAGAACTGCAACAAAATTCTAGGACTTTGGAAGAGAAGCTTCAAGAAAATTCTATAAATCTGGAAGAGAAGCTTCAAGAAATTCTAGAAATCTGAAGAGAAGCTTCTAGAAAATTCAAGAAGCTTGGAAGAAAATGCTAGAAATCTGGAGAAAGCTTCAAGAAAATTCTAGAAATCTGGAAGAGAGTCTTCTAGAAAATTCAAGAAGCCTGGAAGAAAATGCTAGAAATCTGGAAGAGAAGCTTGCAAGAAAATTCTAGAAATCTGGAAGAAAAGATTCGAGAAAATTAAAGAAGCCAGAAAGAAAATGCAAGAAGCCTGGAAGAGAGTTCCTGGAAACACAGAAGGCTTAAAAAGAATTGTGTGGTGTGGCTAATTTTCTAGAAAAAGAATGGGAACCGTTGAGACAGAGATAGATAAAATTAGGGAGCAAATGAACACGGAGGTAGATAAAATCAAAGATGGGGTCGAGGCAGAAATGGACAAAATAAAGGAAACGATCAGTAAGCTGGAAAAACGAATTAATAGTGCGCCCTCCACAGAGATGGTTAACGAAAATGCAATGCTGGACTTGAGTTTGAACTTGGATAAAGTTCAAGAGGGTATAAAAGATGTCAAGGTCATTTCAGAAATAGGGAAGCTTTCCATGAAGCCGCCTCAGTTCGACGGAAAACTCCATGGGCAAATTACCGCCGGCAGTTTGAAGCAGCGGCCAAAGCAAACGGATGGAATGCAGGGGAAAGAGCTGTAGCACTGACACTTGCATTACGTGGAGAAGCGACAAATATTCTACAAACTCTCACCGCCCAAGAACAGGAGGACTATGATCAGCTGATTAAACATCTAGAATTACGATATGGCCACGCTCATTTGGAACACGTATACCATCCCAGCTGAAAAATCGCTGCCAAAATCGGGCGAATCCTTACAAGAATTCGAAACTGACATTGCACGCTTGGTTCGTCTCGCATATCCAGCCACACCAGAAAATGTAATGGAGCGACTAGCGGTTCAAGCATTCCTGGATGGACTCCGTGACCAAGAAACCAGACAAGCGTTGACTCTAGCCCGTCCAACACATCTCGTAGACGCACTGGCACGCGCTTTGGAATTCGAGGCAGCGAAACAATCTTGCAAAAGCCAGAGTAAAGTCCGAATGATTGAGGAAGACTCACAGGAGCCTGCTAATTTGGAAGCTGCCATAAGGAAAGTGATTAAGGAAGTGTTCCCTTGAGAAAAGACAGATAAGATGCTAGGAATTGTGGAAAAATTGGACATATGCGATAGCAAATGTCCAACATTCGAAACACGACTCCGATGCAGGAAAACTAAAGAAGGTCGACGAGAAGGGCAATCGTCGGCCTGTGTCCAGCAAGCCCTGGTTAACAACGCATATGTCGCTATCCTGCAACGACAGAACAGAGGTGTTTTCGTAGACGGTCTCATCAATAACGAGCCTTGCACCATGCTGCTAGATACAGGTGCGACTAGGACAATTCTCGGACCTTCCTTTGCCAGAACACCGGAACGAATTGAACCGACAACTTGGAAGCTACGCACAGCAACAGGGGAGCCAGCTACTGTATATGGCGAGCTACCGATTGAAATAATTTTGGGCAGCACTAAAGTGAAACATCAGGCACTTGTAGCGGACATCGAAGACGATGCAATCATCGGAATGGACATCATGAATTCCAGAGGGTTTGAATTGGATTTCAAAGACGGCGTCCTACGTGTCAACGGAGAAGAGCTGGTACTTCATGGGAGAAGTGAAGAGTTGATCCGTGTGCTGTTGGCTGAAGATGTAAGCATACCCGGAGGGCTGAAACCATTCTGGAGGCTCGCCTGGACGGGAGTGCGAGCAGTGGAGACGTGGTGATGTTCGAGCCCAAACTTCATGATGAGAAAATTGGACGAGGATTGCCCTAGGGAAAACCCTGTTACGTGCTGAAAAATTTGTGCCGGTAAGGGTCATGAATGTCAATTACTTTCCAGTGACCTTAAAGAAAGGAACAATTTTAGGGCACTGCTCGTCAGTTTCATCTGTGATCCGGGGCGTACGAGGTACGATTAGCCAACCCAACAACTTGCCCACAGAACTAGAAAAATTAGTTGCCATCTCTTCCAAAGACATAAAACCAGCTCAACAGCCCAAACTAAGAGATTTAGTCAAAAAGTACCAAGACATCTTCGATACCGGACAAGGAAAGGGGTCGAACTAATGTGGTCCAGCACAAGATTGATACTGGGGTGCCCGACCGATCCGGCAATCAGCAAGAAGACTTCCTCTTGCCAAGAAGGAAGAGGCTGACAAAATAGTCAGCGATATGGGAAAAGAAGGAGTTATCGAACCATCTGACAGTCCCTGGTCCTCTCCAGTCGTACTGGTGAAGAAAAAGGATGGATCGACACGCTTTTGCGTAGACTATCGCCAACTTAATAATGTCACGAAGAAGGACAGTTACCCTCTCCCGAGAATAGATGACACCCTAGACACGTTGGCTGGTTCCACGATTTTCTCGACCCTTGATCTGAAGAGTGGATACTGGCAAGTAGAACTCGCTCAGGAGGATCGAGAAAAGACTGCTTTACCATCGGCTCAGGATTGTGGCAGTTCACCGTTATGCCATTCGGGCTCTGTAATGCTCCGCCACATTCGAAAGATTGATGGAGACAGTGCTGAAGGGACTCTCATGGAACACGTGTCTAGTGTATCTCGACGACATAATTGTGGTCGGCAGATCGTTCGAGGACCACGTGAAAACTTGGAGGAAGTATTCCTGCGACTGAGGAACTCCGGATTGAAGCTGAGCCCTAAGAAATGCCATCTGTTCCAAAAGAAGTACGATACCTCGGCCACGTTGTCTCTGGGAAGGAGTAGCAGTGGACGACCAGAAGATCAAAGCTGTTAAGGATTGGCCCATCCCAAAGACATTCACCAACTTCGAAGTTTCCTTGGTTTATGCACATACTATCGCCGATATGTGCTGGATTCGCCAACATCGCTAAACCACTGACCAAGCTCACGGAAGGCCAAACAAAGTTCCAGTGGTCCGAAGAATGTCAAGACTCATTCAGGAAGCTGAAAGGAGCTTTGATCAACGCACCTATACTGAGCTATACCCTACCCAAAGGGAAATTCATTTTGGATACGGACGCCAGCAACGTGGGACTTGGAGCTGTCCTATCTCAGATCCAGGAGGGACAGGAGAAGGTCATTGGTTATTTCAGCAAAACGCTTAGCAAACCAGAGCACAATTACTGTGTCACCAGGCGAGAGCTGTTAGCTGGTGTAAAGGGAGTGGAACACTTCTACAAGTACGTGTATGGAAGAAGATTCCTGTTGAGAACTGACCATGCAGCTCTCAAATGGCTCTTACAGTTCAAAAATCCTGAGGGTCAAGTAGCACGTTGGATCGAGAGACTCCAAGAATTCGATTTCGAGATCGAACATCGAGCCGGAACTAGCCATAAGAATGCAGATGCCTTGTCACGAAGACCATGTCCAGATGATTGCTCACATTGCCGACGAGCAGAAGAGAAAGAAGCAACACTTTGTAGAACCGCGGCAATGGATGACAACTGGAATGACAGCAAGATCCAGAAAGACCAAGAGAGAGACCCCGACCTTGGCTTAGTCGTCAGCTGGAAGAAGGGCAATCGAAGACCATCATGGCAGGAAGTCGCAGGTTACTCGCCGGCTGTTAAGTCCTATTGGGCACAATGGAACTCTCTTATTCTGGACAATGGGATCCTGAAACGTGTTTGGAGGCCGATATTGGTGGGGAAGACAGACGCCAAATAATTGTTCCCAGGAACAGAAGAGAGGAAGTGCTGCGGAAATCCATGATGGAGTCGCCGGAGGACATCTGGGAGTGACGAAGACCCTGCAGAAAGTGAGGCAACGGTTTTACTGGGCCAATTGTCAAGCTGACGTCCAGGACTGGTGCAGAAAGTGCGCTGTATGCGCTGCCTAGCAATGGACCTCGAATACGACCCAAGGCCCCGATGCGTCAGTACAACGTAGGCAGCCCGTTCGAGAGAATCGCCATTGACATCGCCGGCCCGTTTCCCGTATCCGACCACGGGAATAAATACATCCTTGTGGCAATGGACTACTTCAGTAAGTGGGCGGAAGCCTATGCCCTGCCCAACCAGGAAGCCATCACCGTCGCCGACGTCTTGGTGAAAGAATGGATATGTCGATTCGGTATTCCAATGGAGCTGCACTCGGATCAAGGCAGAAATTTCGAATCCAACCTGTTCCAAGAAATATGTCTACTGCTGAACATCCGCAAGACAAGAACCACGGCCCTACATCCGCAGTCCGATGGAATGGTGGAACGGATGAACAGGACGATCAACCGCCACTTGTCCAAGGTTGTCTCTGACCATCAAAGAGACTGGGACCAGTATCTTCATTTGTTCCTGATGGCCTATCGATCCGCAGTACACGAGTCAACCGGTCAAACTCCTGCTAGTATTATAATGGGCCGAGAACTGCGACTGCCTTGTGACCTGAAGTTTGGGATACCGCCAGGACAAGACACTGCGGGAGAGGACTACGCCAGCAAACTTCGGCAGAGAATGGACGACATCCACGAACGAGTCCGGTTGAACATCCAGAGTGCCAGCGATAAAATGAAGAAGACCTATGACATCAAGGCCGACGCTGGAGGATTTAAGGTTGATGACCTGGTTTGGCTGTACAACCCCAAACGTCGTCGTGGACTATCACCAAAGTTGCGGAACTCGTGGGAAGGCCCGTATAAAATCGTGAAAAGGATAAACGACCTTGTGTACCGAATCCATAAGCCACCGAGGAAACCAAGGGTCGTCCATTTCAACAGGTTGGCCCTACGCTGGAAACCATGACCAAGTTCGCACCCTCAAGCCACCGGAGGGATATGACGTTCGAAGTTTATGTCCTTGTATTCAAACGGGCAGAAAGTCTACAGGGGTATAGAGAGGTCACGAGACCTTTTCGAGGTGCCTGCTGACTACGCACTAGCGCACTGTGTGGCAGAAGATCTTCGAATGTCCAGGGGCATCGCCGTAGTGTTTCAAGAAATTTGGTCAACTCCAAACACTGCGGGAGCAGAATCCAGAAGTTGGTGGGGTGCTACAGTTGAAGAAAGGCCAGAGAAACATCTACTACCTAGTTACCAAGAGGCATTCCCAAGATAAACCGTCCTATGAAGATGTCTGGAAGAGTCTCACCAAACTAAGAGATACTATGGTGGACCAGAATCTGGCGGATCTAGCAATTCCAAAACTATCCTGTGGTATTGATGGGTTGGACTGGAGAGTCATAAGAAGTATGCTGGAGGCGATATTCAGATCCAGCGGCGTCAGGATTTTGGTTTGCTGTAACCCTCTTCCACGACCGATCATGAAGACCGTGGAGTGTTACTTCCATCGAACTTCACGGTGCAGATATGGGGAGTCATGCAGATATCGTCACACTCCAAGGATGAAATTTCGGGACGAAATGCCTTTAAGAAGGGGGCAATGTAACGAACCTAGGCCGGACCTGTCGCCTCACACGTTGCCATCGACAGCGATGAGATCATCCCCGGAGATATTCGAGAACCATCCAGTCGCTCTTCCACGTAAAACAACGGTCAATATTGGAAACAATTGGAACATGCCGTCGCCAACTGCCAGAATTCGAAAGATCGGGAATTCTGTAACGGAGATAAATAGACAGCCCTCAAGTCTCACGGACAGTCTGAACGAGCCCATACGATCGAGCTATACAGTGACGTAGTAATATAAATTAAGTTGTAGATTAAGTGTGAAATAAATTATTAAAACCAAGTTAAGTTTATTTACGTTACAATAAGCTGAACTCGTATAATTTTCGATATTGCCTTGTGAAAAATGTAAAGATCTGAATCATTGAATTTGTTTTCAAACAAGTTGAAATTGTAACTCTTGGCTTCAATATATGTATTTATTTACCTTTGTCTTTTATTTTTCTTCAGCTGAACAGAACTTTGTATCCTAAAGAACAAAACAAAACATATACACGATGGAAAATTGAGGATCTATACTTTCAGGGGTCTATCTATATAAGGATGTGTGCCGAAAAAAAAACACAAGCTATCTTCTGAGAGCGGATGGATTGTATATTCTCTACCTGAGAAGTGGAGCCGACTGTCTGTCTGTTCAGTTACACTATTTATATTCGAAAAGTTCGTTCGATTTCATCTTTCCAGAATACCCGCATGTTGTGATATCTCTAATAATAGCGAAATTATCTCCTAGAATCCATTTACAAATTTCCCTCCGGGGTCACTTCCGGTTTATGAGTTTTTCTGTGGTTATGAATTAATATATATGGTTTTGTTATTTCAAGCATTCAAACCGCGATAAAGTTGGAGGGCGGAATTCGATGAATTTATAATCTATGGGCTTCTCCTTTAATTTGACACCACACTTGCTATGTTAGGCCTAGACTCGTTTTTTTATCGTGTTAAATGGTTCGAGTACATTCATGTTTTACGTTGATATCTTTCCTAATACCGCATTCCTCCTCCAAGATGATGACATCAATCTACAAATGCGATAGCACTTTCCTATGGCTGTAGGTCAATTTGAGACACTCTGTATATTACGATGCAATTTGTTGTATTTGGGGCACTCTGTATATCTTCGAATCCTGTGTTTTTTATTCTTGAAATGACAGCTATGTTTTTCTCCTCTGATTTCATTCTCCTTTCATTTGTTTACGTCTTTCTCAATTTTCTTTGGAATTGAACTTATTAATTTTTTCTTTCAAAAGATTGTACAATGTTTCTTCTTTCATCTTGTAAAAATTAGAGATGGGAAGCTGCTATTCATTCCTCAGATTCATCATAGTTCAACTGCTTGGGGGTAATAGCATCGTATTTTGGTAGTGCTATTATAATGTCATCTTCATTACATAAGGCAACTCCTTCAAGCTATTTCCTTTGTTTGTTTATCTTTCCCTTTCAACAGATTGTATAAGGATTCTTTTCTCATCTTGTAAAAATTAGAGATGGGAAGCTGATATTGGTTTCTATAATTCTTGGTAGTCACTATTAACTGCTTGAGGGTTATATCCTCATATTTTGGTAATACTATGGTATCCATTTATAATAGATATAAAAATGCAAATAAATGGATTAGTGACGTCACGCTACGTTCACGCTCTGTTCACGAGATTTTTTTTCTATACTCACTGAGTATATATATAAAAAGTATTTCAAAATTTCATGTACAATTTCAACTAAATCACGAGCGGTTATAATTTTATCGCAATAGAATGTGTCAGGTATACCATCTGCCCGGAGACTTTCTTCAATCATGTCTAAAATATTTATATCTCCCGGGATGTGTGTTTTTGTAAAAACTCGTTCATACATACATACGTATCATGAATTTCCCGAATGACCAATTGTAAAGTCTTCGATAGAGACTAAATAATATACTTATAGGTATTATATATATATATATATAAAAGAATTTCTTTTTTTAATAGATTAGATTTCATAAAAAAATTAAACACAAGTGCCCGCAAATGGGTGGATCATTAAAATTTTGATAGCTATTTTCATTGTAATAGAGATTTTTGTTTCCTAGGTATTCAACAATTCAACAAGTGCAACCGGAGGATTAACATCACCAAAATAATCGAAATTTTGACTAGAATCATTCAAGTTTGATATTCCAGACTCAATTTTATGTGGTTTTCGTGGTAATTCATCTTTTATGAATATGCTTTGAATACGGTAGAACATCTGAATCTGTTAACGATGTTACTTTTTTTTAAATCTTTTTTCTCAGCCCTTTTCCTTCTGCCGCATCATTGTGTCTTTGTTGTTCCTCTAATTCTTTATCTTTTGCTTTCTTATTGATAACGGTATTGGCAATATCACTCCCCGCTCCAATTAATGATCCTAGTGCACCGATTCCTGCTATTTTAATTTAATGTATTTTTTTATTTAGTTCATAATTTAATTTATTTTGAAGGTGGATAAGTGAAATTTATTTTTTCCCTTACCAATTTTTTTTTTTTAAGAAGATATTTTCTTCAATTGTTTTTCAGATTTAATTTCATTTATAATACGATTTTTTTTTATTTATAATACGTTTTTTTTTTATTTCAAGTCCATTCCAAAATGTTTCTTTACTTTCATTGCGTTTGTAGTAAACCATGCCGGGATTTTTTCATTTAATTCAGCATTGGGATCTAATACTCTTTCCCAAGCTTTATTTTCCAAAATCTCATCGGCTTTATTCCTATCCTCAACATTTTTGTGATCTCAATAAAATATATCATGCTCCATGGCCGCCTCATCCAATTTATCCGCAGGCTTATCACCATGAGCTAGTCTTTCGTTTAATTTTGTACCGGGGCCTAGAAAGTTTTTACCAGGCCAATGGAACTTCTTTATTCCATCTCCTGTCCTAGGTGACTTCATTTCAACCCATATAGGTCTGATTAAATTTTTATATTTATTTCCTGGGTTTGACCTAGGTTTCCCAGTTTTGTTTATAGTAATTGTAGTCAAGTGCGGTATATTTCCCAAGGTCAACAATCTTATCCAAACAGAACAACATGGATTTATTGAAAAACGTTCTACTGTGACCAATCTAATGTGTTTTACTCAAGCTGCATGTGATAAAATAGATGCAAAAGGGCAACTAGATGTCATCCACACAGATTTTTCGAAGGCCTTTGACAAGCTTGGCCACTCGATACTGTTGAGAAAGTTGGGCACTCTTGGGTTTAATCAAGATCTTCTAATATTTTTCGCAAGCTATCTTAAAAACAGGACATTATCTGTAGAGTATAGAGGTCATAAATCCTATGAGTTTGAACTCAGCGGTGCTCCTCAGGGGAGTAACTTAGCACCACTACTTTTCTCACTATTTATTAATGATATAGGTGATGTCATAGAAAGCAACGTTCTGTTATTAGCAGATGACATGAAAATCTTCAGGAGGATCGAAAATGTCCAAGACTGTATCCTCCTTCAACAAGATCTAAATAACCTTTATGAATGGTGTCTTACAAATAAACTTCCACTCAACATAAATAAATGCAAGTATTTAACAATATCTCTGCACCACAACACCAACTTATTTAACTACTCAATCAATGAAACCCCGCTACAATATGAACAACACATCAAAGATCTTGGAATTTATTTCAATGATAAACTAAACTTTTCTGTACACATAACAAAAACTATTTCATCAGCCAAAAAAATGCTAGGATTCATCTTTCGAAACTGCAGTGATTTCACAAACATAAAATGTTATGCAACCCTATTTAATGCATATGTCAGGTCGAATATTGCTCACTAATATGGTCCCCAAGCTATACTATATATATTGAGCAAATAGAATCAGTTCAAAGAACCCTCATGAAGTACATGGCATGGAAAACGGATGGACAATATCCCCCTCAAGGCATAGACAATAACATCCTTTTAAAACGTTTTGGAATGCTCTCACTCTTGTATTTTTTTGTATAAACTCATCCACAATCTCGTAGACTGTCCAGTTCTGACTGCTCAACTGAACTTCTAAGTACCAAGAATTAACAGCAGATCCGAACAGACATTTTACATTCCAGTCCTGGGAACAAATATCATGGCAAACTCACCAATAAATTCAATGTGTAGTAATTTTAACACACTTTGTAAAAAAATTGACCCATTCCTAAGCTCACTGGACCAATTCAAATCACAGTTAAAAGCCCATAACTGGAAAAGTTGAAAACTGCAAATAAAATGTAACACACATATCACAATAATCTTAATCTATCCTGTAATTGGGTGTACTCCTGTTTGGGCAATAAAGTGTTTATTTATTATTTATTTATATGTTCTAGGAGCAGGTGCCTCGATAGATGTTAGCAACTCCCATAAACCTGGATATTTTTTCTCACCTACAAAGACGTCATCATCTTCAAAGATTACTTTTGTATTTCCAATCATATAAGAATTTTTGGTTAAGTAGTTGTAAATACCATATCGATCAGAAATAACTTTTCCATCTCTCTTTGTAGGTACTCTTCGTGAATACTCTGAGGAAATTGGTCCTAAATTTATCATAATGTCAGTTTGAGTTTCAGTTTGGGCTTACTTGAAGCCATTACAGCTGGTAAAGCTGGCAAAACTGGAATTATTTTTTTATATAAACATCGGCGTCCTTAACAGCTTGCTCAACTTTTTCTAGAGCTTTAGTAATTGGAAGAAATTCTTTAATCTTTTCCTCTAACCCACTTCTCTCATTTAAAATTTATTTCTTGAATGTTTGTTTCAACTGACGCTGTAGGTTTTGTGCCTGTTTACCCTATTCAATTGTGTTTTTAGGAGTTTTAGGAATTTTAATAGCATCCTCCCTAACTTGAAAAATTTCCGATTGGTTGGGCTTCATTTGATCATTGTGTTTAAATTTTTTTATTTTTGTCTGATTTTCTTTGTCTTCTCCACCTTCCTTATTGAACTTTTTTCAATCTTTTCTGTTTTCATTTATTATACAGAAAATTAAAAAAATCAGGTGATCAGAACGTGAACGTAGTGTGATGTCACGAAACGATTTCAAACTTGTTATAAAATTTGTTGTTGTCTATGCCGATACAAATAAAGCCGTATTTATTTTTCCATCCTTGTTTACAAAATTCATGAAATTCTTTGAATTCCATTTCTGTTACAAAATCTTCCCAGGTCTTTTTAACATAACATAGTGATTGTTTGAAAATAATAAGAAAATTGGAATTTGTTCTGATCACTTGTAGTCTACTTTACTATAACACTGAGTTAAATAAATACATGAAATATTTTTGTGTCTAGATCTAACAAAATAATCCTTGATAATTTGTTGTTACTCCAAAATGCAGTCATCAAAAATAACTAGACTGTACGGCTTACATTCATCTATAGGAATGACGTCATCACAGGTTTCAAAGAAATCTGATTCAATATCTATTTCGTTAAATATAAATTTTTGATAAATTGGTTGATCTATTGATTTAGTCAAAATTACCAAGTTTTCATATGGGACCCAATATTGGGTTATAATGTTCCATAAAACAGTTGTTTTACCAGAGCCTGATTTCCTAATAATTAAGCATTTCAATGGGTTTGGATAAAAATCTACCACCACACGTTCATTTTTGTCAAATGAAGTAATTTTGTATTTTTTCATTTATGTTGAAAAGGGAAACATAAATGGAAACATAAATGGAAAATGAATCAGTTAAATTAAATTGTTTTAAACTTCTGTTTAATAATCTTTGTACAAGTTCAGTTAGTTGTCTTTTTGTTACTAAATCATTATCACCAATTGCATTATTTGCTTCCACGATTCGTCCAAGTGCAGAAAAATGTGACGTTAAATTAACTTTACTTAAATTGCTATTCACTTCATTCATCATAGCCTCAAGGGTTTCTACTAAATTGTGTGCCAATTTCATTATTTCTGTTGATTGAGAGACCTGTTGTTATAATTGGTCTATTTCTTGATCAATGCTTGAAAGATCAACAAAGTTAGTATTCGTGGGGAATCCATATATATCCATTTATTATAAAAAAAAATATTATAAATGATTGTTAAAGTTAAAAGAAACAGATCTTTACTGAGTTTTCAGAGACTCTCTTTCCACCAAACAAAATGAAAGTTGGTATATTGGGTTTCTATTCAACAAATTGGATAAACAAAATTACAAATAAAAATAATAAAATTTATTTTAATGATACACATTTAGCTATTCCAGAAGGACAATATAATTACACTTCACTCAGACAATATTTACAGAACCACGGATTTACTTTGTTTAGAACTGGAAACAAAATCAAGGTTGAATCTCTCATAAAATATTTTATTTTATTTTATTTATTAAACAGTTCAAAGGAATGTATTTCAGTTGAAACAATATCAATTGTAATTTGATTAATAGAATGTTAGTAGAAGGTGGTGAGTTTATTCATAGAGAAACTGATATAATCTCTTGCTTCAAAATGAATTTATATTTTAACACTACCATAATTCATGAACCTACACCAGTATATTATCCAATTCATCATAATAATATTCATAAAATTGAATTTAGAATTTGTGATGAAAACGATCAATTGATTGATTTTAATGGCGCAAAGATTACAGTAATCTTGGAGTTGAAGTAGTTTTTCTATAAATTTTTCATCAGAAAATTTTCTGATGAAATCTATGAATTCTACGATTGGGGTGTAAAATTATGGTTTGGATTTTTTGATGCCGTCATTTTTTTTTATTTTAAAATGTGGTAAAAGGTTGACTACTTTGGCCCACTTTAAAAAAAAATTCAATCATGTCTTAATAAATCTGTGTATTTTTCTACTTCTTAGCTCTGCTAATTTTTTTACACAACTAGACTATTCTCAATAAAATTTATAAAACCTTTTTGGGTTTTTTAAAAGGGGTATTACCTTTTTTTGATTTTTTACTTGGGCTAAGGTTACTCTTGGGTTGGGGTTACTTTGGCCCAAGATTATTTTACCTACTTTCAAGCATGGTATGAATAGCTAGGGCCAAAGAAAGACTTGGGGTCATTGAAAAGTTCATTTACATAAAAGGAAAATATATTTTAAATCAAGTTAAACAAGTTAATTTTTATAAAAATGTACGAATATATTCACTCTATTTTACATGTTACATTTGTAGAATAATGAGTCCTTTTGTTTACCATTTCCATCACTTCTTATTGCGTTCCATACACTCAGCAACAGCACCTTCTTCTGATATGTGAACAGCAATTCCGGAAAACTGTAGCCCATTCCATTCAACAACTGCAAAATTTCCGTCTTGAAGATTTTTCTTTAAGTTTTCTTCTTGAGGACCGGGTAAATATTTGCGCGATTTTCTTGCGGACCGCCAACAGTTCCCAGATTGTCATTGGAAGAAGTAGATGCAACTGGTTCAAAATTTGTAATGCTTTCTTGGGGGCTGCCAACAGTTTCCAACTTTTCTTCATCATCGCTTGAAAATACCATGTCACTGTGGCCTGATGAAATGAGGCTGTAGTTGTCACTACCGGTATCTTCATCCGTTGATGAATGACACTTCATACTTTTTAGTGATTTTCCTCTTCAGGAATCGGCCTTCAATTCTTTGTTTCTTTTCCAGACCCCTCTGTCGTTTTTTCCTGTTTTTCCCTTTCTTTTTGTTCTTTTCTCTTCTCTTTTTTCATCTTTTTCTCTTTTCTTCTGATCTTGCTGATTCTTTCGTTTTTCTTGATAGTTAAGAATATCATTGGCAGCAGGAACTTCTAGTTTCTGTCTTTTTGTTATTCGGGGATTGACAACTTCTTGCCTTTTCTGTTCCAAATGGCGGATAAATGTTTCACCTACCAGTTCCTAATTAACTGAAACATAATTAGAAGGCAAGCGTTTTAAAATTTCCTCTTTATTGATGGGATATATGCCAGTCTTATTGAAACCAGACTTTAAATTCTCCCTTATATTGGGCTCCAAGTCATCCAGAGATTTTTTCAACAATCTTAGAAAAATGTCTTTGGGCAATGTGGCAACAGTTTTGCCGTGATCAGACTGTTTCCATTTCATTTTAAGAGGCCTAAAATAGGCAACATCAAGTGGTTGTGTAAGATGCGAAGAGTTTGGAGGCAAGCATACAAACTCGATAACATTTTCTTCACAAAGCCTGATCACGTTTAAGCTCACATGTGAGCTAAGATTATCTCCGATCAGAACTTTTTTACCTTCTTGTTTTTTCAAGATTGGAAGGATATGAGCTAAGAACCAGTCTTCAAAAGTTGCTCCGTCGATCCAACCTTGCTTCGTCCTGTTGTAGTACGCTCCTTCAGGGCTACCTTCCAACCATGTGGTCCACAAATGCTCAGCCTTGGCATTGCCACAAAATATAACGCTAATGTTAGACTTAGTCGAATTCATGATTCGCTCTGGGTACTTAGACCCTCTTCGACAAATAACTTTTTTTCTGCCTGGATCGTCAGACATGCATGTTTCATCATAGTTGTAAATATTTTGAGGTGGGACATCTTTAGCTACATTTTTCAAGTGGTCAACGTAGTCTGAGAATATTTTCTCATCAATCTGAGCACGATTTCGTTTTATGTTTGATGCAACCTTGACTGTCAATTGAGGATGTATTTTCAAAAAAGATTTGGTCCAGTCACGGCCAAGCAAATTGTACAAAAACATTGAATCATCTTTCCTTGTCTTGTAGTTCATCAATTGGGAATCCAAATTCACACATTTTGTCTATGTGACTAGCAAATGCCAGCTCTTCTTCATCGGTAAAAACTTTGGGTTGCCCCGATGTGCTTGAAAACAAGTTTTTCAATTTGTTTTTTCTAGTGTATTTTAGAATCCCCTGCAGCTTTCCTTTGCGTCATTTCACCAGATTTATTGGCATCCAAACAGTTCTGAAGATAATCATTACTGTAGTCAGCATAACTTCGGCTTCCTGGCTGGCCTTTATAGTTATACAACATCTTCCGCAATCTAAGAACAAATGCATTCTATAGAAAAACACCCATTTACATTTTTTTAGGGCAGTTATAATAAAAAGAAAACAAAGTTCACAAATAGTGAGACCTACTTTGGCCCAGAAAAATGCTGGGCCAAAGTAGGTTACCACAGCTGTTATGATTATTATTGAATATTGTATTAAAAACCTAAACAGAAAGGACAAACACAATTATACCACTGCAAAGTATTAAACTGAGTGTTACAGAAGTACTTACCAAACTTGTGAAAGATGTAGAACAGCTCTGACAGGTGAAAGTTTGAGAGGTTAAAAAACACGTGTTTACACAAGGAAAACCAAACCACAAGTGGTGGTACTAAAGGGAACTAGCGAACTACTTGATACACATCCGTCGCTGCACCGCAACTTTTTCGAAAACTGCTTCCGAAAGGTAATTAGAGGACGTTTTATTTTGTTTTTACTTTGGACCAAAGAAGGACCCCAGGGCCAAAGTAGCCCACTATTACGGTAACTATTTAAATGTTTTTTTTTCAAATTTAAATATTTTGGATGACGTCATATTTTAAATTTTTTCAAATTAAAATATTTTGGATGAAAATTTTTTTTTTTTAAAATGTATTTCGAATGCAAATTTATTTTTAAAATTTTTGAAAAAATCTGAGCCAGAACCATTCTTTTACATACTACTAAGTTGTTATTTTTTTAAGATTTTATGTGTTCTATCATTTATTTTCATTAACAGGGTATATCGCCATTGAATTTACAGTGCAAGGTAGTTTTTACAAGCTTTTATATTTAACTTCGTTCGTATGTCATTCGTTCTGTCATTCTTTCCGGTTCAAAATTTGTAATCTATTTTTCGAGCACTTGTCGACATCCGATTGAGCTGAAATTTGGCGGGTGTTCATAATTCCGGTGACAATGCATTATGAAATTTTTGTTAGGGAAAAAAACAAAATGGCGACTTCAAAATAAAAAAATCAAGATGGCGGACAAGTTTTGTGATTATGGTCCGATTCTATTCAAAATTTGTATGTGGGGGTTTTCGGAGTCGGAGATTATGAATTCATGAAATTGAAATGGCGGCTCATGGAATTTTTGTTAATGAAAAAATTATCTGTGTTTATGGTCCGATTTTATTCAAAATTATGGGGGTTTTCGGGGTCGAAGATTATGAATTTAGTCGAAGATTATTGATTTATAGTTAAAATTCATAAATTGAAGATGGCAACTCCAAGATGGCCGATGAGTTAATCTTAAGATGGTCTCCTCATTGAAGGACTAGATAGCTCAGAACTTAAACCCTTATTACACTATGCCTTTTTCGTGCCATTTTTGTGCTTATTTTCATGGGTATTTGTTGGCTGAATTTCCTCAAATAACTGCCCCTTTTACACCGTGCCTTTTTGATGATTGTTTCAGGCACTAATTTCAGAGCTGCAAACCTAAGGAAAATTAACATTTACCTTAAATGATTGAGTAATTTAGTGTACCTGGACTATTTGTTTCAACTTTTTCCTTGCCTGGTAAGATTTTTTCTTCTTTTCTCTCATACTGAACAAAACGAAAACTATGTGATTAATTTCATTTATTTGTTGGTAATGTCAAGTCCAATAGATAATTTATGTGTTGGAAAACCTGACATTTCCACAAACGTCCTTGAAATCCCCTCGATTCAGGGGAAAAAATAGAACCAGTCCTATTTATTTTCATGCCTGAAACAATCAACAAAATAGTCTCGCGCGCATGCGTATTTGTTTAAAATTTCAGCCACCGGCAGTCAGGCAGACAAATAGGCACGAAAAAGGCATAGTGTAATAAGGGTTTTACAGGAAAAAAAGGCCTCATAATAACGATGCTTTAACAAAAATGTATAGATTAAGGCGTACTTGAGTAGTAAAAAGCACATGATAAATTAATTAATAAAAAACTTTTTAAAGACAAGCTTTTATTCAAATGCACTAAAAAGTAAAAAATAATTGCTTTGTGTGACAAGCTTTTGAATCTATAACTCACGGAATAATCTACGTCACACATCCAAAGCAATTATTTTTTAGTTTTTAGTGCATTTGAATAAAAGCTTATCTTTAAAAAGTTCCTTTAGTAATTATTTTATTATTTATATTATTCACAGAGTTGCTTATTTTATTTGCCATGTTTTCACCTATTTGTGAAAAGTATTCATTGGAATAATTTGCCATTTCCTTTTTATTATCAAATTCCTTGTTGTTGGAGTTATTGGCCTTCATATCTCTATTTGATTTTTTGTTTGTTCTTTCATTAGATGCATCACCAATTATTTCATCTGCATAATAATAATTTTTTGCTTCATATATTATTTTATCAAGTTTTTTTTAGCACTTTTTTCATTTTATCTCTATGTTTAATTGAGATAATAATTTTATTTTCTTGCGTTTATTGTGAACTGTTCTGGTATTAGTACCAACTTTTTTTTCAAATTTGTGATTATGTCAATAAACATTTGATATGCTGATGTTGGGTCATTTGAAGTAAGTACAGTATCACAGTTAGTGTTTTTTATTAAATTTGCCAGTTTATTCGTGTGAATTTGGTATTGTGAATGCTAGTAGCTTAGAAGGCACATTCATGAAGATGGGAAAATGGTCGGTTAGATCAGAATTAATACCAAATAATTTCCTAAGATACTTACATTTTTCCTTACAGAAATGTGATCAATACGTGTGCTACTTTCAGTTGTGACACGAGTGTAAGAATTTGTATAGATTCAAAGCCAAAATAAGAGAGCATAGCTAAATATATATTACTAGATATATATTGATTAGATATTTTTTTGAATTGAGAATGTCAATGTTAATGCCACCAATACATATATATCTATGTGTCCTCTTGGAATTTTATCTAGAAAGTTTTTAAAGTCATTTAGAAATAGAATATCCGATATGCTCGGGATGTGTAACATGGCATAGTTTTGAAAACTATATCATTGATTATGAAAGTCAGAGTACTAATTGTTACTTTTGGTGAAGGTAGATTTGTATGTTCTATCTCAAACTGAATATGTTCTTTGATATAGATTATTACATTGTTATTTTCACTATTATTAAAAATGTTTATATACCCAGGAATGGACAGATTTTCAAGTTCAACAATGGTATGGATTTCCATTAGTATTATTATATCTAGGTTGTTTAACCCAAAAATTTCTAGGAACACTGGGAAACTATCAAAATGTTTTTTGCACTTCTAATATTCAAGTGTAGGATTGCAATATTTTTTTTATTGTGGTTGTTATATCTTATTTTTTTCCAGGAATTTGTCTGCATCATATTGCACGTTCGTGTTTGAATCTATCTCGTTTTCTTCACTTTCAATTTCATTGAAAATATTTATCTCAGCTATTTCCATGAAAAAAATATATCTGTGGGACAGTCTCTGTTGTTTGCTTCATGATTGTTTCCAGTTTGGGATGTTGGTGTTTACTGTTGGATATTGCGCAATAGATGCACTTTTTTGTTTTGGGCAATCTTTTACATCGAGGTCTTCTCTAGTATACATACAAGCTAATTTGGCGCTACACTTTTTGCTTTTGTGGCTTCAGGATTGGCATTTATAGCATCTTGTTATTCCAATGTCTTCATAGATTGGAAACAGTTCCCAACCTATATATCTTCTATTTGGCTGTGATTTTTTGGAATAAAGTACTTGAACATTCTGCAAACCCTACAGACTTGTTTTGTTTCTTCAATATATACCTTACAGTTATTTCATCATATTTTCCATTCAAGTGGTTTTGTTCCTTTATGGGGCTCTCTAACATTGTTTTATGCATGTCTGGTGGGCAACCAATAATTTTGATTTTTGGCTTTCTCAAACTAGTCATGGATATAGTATACTCATCCTTCAACAATCAGATTACTTTTGTGCGTTCAACATATGTTGTACTATCACGTGCAATCTTTATTGTTTTGATTCCCATTTTTAGTTTGTCAAAATCAGTGGTTTCAGTTTTTGGGTTTCAGAGTTATTTTCGGAATACTAATGATTTGGTCTTTTGGTTGTGTAGACACTCCTTAGAATGTATTCTGGTTATGTCCGCATAGGTTATATTATTCCGTTTTGTTTGTATTTTTGAAAATTTCTCCTCTAACAGTTTATTTGTATCACTTGTTTCTTCAATCAATCTTTTTAGTAGATTTGATTCAGTTTTTATTGACTGATTTTCAGTTGAAATCCTCTAATAATGTTGAATAATTTCGAATGTTAAGGTACAAAATGTCAAGTAAGATTTGAATTCGATGTCAATAACAAATTATTGATATATCTGAATGGTGTTTGATGTTATAATTGGGTCTGAATTATTTTCTCCAGAATTTGTTATCGGTAACTCCATCTCTGCTGGCGTGCAGTGTATATAACCACTGAGCCGGTGGCAGCATTCCCATCAGTCCTGAGAGATTAATCATTCTACCTCGATAATTACGGAAGTTATGAAGTTAAAGGGGTCCCACGCAGCATTATAGTGACTGAAACTGATACTGCAACTTCGACTCTGTGGTTATCACGTAATCAACACTAAATCTACCACTATACAGTAAGAATAACAAAAATTTTATATGTGTATGGTTGAAGTCACGTAATTCTCATCTATGGTAGCCACTCCACAGTTCTATAACTTATTAGTGTCATTTGAGGTGTCTGAAACATTATGGCCACTGAGCAAATCACTTTAAAGGTTTTCAAACAAAAGTGGAAAATAACCGTTGCGGTAACCATCCTGTACCACTTGAATATCACTTAGAAGTCACGGTCACTTTCGAGATAGTATGATAGTTTCGGTGACGTTTTGGTAACTTCCATAAAACCTTCAATGTGGCAGGCACTTGATTGTGATATGTGGTGATGGTTGCCACGTTCTTGCTATCTCCATAAGTGATTACAATAACCTTCAAAATTCACCATTCCGCGCGATGACGAAAGCTAACCCAAGTTTTCTCAAATTATTTTATTGTGGCTTACAAAAAGTTTGTTTAACCTGTCACGTGAAACATGATTCTATTCAATATGAAATGGGTTATGCGTTTTCAGTAGACAATTTCCCTTGATTTTGAAGTGACCGTGGATTGGTCCGTGCGATGACGAAAACTAACCTAACTTTTCTGAAATTATTTTATTATGGCTTACAAAAAGTTCGTTTAACTTATTACGTGAAACGTGAATGATATCCATTCGAAATAAAATGGGTTATGTGTTTTCAATAGAAATTTTTTCTTGATTTTGTAAAAAAAGGTTAATTTAAATAGATCGGATCTCTGACTTGTGCTCCTGCTTAATATTTATACTTTAATTGTTAATTCTGTTTGCATAAATGCCATCAATTTCATTACTTGTTAATTTATAATTGTTACTTGATAATTGTTGATTGGAGCTGCATAAATCCACTATACTTCCTACATGTCCTTTTTTAACAATTAATGAACATGACCCACAATTTCGAGGTTGAAACTTTGAAGTGGCAGGTTAAAATAGCCCCACGTGTTCGCCCCTTTCAAGGGTATAAGACCTATTGTAATTTTTAGGTTATAACTTTGAAGTGGTGAGTCATGGGCCTGCGACGTGAGTGCCACTTTCCAGTGGTGGAAAAGTTAATAATTTAGTTCCACTAGGTACTTTATGATGGGAGGAGCTTTAGAGTGGTATATTTACACTTTCTGCCCCTTTGAAGCTATATTCTCCAAAAGCCGCCATATTTACAGGAATATGCTGGGTCGCCATTATTAGAGAAATGATCGAAATATTCAATAAAAATTTATTTATCATCAGCACTGCATCAAACGTAGTAATTTGTTACGTAAATATTTGTTTCAACTAACGATAAAACAATGTTTGAGGGATTTAAGTACATAATTTCAGAGGCGAGTTATTTCCAAAATTTATAATGTTTTCCTTAAATAAAGTGTATTCAGATGGCGTGTGCTCACAATCAAGCTACAACACCCCTATTTCACAAAAAACTTTCAATCGTTTTAATTTTATCCCGATCAGAAGTATCCAAATTCAATATACTCACTTGAGCGTTTGTATGTTTATATGCTATATATTTTTAAAGTTGATCGAGTGTTAGGAATGAATCAGGCAAAATGGAAGAGTGAGGAACATTTATCACAAAAATATGTTGCTGAACATGCAGAGATCGAGCTACATATCCACGTTTTTGCCAGGTGACCACAACATTGTTGGAATGTGGCTATCTGAGATCCAGGAACGTAGATCGGAACGTAGCAGCCACCAAAAAAGTGTTCCCCATTTTGGTAGACGCCGCGTGATAGAACCGTGTATATTACGTGGCAGTGGTTGTGGCCAAACACGTCAAAGTTTTCCAGAATCGTGGCCGCAAGTGCTGTCCACTTGAAATACTACTTGAGGTGCTTCCATGAAAATTGAGACAATTTTTTTTTCAGGAAAAAAGTGTATGGATAGTATGTGGTAATCGCGAATTTGAAGGAATATTGAGCCTATTTTGCTCCTTAATATGATATAGCGTAAAAATGGGTAGTTCCATCACGAATAGCGGGCGGTGTATATTACTTAGGCTAACGCCATCAAGTCAGTAGGTGTTTCAGGAATGAATATTTTTCAGGAAAAAGATGTATCGCTAGTAGGTTGGGGGGTCCTGATCGCGAATCTGAATGGATTTTGCCCCCTAATATGATTCACCACAAAAATGGGTAGTTCCATCTCGACTGGTGGGCGGTGTATATTAAGGCCGATGCCAACAAATCAGTACGTGTATTTTCAGCATTTTCATCAGTCCTGAGAGTTTCATAATTCCACTTCAATGCTTACGGAAGTTACGGGGTGCTTCCATGAAAAATGAGACAAATTCAAATTTTTCAGGACTGATTTTTTTTTTTTTCAGGGAAAAAGGTGTATCGCTAGTAAGTTGCGGGCCCTGATCGCGAATCTGGAGGAATTTTGGACTATTTTTTTCCTAATATGATTTACCGTAAAAATGGGTAGTTCTGTCGCGACTGGCGAGCGGTGTACATTACTTTGGCCAACGTCATCAAGTCAGTAGATGTATTTTCAGCATTTTCATCAGTCCGGAGAGTTTCATCATTCTACCTCATAATTACGGAAGTTAGGGGGATGCTTCCATGTGAAGGGAAACACACTATTTTATATTATAAGAAACTCAACAATATTATCGAAATCGAACATTTTATTTTCAAGTTACAACAAACCATAAACTTCGTCATTGTGAAATGCACCAAAACATCTAGTATCCCAATAGCGTTTCTTTGGGAATCCCATTTGGGATTCTGTTGACAATTTCAAGAGGTGCTTATATAAAAAAGTTGTTGAATAATGAAACCATAAATAGAATATGGATCATCAAACTGACACTGATCCTTAGTGATAACAATAATATTTTTCGGGGATAATACCATAAGTGCTTTAAAAATTACCGATAATTCTGAAAACAATGTATTTTTTAAAAACTGCACGAGTTTATTTTTTTCGTTGTTTCAAAGCATAAATTGCAAGACTCCGAAGGAGGAGGACAATTTTTTCAAACAAAAAAAAAATAACCGGATGCAGTTTTTTTGAAAAAAATTTTTTCAGAATTATTTGGTTAATTTTTAAAGCACAAATGGTATTCGGTAGAAAATTTCAAGTATACAAAAAGATTCATATTATTTATTGTTATAGTTGATACTACAATTATTGTAAGAAATATTATCAGTGAAGTTGAATTGTCACCTAGCGCGCTGAATTTCAGCGATAATCCACATAGTAGGTGGATTACCGCTGTAATTCAGCGATAATCCACACCTCTTATGGACATTTTAACACATGAGTGAAATTTTCATATTAATTTCCTTAGGTAATTCAGACAACTATATAGTTCTGACTTTTGTTTTGATATACGTTTTTTTGTAGTTTATATGTTTTATTTTTATCATGATAATATTCGTAAAAATCGGGTAGACTTTTTGTAAGCCCAAAGATACTCTTGAGATTCTGACTATATTTACAAATTTCATCATTTATCCAAATTTGCATATAACATGTTCCTAATGTGAATTCTTTTTGAGGAAATATTACATTGAACTAGTCATGGAATTCACATATATAAAAATTAACATGTATATGGTCAATTCTAGATATGGATGCACTTATAAACCTCATAAAAGTACGGTTTCAGCAGTTTGACAAGATCGCTTTCTATAATGTTTGTGACTACCCTGTAGAAATAAAATATAGGAACCCACTTTACTCCAATACTTTGATTATCGCCAACAATAACAGGTCGTCTATTGTATTTGATTCTCCGGCGCCTGAGTGGAAATGGTTGATTTCCTCATTTTGCTCAACAAACTCAATATGTTCTTTTGATAGCAGCTCCTGTTGGACATTAAGAATGCCATTTTATGAATCCGTCGGGGTTATCCCTTTTTTGCTTTGATCTTCTTGACTTTTTATTTCATCCATATGATTTGATTTCTAATTTCCATGGAATAAAATGTTAAAAATAATAAGAATAAAGGCTTTGCCAAAAAAAAATATTGTTGTGTAAAAAACGTGGGGTGCTCTTTACTTACTTTTCATAAGGAATCTACCTTTACGAATAGCTATCGATAGAAAACTGAGGATAACTGACATCAAGTACCTCACGCTTTTTTTACATAAGAGGAAAGTTTTTGGTCAATAACTTTATTCTTATTATTTTTAACTTTTTAGTCCATATTGCCATATAAGGATGTTTTTTTAATTTTTTGAACTATAATTTATTGTGGCTTGATTCTAGATTGTTTACCTGATTTTCGTTATCTTGTTTGTTTTCCTTAATTGAAATCTTACTTATTTTCATTGCCTGATAGTTTTTCTAGTGCATCATAGAACATGTTATCCTCACTATCATCATTAAAAGACATACATAACGATTTTAGTTATAAATTAGCTTGTTTAAGACATCCAGGGTGATAGGTCTGATTATACTCCGAGCACACAACTTGTCTTCCAATTATTTTCTTTGAGGAGATAAATAGACGAACCACCTCTGGCGGCCATCTTTGAACTGCTAATTAGCTCTCTAACATTTACAGTAGTTCTGAGAATACTTATGTTAACCAATTTACAGTACTTTTTCATTATTTTAGCATAGATTATATACTCATTGGAGTGATAGTAGACACACGTAGCAACCTCCATTTCATTCAAAATACAAATTACAATCGTCAGAATTATTTTTCTGGGAGATAAAATAACAAGGAACAAGTGAGTTGCATATACCAATATGTTAATAAAATTTAAATTAGATTAGACTTTCAGTAGAATTAAATAAAGTATATAACCGAAAAAAAAAACATTGTGACACGCATTTAAATGACAAAGAAGTAAGAGTTGGTGAACAAGCGTTTGTCTGTTCTTGATAAAGATTATTTTGGAAAGTAAAACATGAATAGATTTTGTCTATACTCACAGAGGAATATTATGGCACAACCTGTAACATCCACCTTCTTGCAGAAATGGTGAAATCTGGATGAAATCTGAGGGTAATATCAAAAAGGCATTTTCTGAATTTTCATTCCCCATTATATCTATCTGCAACCAGCATTCTGGACATCCATTATTACTTAAACACGTCTGAAAAAAATGAAAAAATGCATAACACTCAGGGTAAGTAATAAATCAGAGAATAATATGCATGCAAAACCAAGACTTTTGATGATTGTGTTTTCGCTCCACTCTTCTAGTATTTGTTATTGAAATGAGTTATTATCATATGACCATTTTAGGATTGCTATTATTGTGCTTATCGAATTCTGACATATCTTTTTTTTTCTGCAGCTTTTTATAGTCCCCCCCCCCCTGTTAACTTTTGAACTGGTCGATGTAGAATAATGGGTCGGAAACCATTTTGATTTATATTACCGATACTATTTTTTTAAATGAAAAACATTGTGATTGCTCAATAGATGGCGCGGAGGCCACATCAATTTAATAATTTCAAATAGCATGGGGGGTCAAGTGACACATCAAAAGATAATTCAATTCCCTTTTCGACCATTTAATTTTTTTCAAATTTCAATGATACGTATTTTCACAATATGCATTTGAATTGTCAAGTATAAGTGCGGATCTGAATGGAACTCTTACCTGGGTTCAGATCACTTGACATTCGGAATATATTTGGATCTAAATCAAATCGTAGGATATAATGCGCTACAGTTTCCAAAAAACAAATATGGAAATGTGAATGAAGATTTGTATACAGGCCATAGAAAATGAAATTGACAATCAATCAACACTTCTGCAATGAGCTTTGCAAAATTATTCTGAAATGGAAACATAAAGAAATATACAATTTATACTCGCATGAACTTTCCCCATTCATATTAAGATTAATTGTAAGAAAAAGACAGATGTACCAGGAATACAGAATGGACCAAGATCTACCCCTTAAATCTGCTAACAACAAATGGATTCAGGTGAGATCCTAAATGAAACGAAAGGTAAAACATATTGGCACGAAATACAGAAACTATCAAAATATAAACAAGAAAATAAAATATATAAATGATGAGGAAGATTATTTCAATATCATAGGTCAGGGTGAAAACCCTTCACCTGGTTATAATTAAGTTAACAAGAATATGTTGAGTATATTGGATTGCCAAATGCATCTCCACTGTAACAGTGAGCACTATTCAATCAATCAATCAATCAATCAAATAAACTTTATTGTCATAAGTATAACACTTGTCGACAAAGCTAATTAGATATACAATTAACAGATAACAATCAGTAAAAGAACAATACAAAATATCTCCATAGAGTAAGACATCAAACTCATAAAATAACTTAGATAGTACATATAAAAATAAAACATGTATAAAAGATTTCCAATTTACAAATGAAAATTTCAGACTACCTTCTGCTAATTAAAACTTATGGTGGATATGTTAATTGTGTGAAATAATAATAATATATGCTTTATTGTCCAAAGAAAGTAATCTTATTGACAAAATAATTTATCGTTAAGGAAAGAAGTGGTATTAAAATTATTTATGGAAACAGTCCGTTAGTATCTCGAGAATTTAAAATTGTAGGGCACAGAACAACACAAAAAATAAAAAAAAGAAAGACTACACTAAAAGTATAAAACGGCAATGTCATGTAAATTATAAAATATAAAAATATGATAAAAGAAAAGAGTATAAAGGTAAAAAGCTACAAAAATATTTTCAAAAACTGTCATTGTAAAACTCTTGCAGACTATAATAGGGTCTAACACTGAGGAGGTCTTTTAGAGTTTTTCTGAAACGAATGTAATCCAAAGCTTTCAAGTGATGTGGTAGATGGTTATACATCTTGAGGCCATTAAACACAATCGAGTCCTTAATGAGGGATGATGTAGGTAAAGGTAGTCTGAGATCATTGGAATGTCGGGTGGCATAGGTAAAGGTGGCAGAGGGAAAATTTGTTCTATGTTTGTGTAATAGACAAACTGATTCTAAAATGAAGATAGCATAAACAGTTAAAATCTTGTTCGTCGCAAATAAAGGCCTGCAAGAGTCCCGACGTCGGACTTTGCACAGGTATCTGAGTGCTCTTTTTTGTAGAAAAAAAACTGACTCAAATTGGGTTTTAGTACAAACGCCCCAGAATGGGATTCCACATCTTAAGTGTGACTCTATTAGTGCGTAATAAGCGCTTTTTGCTGCAGTTAAGCCCAATTCATTTGAGGTAATTCTAACTGCATAGCATCCTGAAGCAAGTTTTTTATTAAGAGATGCAATGTGATCATTAAATTTTAATTTATTATCTATACTAACCCCAAGGAATTTGGCGTAAGTTCTGTTCTCAATGAAACTTTGATTTGAAGTCAAAGGTATGTTGTCAATACTACATTGGAATGATACAATATTAGTTTTAGAGATATTGAGAGACAGGAGGTTAGAGTCCCACCAATCTTTGATTTTAATAATATCCGAACAGATAGTTTTGTGAAGATCAGAACTATTTTTATCAGTCCATAGTATCGTGGTATCATCCGCGAATAGTGTGAATTGGCCTTTTATATCTATAGAAGCCAAATCGTTTATGTACAGTAGAAACAGTATAGGGCCTAGTACTGATCCTTGTGGTACTCCGCTGTTTATGTCAGCTGGCAACGAAGTTGTTGTAGACTTAACAATTTGACTTCTACCTGTGAGATAGGAATTAAACCATCTATGAGTATTTCCACTAATGCCATAATGATGCAGCTTATGCAGCAGAATTTTATGATTTACGCAGTCAAAAGCTTTGGATAAATCACAAAAAACTGCTGCAGTCACATCTTTAGTATTGATGTTCTTATATAATTCATATAGGAATGAGAATATGGCATCATGTGTGCTCTTCTTGGATTGGAACCCAAACTGCTTACTATTAATTATATTATTTCGTAACAAGAATTCAGTTAAACGATTTTTCACCAGTTTCTCAATCAGCTTTGCTAGCGAAGGAATGAGGGAAATGGGGCGAAAATTCGAGGGATCCTCTGGATCTCCACCTTTGTGAAGTGGAATAACGACCGATGTTTTTAGGAAAGTTGGAAATATGCCATCCTCGAAAGATTGATTTATTACCGCAACCAAAGCATGAAGAGCTTCAATGGGAAGGTTTTCAAGAATTTTTATTGAAATTTCGTCGATTCCCGAAGACTTTTTTTTTTATAGATCTTATCACCTCCTTTAGTTCACTGATATATGTGGCATGTAAGATTAGTTTTTCATTAGTGACGATTTTTTCTAGGTGTATGAGGGGATCATATGGAATTGAAGTATTTTTTGTTAGTTTTGCAGCTATTGAACAGTAATATTTGTTCAGTATATCTGCAGGTATTGTGTTTACTCGAGATTGTGCATTCTTTCCTATAAGGTCGTTTACTATAGGACCAAGCCTCTTTTGCTTTATTTTTTGCATTGGAAATCCTTTTCTGATAAAAGTTCATTTTTGCATATTCAATTAGCCGCCTATAGATGTTTCTATATTTCCTCACATAGATATGAAATGATTCAATGTTGGTGAATTTTTTTATATAATTAACCCTTTCAGGACCGCGCCGGATTCAGCCGGCGGTGCTTACAGGGCCGACGCGGGAAGCGTGTGCGTGTTTGTCCGGCTTCAGTCCCGAAACGTCGAGAGACGTGGAGTGTTTATTGAAGACGTTATACATATTTCTTCATGACAACCTATTTTTTTTCTAATTACAAAGAGAAAACAAAATTTATTTTATTTTAAATTTTGTGATATTACACTTAAAAACATATAAAACTTTTTTGGTAAGAGAAAAATCGGAGTTCAATTTAATAAGTAGTACAAGAAATGTTCATGAAATATACATTAGAATTTTACAACTGAATGGTACCTCTCAAAACACCCAATGACACAAAGTGGGACGTTACATGGTACACAAGTGTATGATGTTTCCTTCCTCTTATTTTGCTTCGCGCAAACAACACACCTTTTCAGAAATATTTTATTATTCTCCGGTTTCCGAGGAAACATCGCTGGAAAATGTCTCTCAATAAGCCTCAAATTATTCACTATTATTCAATAGCTCATACATTTCTTCTTCTGATATATATTTTCTCGCCACTGTAGAGAATAATTGCAACTTTCGTTTGAAAAATGCGGGTAACATACACGTAAACATGCATAAACACTTCTGCACTTCAAACTATTCTTATTCAACGCACTTGTAACTCATTTTTTGATTAAAAGTACTTAATCCTATTAGAACAGTATGCTTAGCTGTCATGTTCTGCACACCTTCGCCAAAAGTGGCGAGCAAGAGCCGAACCAATCAGTTTTTAGTATGGGTGTGGTCAGAATACACGTGCTCAATACAAAACAACCCGCGTGTTCGATCGTTTTCGGTCCTTACATGGATCTCTTGCCGTGCGTTTAAATCCGCTTTCGGTCTCACGGACACGAAATATTTTTGCGTGTTCGTTCGTTTTCGGTCCTGGTGAGCGTAGGTTTCGTGAGGATATTTTTATGCCTTTAGTTAGCCACTGTTTTTCTTGTTTTGCTTTTATCTTTTGATAAGGAAACGATTCATTGAAAGTACCTACAAGATGGTTATAAAGTGCAAAAAATGAATCATTCATTTCCAGAATATGATTCCAGTTAGTTAGGAGGCAGTTTTGGTAGAACCTATTATAGTTTGCAGCACTGTAGATTCTTCCGTACCTAACTTTCTTACATTTATTAATTGTGCAACACCCCTTACTTTTGAACCCCAGATTTTAAATTATATGATTCAAATTCAAGAAGGTGAAATCACTTTGCCGATAGGCTGCTCAGATGGATACGGTTAGGCCGTGAGTAAGGTTCAATTAATGACTTTTCCTAGTTAATCAAATTTGGCCACTAAAAAAATTATACATTAATTAACTTGACTAGTTCCAGAGTTGGGCGCCAGACTTGCTAAAGACAAAAGTCAAAGATAAATAAAATTAAATAAATGTTACCTAGCTTGTATGGGAAGGCAAATAAATATGCAATAAATCAACTTAACAAATTTATTCCAGTTGGAATTCTGAACAAGATAAAAAATTTACAAATACTAGAAAAGTATTTAACTTCTCTTAAAGAATAGAAAAATTACATAAAAAGGAACCAGTAATTTTGACTCTGATCAAAATTCGAACATTTACACCTATGATTCCTCCAGTGGTTGGTCACGAATATACCTTCGGAGATCTTGAGCGAGGTAGAGGAAGGCTAGTTTCTTGAAGCTGGTCCCAGCGGTTCTAGGAGGAACTTGGTTTCAGCGTTACGATTAAGATGGTCGTGGGTGGTTCTATAGTTGGTTTTAGACCCCCTTATCGGCGTGAATTGAGTTGATCTTCACGGACCAGTGCTGATATTGATGTGCTGTAAGACCTCCCAGGCTACTAGTCCTTCCGTCTCCGTAGATGGGTTCCCTCCGTGGTATATATCATGCGAAGAAGATGATAGGAATCAAAATATGTACAAAAAGGGGAGAACGAAGGATATCCTTTGAACCTCAAGTTTTATGTTTCAAATTTTAATCGGAGAAAAAGAACAAAGATACCATACCCAAAACGTTATGTTCAAATTCAGTTAAAAATAATAAATAGCAATTCAATCTGCTATTCTGGAGTTAAATTTATAAGTTAGTTTTAATAATTAAAAAAAATATTAAAATTGAACAAAATTTAAAACCAAACAAAACAAACCTCACCCAAAACGTTATGTTCAAATTCAGTTAAGTTTTGAAACAAGTAAGTTTTGATAAGGTGATTCTATGTACCAGAAGGGTAAAAAATGTAATGAAAGGTATTCCAAAAGAAATATAAAAATTTCCTTGAAATTTTACCAGAGAAAAAATATAGTATTTTAAAGCAAAATACTATAAAATTGCCAGAGAAAAAATCTATTATTTTAAAGCAAAATATTTAAAAGTTGCCAGTACAAAGATATATTATTTTAAAGCAAGTGCCAAAGGAAAATATAGCGTTATAACCAAAATACTCTAGTAGGCTACATAAAAAAATAGGGTTTCTGAACAACGATAATAGTCAGAGTAAAAGTATACTCTTCAGCCAAGATAAGAAGAGAGAGACACACGTCTTTCAGTGAGCACGACTCTCTTAGATAAAGATAAAGTGAAATAATTCTTTTTATAGAAGAATTTCCAGAGATAAACCGAAGAGGGAGACCACACGTCTTTCAGTGGGCACGACTCTCTTAGATAAAGATAATGTTAAATAATTCTTTTAATTGAAGAATTTTTAAAGATAACTGAAGAGGGAGACCTCACGTCTTTCAGTGGGCACAACTCTCTTAGATAAAGATAATTTTGAAATAGGGCGGCAATTCCCTTTTCAAATCGATAAACAGGTAATTCTCAAAAATTAGAATGAATCTCCCTGCTCTTGGCGACAAGGTAGTAACTGAAGTGAATTGACTCTGCAACGATCAAAAATCAAATAAGCCACACCGGGAATTAAATGGAGTAATAGATATAAGAAATTTATTAAACGGAAATCAACTTTACGCTTGAGGCATATATTGAATCGAGTGTTCTGAGACCGTTAGGCCAGAGGTACAACTCTCTCGATAAGCAATTCTTTCTCAAGAGAAAAGAAAATTACTCTCATAAACATATAGTTATGAAATAAAGAAAATTGCTTACCAGAGAGCCGTCCTATCAGTCACTCCAAACAATCAAATACGCCCTTCCTTTCAATTAGAATCCTTGGAACAATCCACTGGTAGTATGAGGGGAGTAAGCTCTAGTCCATTCGAGATTACCAAATGGTACCTAAAAATGCAATAGCGTAGAACTGATTTCCAATGAAAAAATCAGTTCCCAATATTCGAACAGATGTTACGTTAGCCACAATATGTACTATGAATGCTTTGTCAAAATGGCCGAAATATCTATATTTAACCTTCAAAAATTACCATGCGGTATATCCAAGAATTCTAATATTACAAGCATAAGGAAAAAGAAGAAAATACTAATCAGCTACAACATTAATTGAAAGATAAAGAGAATAATATTACTCAACTAAACTCCAGCAGTGAAACTTATTTAATTTATAGATCTTACAAATCAAAGCCAACTCACTCAGTACATCTGCCTATCTCGACGTTCTATTCAAGAAAGAGAACGATTATCCTTTCGGTTCGACGAAATCACAGTTCACCTGTTTTTCATTCTCGGTTTCTTTCCTATTTAAAAAAACCAAACGCTCGATAAACGCGATCGACACGAAAATGAAATGTCACGGTCACACTGTCAAAATACCATTTTCACGCGACGACAACAAAGGCGCTGTCCCATAGTTCACGATCGGCCGTGACTAATGACCCGTTCCACCGTAAGATAACCGGAATAGTTATGAGAAATTGGTTATGTGTAAGGACGTAACGAAAAATTCGTTACAATTGGATCAAGTTTCATTGTGAACTGTATAGCCTCATGATCCGACAAACCTGGTGAGATTTGGACAATCGATAATTTTATATATTTTGTTATGTAACATAGCATAGCCCTGTATAGAACTGTCGTTAGGTAAAATATTAAGAATGATATGACAAGAGTGACAGAGACATTGTCAAGAAAAAGCTCTCACGTAAAACCTGTACAAAATCTACAGAAATAGCAGTAAAGCAGTAAAGTTCGACTACGTTTATCATTCACAATCAATTCCCGTAAGGGTGGTCCTTCATCAAGCCACGTAGAAACATTTTTGGTCCAATCGAACCGGACGTATTGCCAGCAACCAGAAGAAAAATTGTGCGGTCCTCGACAAAAGAAGCATTCCATCCAGTAGTAAGCGTCTCCTCAGATATAGTAGTCTACTCAGCCGTTTAGAATCAAGGCCAACGAAATAGCAAAGCAGCAACGACACAAGTAAAAACTCATTTTTCCTTTTTCCTGACAATCTCCCAACCTATAAAAAAAGGGGTATTTCTCGATCTGTAAATACGAATTCTTGTTTATTCATTCATATTATCACGAATTGAAACTTCATAATCACGATGGAAAACGAAGTAAAGGAGTTAAGACAAACACGAGGTAAATTAAAGAGTCAATTAACACGTTTTCAAGCATTCATGAATACAGTAGGAAAAGATAACATAATCGAACTGGAAATAAGATTGAATAAAATCGAATCGGTTTTCGAACAATATGATATTATACAATCGCGTTTAGAAGTACTAGACGAAAGCGAAGAAGAACAGCGCGAAGAACAAGAAACGGCATTTTATCAAGCAATTGCAAAGGCAAAGGGTCTTTCAGTTGAACTACAATCTCAAAAGGTAACCAACACGCGTAATAATACTCAAATTACTGATGCAATCTCAACAAACACGAACCAGGTAACAAATTTGAAATTACCAACAATACATCTTCCAACGTTTTCAGGAAACTATGATGAATGGATAAATTTTCACGATACTTTCTCACAATTGATTCATGAAAACACGAGTTTGACAAACATACAAAAATTCTATTATCTAAAGTCTTCTTTGAAGCATGATGCAGCGCAAATAATTCATTCATTACAAATTTCTGACAACAATTATACAGTAGCATGGGATTCACTCATTAGGAGGTATCAGAATAAAAGAATTATTATTAACACTCATGTCAGAGCAATTTTTGATCTCCCAGTAGTCATAAAAGGTTCAGCAACATCACTCAGACAACTCACCGATGAGGTTCAACATCATTTAGGTGCACTCAAGAATCTAAAATTGCCCACGGATCAATGGGACATTCTCTTAGTCTACCTAATTACATCAAAATTAGACAATTTCATGAACCTCGAATGGGAAAACTCACTAGAAAATGATGAATGCCCCACGTATGATCAGCTAATTACCTTTTTGAATAAGAAATGTTTTACATTTGAAACTCTCTCGGATAACAATAGAAAATCCAACTACAATACGCAAAGAATAGCAAATAATCAAGGTTGTAAGTTACCGTCACATATAAGTTATCAAAGGCAAAGAGGACATGAACATTCACTTCCAGTCACCAATAACGGGCTAAATATATCATGTCATTATTGCAAGGCACCTCATTTCATTCACAATTGTGCAGATTTCATTAAATTGCCAATTAGCAAAAAATACGCAGAAATCAAAAGATTACGACTCTGTAGTAATTGCCTTAGACCTGGTCATTTGAAATGGGCATGTAAATCAGGCAATTGTAAACGATGCAACTTGAATCATAATACTTTACTTCACAATAGCAATCAAGCACATTACTCGAACAATAATTTACAACAAGTTGCCACCTCATCAAATGCGGATATTTCTGAAATCTCAACCAATCTCGCAACAAATACGGAAGAAATAACACCCATACTAACAAGCAACTGTTATAATGCTAACAGTGGTACTCAATCAGAGATCATACCGAGCATTCGATCTACGAACAAACAAGGTAGTTCGCAAGGCTCGGCACAAATACATATGAGCACAGAACAGGCAAACAAGGTATTGCAAGGCTCTAACACAAATACACGCGATAATCAGTTAGTTTTATTATCAACAGCCCAAATAATAATTTATGATACACTCGGAAATGCTCACGTTTGCAAGGCTCTCTTGGACTCTGGTAGTCAGAGTAATCTAATCACAGAAAGACTCTCCAAGAAATTGAATTTGCTTTGCGAAGATTTTCGCATATCTATTGCGGGAATAAATCAAAATGTTATGACTATCACACAGACAACAAAAGCCACCACCAAATCTCGATCAACTTCATTCAAATGCGATTTAACGTTTTTAGTATTAAACAAGATTACGGAAAAAATTCCGTACACAGAATTCAATGAAAATATATTCAAATTACCGACAGGCATCACGCTAGCTGATCCAGAATTTAATAAACCACAAAATATTGACATTCTTCTCGGAGCTAATATATTTTATGATCTTTTATGTCCGAATCAACTCAAACTTGGGAAAACAAACCTAATTTACAAGAAACTACTTTAGGTTGATAGTCACGGCTCGATCAATTTGCACAAATATTCAAATCGTAACTCATTTTGTAATCTCAGCATAAACGATATCAAATGAAATGCTAAATGAATCATTAACAAGTTTTGGAAAACTGAAGAAATTCCGCATAAGAATATTCTGATCAAGGAAGAACAGTATTGTGAAGAGTATTTTGAAAAACGACGAGTCGTAGCTCTGATGGCAGATTTATAGTCAGATTACCTTTTCAGTACAGATGTCAGATTTAGGCGATTCTGCAACGCCGCATTGAAACGCCTACACCTCTCGAGAACAGATTCAAGCGCGATGATAATTTGAGGGCAGAATACACGGAATTTTAAAACAATATGAATCGATGGGACATATGACATTCATAAAAATTTCGACGGAAACATTGAACAGCCCTCGTATATATTGCCACATCATCCGGTAATAAAACCAAGCAGTACGACAACTCGTTGCAGAGTTGTATTCGACGGATCCGCAAAACCAATGAAGGTATATCGCTGAATGATTTATTACTTGTAGGTCCTAACGCTCAAGATGATCTTTTCTCAATTGTAACACGTCTCAGGCTACATCAATATGTTTTGAGTGCAAACATAAAATGATGTTTAGGCAAATAATATTACACCCGAAGACAGAAAATATCAGCGGATACTATGGCGTTATAACGAATCAGAACCAATAAAGGTTTACGATCTCAATACAGTGACATACGGGACAGCATCCGCAAGTTATCTCAGCAACTAAGGTTTTAGAACAACTCTCATTAGAATTCGCTGAAAAATATCCACGCACATCGAAATTTATGAGACATTCATTTTATATGGACGATTTATTGATCAGTGTTGACACGAAACATGAGGCTTTAGAAATATACGATGAAATAACAAAAATTCTCAATAGCTAACCTTCCTTTAAGAAAATGGTGTTCAAAATGAAAAGGACATTTTAAATTCGATATTAGGTAATCAAGAAAATGAAGACAAACTAATACAGTATCACGACAATAAGGAATTGAAAACTTTAGAATCGCGTGAATCCAAAATCAGACACATTGAGTTACGCGGTAAATATAAATTTTGATGATAAAACTCTGACGAGCTCAGTATTAGCGACAATATCGAGAATTTTCGATCCGCTAGGTCTAATAGGCCCGGCAACCATTCAAGCAAAGTTATTCATGCGTAAATTATGGCAAAGAGAAATTTCTTGGGACGAATCTTTACCTGCGGACATGGTGAAAGAATGGATCACATTTTTAAAGCAAATTAATTCTATAAATGAAATTGAAATTGAACGGCAGCTTCTATGTAAAAATCCTACAAATATTGAACTACACGGTTTTAGCGACTCGAGAAGGCATATGGTTCATGCATATATTTATGTTCCAAAACAAACAGGGTGAAGTCATCTCAGGCTTTTATGTGCCAAGTCAAAGGTTGTACCTCAAGGCAAACACACCATTCCCAGATTAGAACTTTTAGCAGCTACATTACTTGCAGAATTAATGCATGTTGTGAGAAAAATACTCGATGTCGAAATATCCAGTACTCATTATTATTCTGATTCTATAATAGTATTGGCGTGCTAAAAATTGATCCAGGCAAATTGAAAACATTCGTTGCAAACAGAGTTACTAAAATTATAGAACTCACCTGTGAAGGAAAATGGAAGCACGTAAGGTCTGGGATAACCCAGCAGATATTATTTCAGCAGGTATAAATCCTACCGAATTAAAAGGGTCAAAATTTGGTGGTACGGTCCTGCATTTTTAGTTGAAAATAAAATTTCTTATCCAAATGACATATATGATATAGATATGATAGAAAGTATTCCCGAAATCAAACTGTCGACAATTTCATTAGCAACGACTAAGCATGATTTTGAATTGAATATATTTGATAGATATTCATCGTTAACGAAGCTACAACGTGTAGTAGCTTATTGCATTAGGTTCAAATCAATCACCTTATTGAAGAAAAAGGTGTTAACTTGACAGTAGACGAACTCGAGAACTCCCTAAGATTATTGATAAGACTGGCTCAAAAGCTGAGTTCACACAAGAGATGCATGCACTCAAGTTGTCTCGCCCCATACCTAATAACAGTAAACTCATAAGTCTGAATCCATTTTAGATGAACACGAATTGATCAGAGTCGGAGTGCTAGACTAGAGCACGCGAATGTATCCTATTCGCAAAAACAACCAATTATCCTACCTAAGTCACACAGAATCACAAAGATGATAGTAGAATTTGAACATTCAAAACACTTACATGCAGGTGTTCAAAAATTTACTTTCATGAATAAGATTAAATTTCTGGCCAATTGATGGAAAAAATTCAGTGAAACGGGTTGTCAATGCATGCATAAAATGTTTCAAAGTTAGTCCTGCAGCGTACGAAACTCTTATGGGGAATCTACCGATCACAAGAGTAATTCCAAGCAGGCACTTTTCAATGTGTGGAATTGATTACGCTGGTCCCATCCTCGTAAAGGAAGGAAGCGTTAGCGTAAAACAAAATAAGTAAAGACATACATATGTATTTTTAAGTGTTATACAACACGTGCAGAGCAGATAAAGGTAATCAAAGATTTGAGGACAGAACAGTTTAATGAAAGCGTTGAAACGTTTCATACCTAGAAGGGAAAACCCTCAGAATTATTTTCAGACAACGGTTCAAATTTTGTTGGTGCTAACAATCATTTCATCGAATTACGCAACTTGTTAGCTACGAAGGTCATAAGAAAAAATTGAAAAGTTTCTTGCTTCGACAGTATAAAGTGGACGTTTATTCCGAAGTCTCCACACATGGGAGGTATTTGGGAAGCAGCCGTGAAATCGACTAAATTCCATATGAAACGTATTTTAGGGCTCGCTTCAGTTAGTTATGAAGAAATGTACACGGTGTTGACACAGGTCGAGTCTTGCCTCAACTCCAGACCCCTCTCACCCCTCTCATCCGATCCTAATGACTACCTACCTCTCACTCCTGCTCATTTTTTAATTGGAGACACGTTGGCTGCTGCACCACAGAAGAACGTTCAGGATTTAAATATGAACAGACTATCCAGATATCAGAAGACACAGCAGTTGTTTCAACAATTTTGGTCTAGATGGTCAAGAGATTATCTCACCCAGTTGCAGCAGAGAAATAAATGGCAAACCACCTCAGCTGATCCCAAAGTAGGTGATTTGGTCATTCTGAAGGAGGACAATATTCCACCACTACGCTGGCCTATGGCTCGCATTGTTGAAGTTCATCCAGGGGCTGATAAGGTGACACGTGTAGTGTCTGTAAAGGTGGGCGGCCTATGGACAATCGTTAATTTTATATTTTTATTATGTAAGCATTTTTCTCATTGAAAGTGAATCTTTCAAGGTGGGCGACAATCGTAATTTTATATATTTTGTTATGTAACATAGCATAGCCCTGTATAGAACTGTCGTTAGGTAAAATATTAAGAATGATATGACAAGAGTGACAGAGACATTGTCAAGAAAAAGCTCTCACGTAAAACCTGTACAAAATCTACAGAAATAGCAGTAAAGCAGTAAAGTTCGACTACGTTTATCATTCACAATCAATTCCCGTAAGGGTGGTCCTTCATCAAGCCACGTAGAAACAAGATTACAGAGCAATTAATAAAGTTAACATCTAGGTTGCTACATACATAGTCAATAGTAGACATGCCTTGGTGTGTTATACGAGTAGGAGAGTCAACATGCATTTTAAGGTCAAAAGATTCAAGTAAATTAATCAAGGATTGTGAAGTAATAGATTCTAAATCTGCATAATTTATGTTGAAGTCTCCAGTTAGTATAATTTTTGACTTAATAGGTAGCTCGTTTAGTAAGGAATCTAGTTGAGCAAGAAAAATATTTACCTCTGACAGTGGTGACCGGTAAATACATAATATATAGGTGTTGAGCTTCTTTGCGTACACTATAGAAAACTCAAATATTTTTTCTTGTAGGTAATGGTTCAATTTGTCAAAGTTTTCAAACTTCATTTCTTCTCTAACAGAGTTATTTGCCAATATCATAGTTCCTCCATTAGAAGATATTATTCTGCTATATTTGATAAAATCGTATAATTAGGTATGAAAATTGGTTCATCATGTTTCAACCAATGTTCGTTCAGTAGTATAAGACTTGGGAAATCAAGCTCTTCTAAGAATATATAAAGGTCATCTATTTTGTTTCTTAAAGATTGTATATTTAATAATACTAATGACATAGCATGATCCTCCATTTTTTTGTTAATATTCATATAATTATCAGAATGAGCAATGTTGATTGAAATATTTGAGTTTTCGTTTAGAGTGTTTTCTTTCTTTGTTAAGTGTCCAATACCATATTAGATATTATTGGTTTGCCCTGTTTATGTTGGTCCACAGGAAAGTAACTTCATGTGTTGAAATAATGTAGAAAGAAGGATTTCATTTATACATGAAATTTATGTTAGAAAGAAGTCATCTAATGGAAAGATTATAGTGAAAGGATGCACCTGAAATAATAATTTATTTATTTATTCAATCAACGGGTAAACCCTATTACATAAAAGACAAAATATAGATATTCAATAACTTAACCTACTTATTCTACTTACAGCTAAACTAAATGAAAGTTAGACAGATTAAATTTAGATAGACAATCATGTTGAAATAAATAAAAGTAAATAAAAGTTCAACTAACAAACACGTTAAAATAATAATGGAGTACATGGAGTGTTGATTCAAGGTAACTTTTTCAGTTTTTGTTTCAGAGACGCAAAAGATGAGCCAAACAATTCAATTTGGCCATTATATTCATTTCCATACTGTGCCAACCTACAAACCGGTGAATTTTGAGCATAATTAGTAGTGCATAAAGTTGTGTGGAAAATTCTGGGATTTCTGGTTTGCCTAACTGGGACATTCAGGGAAAATATAGATAATAGAGAGGGACAGTCGATTATTCCTGACATTATTTTGTGAAGGAAGCAGATATCTGAGTTGATCCTTCTTTGTTCAAGCGATTGTAAATTAAGAAGCTCCATAATTTTGGCGTAGTTATATTTACCATAACTTAAACCCATTTTGTAGGCGATACAACGCAGACATTTTTTGTGAACCCCTTCAATATTATATTTTTGGAAGTTGTAGTTAGGACACCACACAACGGATGCATATTCAAGAATTGACCTAACTATAGAACAGTATAGAACTTTTTTTGTTTGAACTGAAAACTCCTTGGATGAACGTGTGGATAGAAGGTTAGTCTGGTATCAAATGTAACGCCTAGCTCACGAATTTCATCAACTATTTCAATAGGAGTATCATAGAAAAAATATTCGTACTTCATAGGTAGGTGAATTTGATTTGGAAAAAGTTATCTGGTGACATTTCTTCATGTTTAAATCTAGGACGTTAGCTTTACACCATTCATGAAATAAAGAAAGTTCTGCTTGCAGATTTATCGCATCGTGGTCGTTTTCAATTTTATTAAATATTTTGAGGTCATCCACGAATAACAAGTAACTAGATTTTTTAATTAGGAGGGATATATCGTTGATGAAAAGGTTAAATAAAAGTGGGCCACAGTGGGATCCTTGGGGTAACCCAGAGGTTACAAAAATGCGTTCAGATATAGTACTTTCTATTTTCACTCTTTGTGTGCGATCTGTCAGATAACTTTTTAGTCAATTGAGCAAATTCCCAGAAATCTCATAAGCTTCCAGCTGAGTGTGGTTGACTCTGTCGAAGGCCTTAGAGAAATCTGTATAGATAGAATCGACTTGTGATTTGCTTTCAAATGCATTGAGAATGAACTGCTCGTATAGTATTGAGTTGGTTGACGTTGATTTACCTTGGACAAAACCATGTTGTTCATTACTTATGATGTTCTTGCATTCCCAGGTGAGTTGCTCTGTTATTAATGAATCAAGTAATTTAGGTATATCTGACTGAATGCAGACAGCGCGATAGTTTTCAATATTTTCTTTTGATCCTGACTTGTGAATTGGTTTCATATATCTGTTTTTCCAGAATTCGGGAAAAATTCCTACTTGAAGTGAATTATTGAACAATATAAATAATGGCCTCGTCAGAGTACAAACACACATCTTTAACATATTACAAATTCCATCAGGGCCAGAGGAGAGTTTTAAGGGTAAATTTTGAATCTTATTAAAGATACTCATTACGTCAATATGACAAGAACTAAAATTACAAATTCTTTCGAAATTATATGGAGGGGCGGTAATTGTATGATCAGTGAATACTGTCGAGAAGAAGTCCTCAAACAGGCTCACAATCCTGCTATGCTATGCTGCTATGTTTATCTTTTAAGAACATGTTACTGGGTAGGTTGTAATTTTGTTTCCGACTATTAATATATCGCCAGAAGGAACGTGGATCATCATTCAATCTGTTTTCAGATTCCCTCATATAATTTTGATAACATGATTTACTAAGGCTTTTGCATTGTGTTCTTAAGTTGTGAAATACGATGAAATTGATTTGTTGAAAATATAAACAGGATGTTCATAAAATCAGATGTGGAATCATCTGCGACTGAAAGATAAACCTTAGTCACTATCTTCCATCGTCAAGATAACCTCTTGTGGGGTATTCATGTTGAGAATGTTTCCCTTTTCAACGATGAAATCTTCATGCAAACCATGAATTTCTTCTTCTGAATTACCAAGTGTTTAAGATCAGAGGTAAACCAAGCAGGAAACGTACTCGGTTTGAAAACTTTCTGGGGGACAAAAACGTCAATAGCGTAATACAGAATATCATAAAACGTAGAAATTGCTAAGTGTATGTCCATATCAATAAGAATATCCCAGTTTATGCTTGAAAAGAAGTCGTTTAGACCAGTATAATTGGTTTTTAAAAAAAGGGAAATTATTGTGGTGTATTGAATTTTGAAGAAGCAAATCATTAGCCATATGAATGTTCAATTCACGAATGTTTGTGAACACCAAGTCTAAGAGCACACCTCTGCTATTATAAATATTATTTACTTGGAAGAAATTGGAAAAACTGTAGCTATTGCCAATATACATAGCAGGAGAGTTATGGTTACAATTAACTGTAACTCCCATATCATCATTTGACCATTCTACATCTGGAATATTGAAATCGCCGCATATTATATCCTTCAGTTAACATTATTATCTAACATGTATTCAACTATTTTACAGTGTTCTTCATAAATTTCAATACTAGATTTTGGAGGTATGTATACAGAACCGAAAATTATATTCTGATTTCCAATCCCAACTGATATAAATATTTGTTCAACAGAATTGGTAGGTACCGAGACCAACCTAGTAGCAAGTTTTTTTTTGTTGCAATGAGTACTCCACCCCCTCTTTCTTTATCGTTGAAGTAGTCTATAGTATCTCGATCTGTACGGTATATGCTATAGGACAAGTTCAGATCTAGTTCAGCATCGAAGTAGTTATTGTTGAGCCAGGTTTCAGCAATCAGAATGACATCATAATTTGAGCAAAGTACTGCTTGTTTAAAATCACATAGTTTAGTACACATACCTCCAACATTTTGATAGTAAACAAATAGTGAACTCATTGTGTTTTTTTTTTCAGCTCTTTCTGGGAAATAGTCTGACCAATCTGGAGATATTATTCAGTTAACATGTGTTTCATTTAAATAGCCGTCGGAAATAAGGCATGGAATGAACGTAAATGGATTTATGTTAATTCAGCAATGAATATCCTTATGTTAAGAAAATAATCATTTTAGACAATGTGTTGAAGAATTATTTTGTTATGATTAAATTGTGTATTTTTACAATTTTTTTTTATTTTCAATATAAGTGTCAACGTTTCAAAAGAGTTTTATTTGGGGTTACAGTAAGTGGGATAATTGGAAATCGAAAGGTTATTTTCTTAGTATGAACTTGTGGAAATAATTTCACAATGTTCAAGTAGGAAGATTTTATTTAAAATCACGTATAGTAATCCGTGTTCGAATTACACATCCTTGAGGAAATGGGTGTCTAAATATGAACAGTGCCTTACATTATTTAAGATATATAATTTTTTTCATAAAACATTCATAATAGGAAAATAGTGTCATATCTTTTTGTACAGCACTTAGTCAAAATCTACGAATTTTGTCACTTCATCCCTAGTGAATAGAAAAAAGGGACAATCGTTATTACACCCAAACCAAACTAGGACGACACCTCAACAAAAAGCTATGTCCCAATAACTATGTGTATCGACAAAAAATCTGGAAAAGATAATAAAATATCGTTTGCACCAAATTCTGGAAATGGAAGGTCAACTATACATCTTCTCACTATTCTGGCAAGTATTTGGTACAAATGTCTTTTATTTAAACTACAAGAACATATCCTTACTATTTGGTATTTTTATTCAACAGCCCACTCACTCATTGTGTAATTCAATCATCAATAAGCCTGGAGTTCTCTCGATTTTTTAGGTTCAAGTAATATATTTTCCCCATGAAATCCTATAATTTTTAGTTGTACCGTCCATATAGCTGATTTCTAGTTATATTTTGGCCGATAAGATTCGTCAATTTTATTAAAATCAGTATTTTTGGTGGTAAATAGCATAAGAGGATGGTATTTCCATCCATTATTTGGAAAAAAAATTGTATCGTAGTTTGTTTTGCTTCACGTTGATTATACCCGAGGGTGTTCATTACACCATACACCGAGAAAACACTTTAATAACCACTATTAAAACTTTAGTATTGGCAATGAAAAAAGCATCCGTATTGGGGACTGGGTCTCACTTTGATTGTCACTAGGAAAAAAAATACCCTGACACTGTTTAATTGCCATTATCAAACTGAAATTGAAATATAAAGTAGTACTACCTACTATCAACTCAGGTACTTACAGTAATGACACAAAGTTTTTGACTTTAATATATATTTTGATTGTTGTTATTGTCGGTTTTATTAGGTATAAGGAAAAGGTATTTGTCATTATTAAAGTGTACATTTGGTACTATCAATTGATTTTACTTATTGTTATTCAACACCGTCATTATGGTAATGAAAATAGCTATTTTCTATTATTCAACCATACATTTATGACAAACACATGATGTCATTCTTACAATAAAAAATGAACTTACAGTTAATAACTTCACTAGTTACAGCAATGAAATTGATTACTTACCTCAATTAATTATTTTGCTTGGAAAATTCCAAAATACAAGGTTTTTCAAAACTATGGTGTCAAATTGGAACTGAAGATTCACTTTCAAAAAATGAGTAGGACTAATTATTTTACCCCAAAGGTGCTAAGATGCATACATAGCAAGAGTATTGAACCTTTTATCAAACACAACAAAATTCAATATTCTCAATGGAGTTTTTCTTTCAACTCTAATATGCTGAAAATATCTGCAAAACCATTGAGATAAAATAGCAGACCCATTCATTCATCAAGAGAAATCTGAATTAATTTCAAATTAACACCATGGTTGTGGAACATTCTGTATTTTTTTCCAAATGGAAATGTTAAATAAAATGTTTTAAATATCAAAATGATTTTCATAATGCATTCAGTAAGCAAGCATATAATTTTTTACTTATACAGGGTGATCAGAATGAGAACGACAAACTCCGACAGATTCCTCACCTCATTTCGAGGTGAAAAGTAGCTATCAAGGTATGTCCTAAAATGCATCCCCTCTGAGATACAGGGTGTTGAAAGTACGAAAAAAATTAAGATTTAATTTGTTTTCTCCAAAATTCCTGAAGGAAAAAATTTGGAACTTGGTACACTAATCAAGTTTATCAACGTGTTAATTTGAAGTTATAATTTTTTATTTTCGTAAACCATTGGCGTAGTTACGATGGTATGTGGTCAGATATTCCTTCACATTTTCTTGGGACAAATGAGTGTTTGACATCAGTTCGGCTCATCGATACTCAACCTTAAAGTCATAACATTCCATGTGCCTAAAAGTGAGATAATTGAGAAAAACTGAAGATATGTCCTTGTAGAGACATAATTTCCTATGTGCAATAATCGCATAATGCTAATTTCTTACAACATATCGGAATACGTGTCAACCTCCTGAACATTTTTGAATGTTGGGAGAATCGGAAACATAGTACGGTTGAGTCAGAATGGGACCGATAACTCCATTATTTCATTCATCATATTATTTGATCGAATCGATGTCGCGGATTCACTGATATGTTACCATACTTTCTTGCATATGATAGTTTTGACAGATCAACTGACAAACAAACCCAATCTCAAATTCATAATACTCCACTCACTTAGATAAGAGCTAAGATCTGAAATAATGTTTGCGAAAAACTGAAGATAAGTACTCTCAATTTGTTGAAGTTTATGTTGGAGTATCATTATCAAAGCCATTTCTGATTGAATTATCTAGGAAAATATTATCCAATCAACATGTTTTTGATGAAGAAAAATAATTATTGTGTATTAATATCTACTTAAATTATTTCTTTCGATTCGTGATAACTAGTTGCAGAGTCGAGCCTTCCATAATAGTTTGTGGTAGGCTGTTCAGTACACCACTGATCAACGCATAACACACACACGAAATTTGGAACTAAAAAGAAACGTAGCCTTTTTTCATTGTTCCCTGTAGAAACACACTGATATATCGATACTTACATTAGACATAATTGACAGTAACCCAAAAAAGTTTGTATTATTGTCAAGTCATCTGTCATCATTTCGGTCAGTGAACATCGTTTCAAAATGGATTATTCATTTGAAGAATATACAGATATGCATTTCGTTTATGGTGAAACAGGGGGAAATGCCAGAGCCGCTGCTTAATTATATCAACATAGATCCAAACAGACATCATCCACATTTCACTACTTTTATAGCTGTGCATCGACGATTGAAGGAAACGGGGTCCTTTGAATTCAGTAAACACCATTGTGGTGCGAACAGAACAAGAAGAGATAATGTTATCGAAGAACAAATTCTTGAACGATTAGCAGCAGATCATTCTACCAGCACTCGGACTATTTCGTATAGGTTACAAAAGTGTCACAATCAACAGTAAGTTGGGTAGCACGTGAACAACTATTGTATCCATTTCGCCTACAGAAGGTTATGGCCCTCGTAGATTTTTTTGTGAATGGTTTTTGAAGATGTATGCAAACGACTTTCTTAGATATGTTCTATTCACGGATGAGGCATGTTTCACAGGAGATGGATATTTCAATACTAGTAACAGCCATTTATGGGATGAACAAAATCCGCATGGAATGTTTCGAAAAGGCTACCAACAAAAGTTTTCAGTGAATATTTGGGTAGGAATGATCGAAAATCGTATCGTTGGACCATATCTTCTACCTCCCCGTTTGGATGGGCAGAACTATACCGAGTGTTTTTCGAACATGCTTTACCAGGGCTTCTTGAAGATGTACCTCTATTGGTTCGTCAAAGAATGTGGTATCAATATGACGGAGCACCGGCCCATTTCAAACGACTCGTTCGTCAATTTCTTGATCAAACATTCCATGATCGGTGGATAGGTAGACGTGGTCTATGTTGACCTACACGTTCTCCGGATTTAACTTCACTAGACTTTTTTTGTGGGGATACCTTAAATCCCTAGTGTATGAAACACCTGTAGGAACTGTGGAAGATTTAACGGCAAGAATTTTAGCAGCATGTACGTTAATTTAGGATACACCAGGAATATTCCAAAGCGTGCGACAGTAGATGATACGGAGACGCCAATTGTGTATTGAACAAAATGGTGGTCCATTTGAACATTTGCTTTAATGCCTTGTTTGTTTCTATGTAGTGTACCTACTAAACCGTTTCTATCATTTAAGTAGATATTAATACACAATAATTGTTTTTCTTCAACAAAAACATGTTGATTGGATAATATTTTTCAGAAATGGCTTTGATAATGATACTTCAACAAATTAAGAGTACTTATCTTCAGTTTTTCGCAAACATTATTTCAGACCTTAACTCTTATCTAAGTGGAGTATTATGAATTTGAGGTTGGGTTTGTTTGTCAGTTGATCTGTCAAAATAATCATATGCAAAAAAGTATGGTAACATATCAGTAAATCCGCGGCTTCGATTCGATCAAATGGATGAAAAAATGGAGTTATCGGTCCTCATTCTGACTCACCCGTACTAAGTGTCCGATACTCACAACATTAAAAAATGTTCAGGAAGTTGACACATATTCCGATATGTTGTAAGAAATTAGCATTATGCGATTATTGAACATAGGAAATTATGTCTCTACTAAGGACATATCTTCAGTTTTTCTCAATTATCTCAGAAACCTCCACTTTTAGGCACATGGAGTGTTAGGATTTTAGGTTGAGTATCGATGAGCCGAACTGATGTCAAACGCTCATTTGTCCATTTACTTGTCCCAAGAAAATATGGAGGAACATATATGACCACATACCATCGTAACTCCTCCACTGGTTTACGAAAATAAAACATTATAACTTCAAATTAGCACGTTGATAAACCTTCATTAGTGTACCAAGTTTAAAATGTTTTCCTACAGCAATTTTGGAGAAAACAAATTAAATCTTAATTTTTTACGTACTTTCGACACCTTGTATCTCAGAGGGGATGCATTTTAGGACACACCTTGATAGCAACTTTTCACCTCGAAATGAGGTGAGAAATCTGTAGTCGGAGTTTGTCGGTTTTATTCTGACTCACCCTGTATAGTGCCCGCAAAAAAGCAGGCACCAATGATGGAAAAAGTAATAAATTTTAACAAATATTTGATGATAAAACAATCATTTCCAATTTTACATAACTTTTACTATCCTCGTGGATAATTTTGATAGGATTTATTGCTCAAATGCATTAACTTTGCTTCAACTATTTCCAATGATAAAATATCCCTGAAACTTTCAAGATGCAGAGTCTAGAGTTCGAATAATTTAATTGAAAACTAACTTGAAAGTTAAGGACGACCCAAGATGAAAAATGATGAAATAGTACAAATTTTCGTGTCTTTTTTTTATTTGGTTGCACCAATAAATATACAAACTCAAAAATATTTTTTTAACAGAATGTGTTATTAAAATATTTAAAATATAAAACAATATTTGTCAGTAACTTTATTGTTGTCACTCTATTTATATTTTTAATAGAAATATACATGGAATACGATGATATACATAATATCAAGTTGTTGGAAAAAATAAAGTGTTCAATAAAGTACTCAAGACAAAAAACTAAAATGCCAGATAGGTATGAATTTACTTTTGAATATGCTAATTGTTAACAACTTTTTGAAATGATCATGGGAGCTTCGAATCAAAAACAATAGAGAATAATCTCACTGTGTCTAGTTACTCAATTTGTGTTTATAAAACACATCTCTTTGTGTGAGTGAATTCTACTTTATAAGCAAATGAATGTCTGTTCAAATATATTATTTTCATTTCTTTAAAACAATACATACCTCATTAATCGTATTGACTAAGATGAAACGAACGATACCAAAAATTGGGACACCCATGTTCTCGTTTTTGATTATTTTACTCAATTCATAAGAAACATACTCTCAATGATATAAGGAGTGAGTTTACCAATAAGATATGTCAATATGTCACATTTTGTATCAGACACTTCAGACAAAAATACTATAACTAAAATCCCCAAGCTGCCAGTAAATTCGGGAATTCCATCATACAGTTCACGATATTCACCGAACACCATGCAACACTAACAATATTGTTTGTATACAAGATGAACTATAATATTACAAGCAATTTTCGAGTATAAGATTGGTTTGATATTCTATCTACGACGCAATCATATGCATCACTTCCTGAACGAAATGCAAAATGCAACTGGCTATTCTATTGAACCATTGGTGATACATTTCCGCATGCCCGTGAGCTTCCTAATGACACTGACAGAGCCGGATTAAGAGGGGGGCAAACGGGGCTGCAGCCCCGGGGCCTCCACAAGAGAGGGGCCTCCACAATATAAATTTTTAGTTAAAATTTCCTAACAAATACCGAAGAATATGCAAAATTATATATAAAAAATCTGACAACGAAAGAGCAGTTCTCCCACTTTTTCCTCTCATTTTTCGTTTTAAACATTCAAAAACATGTTTCGTATTCTTGTCAAAATCCATGGTTAATATTAATCTTCGATCTGATGAAGCATGTGTATATGGGAGAAACAATCTAGATCTAGATACACAATTAAATTCAATAATCATAAGCAAAAGAAAATAATATTTCAATTTATGAATATGATTGCATCAAATTATTTATAAGAGCCCTTTGCGCATTCCATAATAGAACAAAAGTTCAAATTCTGTTGACTATTTTTCTGCCGATTCTACAAACACTTTGCCCGTCTACACCTGTTTTTCCTATTTATTGGCGTTGACAAGTGTCCGCTGAGTGGCGCGCTTGTAACAGAAAAATCCCCGAAATCTGAAAGTGTGAGTCTAAGAGAAGGATGACATTCCACAACAAATGTAAATCCTTCTGAAAAGGACTATCTATCTATCTAAGATGTTCTACTATTAAATTCTTGAAAACCAAAATTTCAGAGCTACATTCTCAAACATTGAAATTACAGTGATTATTTTTTGACATTGCTAGAAACCAATGGAAACGTTCAATTCAAATAATTCATATACGTTTTGGCCAATCAATAGTGGGAATATTCTACCTAGAAAATTGTCGCGGGAATAATTTGAGGTATTTTGTTTTTATTGTCTGACAACCTATATTTTTAATTTGACGTCTGTCATCAATTCGCAGGAAAAGTGTGAAATGAATCAAAACCGGTTTAGTACATTATATAATTTTGCAAGGATATGTGTTTATGATCGTAACATCAAAAAATAATCTAAAGAATACCACACGAGAGTTCGATATAGTAGAAAATAATTATCTAGATTTCTTTCTCAAACTTGTTGGCAATAGCCACTCGAGCCAGTTGGTCTCTCTTGTCTATTGCCTGGACAACAACTTTTCGAAAATCTGTCGAATTATTTTCACTCTTGTGATATTACAACTGAGAATGTGATGATGTCAAATTGCACTGGAAAGCGCTCATTTTCCAAAATGAAAAAAATAGGCGAATTACGATGAGACAAAGCCGCCTATCAAAGTTATCGCTTTTTAGCATTGAGAATGATTTTCTCCGGATGCTGGATTTGACCGAAATCATCAATGAATTTTCGTCGAAAAAAGCTCGCAAGAATCCCTTTGTTTACGCTGTAATTTAATTTATTTCTTGTATTTTATTATACCTACATATGCTCGTGTCGAAATAATTTGATTTGTTCCGCAATAAATAAATAAAAAACTTGTTTGAAAAATAATTAGGGGCCTCCACTCCTTTGTTGCCCCAGGGCCTCCACACCTTTTAATCCGGCCCTGGACACTGATATTTATGACAAGATCAAAGTGGGCTAATTATAAAATGAAGACTGATAGTAACCATCACTCTGTGTGTTTATGACTATCAATGACACTCCAATTACATATATTTAATTATGACAAGGAGCAAGTTATTTGCACTCAGTGCTGCCGTTGATTGAAGTTTGAAAACATTGATAATGGTAATTACTTTGTTGTTAGAATTCTCTTTTTATTTGCAGCAAATACTGCACTTCAGTGCTCGTAAGTGGAAAATGTATTGCTGTAATCAAAATAGTGTCAAGCGCACTGGTGCATTTGGACCGTTTTTCTTGGTGTACAAGTATAGCTGACAAAAGAATACATCTAAATGAATCCACTCCAATTAATTTAAAAAAATCACACAAAAGTGATATCTACAACGTAGATATCGACTTGGGTGACATGCTTGAAACATATTTTCTGGAATACTATAACTGTATGGTTAATTTGAAAAATAAGCAATTGATAACTGATTTCAAAACCATCCCATTATTCAAAGATTCGAAAGAAAATCAAACTCTGAAATAAAAAACCGAACTGAATCGATAATGAACTTGACATGGGGGATTTATTTTGGCTAAAATGCGATCTTAGGAATACTGACGCTATACTGCAAGCACAAGAAAGAAAAATGAGAATAGCAAATGTTTTAGTGAATATTGACAATGACTTATTAGCACTAAGGAAATTCAAAACAGCATTGACTTTTCAAACGAAAAAACCGTTTCCTACACATTTTTAAATATCAATTCAACAGACTATCGAATTACCAACTCAAATCCCATTGACAAAATTTAAAAAATAAATTATCAATTGAGAACTGATCACATCAGCGAAAGGAAAAACCAAATAATTATAAATTTATTTGTAAAAAAGTCTTAGGAATCACCCTGTAAGAATATATCGCCGGGTTCAATAGCAGATTCTCATACTCGGACCCTAAAGGTTCTCTTTCAAGGGTCATAAACGGTTGGATTTAAGGGACTTAAACAATCACAGTTTTCAGAAACCTTGTCATCTGGGACGCAGGTTTGCTGGGCAAGAAGTCGAAAACAAAAATTATCAATTTCGCAGAATATCTACATCTGCTAACCAGTTGTTCGTCAACAATTTCGGAAGATAAATAATAAATGGTCACAGCGGGTGGCCCATCTGCAGAGCTATTGATATCTGGTATTCTTTCCGTCACGTTCGGAATGAACACTTCGAGATAGGGGAACTTTGCAAAGAAATCTAGGTTCACTAGCCGAGAGTGGGAAATTGTAACCAATTTTTATGCAACGGGAGAATTTGTTTGTTTTCGTTGGCGAAATTAATAAGCCCCCACATGAACAATTATTTGTATGTAGATTAACGGCTTATTAGGCTACAACAAGTTAGGGCGATGTTTTTTTATCGTTTTCCGATGTTTTTTTTATCGTTTTCCTCCAAATGAAAACCCGAAACTCTAGCTGTACAGGATGATCACTTTTAGCAGTCTAAAGGGGAGAATAATTGATAAAACCCACGAAAAGTAGAATTTATAATTCCATAGTTTGAAGTAGTATCGCTCAAATAACGGGGGGGGCGCCACCTCTCGGATGACAAAGATCAAGTGATAGCTCCACCCACGACTACACTCGGGATTGGTCGACGGAGTCATAACAAATTTGTTTATGATTTTGCAAAATACCACCCCATTGGTTAGGTAATTATGCCCAGTACGAACTAGTAAGAATAGGGGTAGAATTTATTTTTATCACTGGTCAAAACTTGACTTTAGTGGGGGTTCTCAGAAAAACCTTAGTAGGGGAAATTTGACGTAGTAAATTCTCGCAGAAAAATAGTCAGTTGATATTTCATCGTGGCCCGGGTTAAATTGACTTACTAGAAATTTGATTCAAGTCAATAGCTCCTTTTGTTTTTCGGTTGAGCTAGAGAAAAGTCCAAAAATTAATTAGTCCGTACCGAGATAAGTGCTCACGTGCGAGTTAGGGCTTAACTAGTCGTGTTTCAGATAACTACCAAATTTCGTTCACCAGAAACCGTGGAATTCTTTGTTCTAAGTAGAATTGTTCAACTGTTGAAGTAACTGAGCTTCGTGTGGTTTAATTTCATAACCTATTGATTACAGAGTTGTTATTCAATTAACTTAGTTTTGCTCATAAAATTCACTCAATTTGTTTTAATGTGTTAATTATTTTATCTAGTCTTCATTCCATGTATTTTATTCACGTATTTATTTCATTCACAAAAATTAGTCTTCTAAATGAAAGCCATCATTAGAATCAATTCGTTTTCTTGATATCCAAAGTAGTGGCGACTACTGGTTAGACGGGGACGTCGAACACACAACAAGCATCCGTAGACACCGAGGGTCGACTTGGTCCTTTGGAAAGTATTAACTAGAGGTAAATACCCCATATGTGCTATCACACGTTCCTAGTATACGCTGAGATAACCACCTATCGTCCTTTCGAAGCAAAGTGGCATATTTCAAAGGAACTCTGGCAGTTCCAAGTTTGTGTGAGTCGCCAGGTACCTTTCAAATGAACTCACATGGGGCCAACCGACATATGCGTGAGTTATTGAATAAAGTCAATCAAAACCCAACGGTGTGTTATATATTTCACACAAAGGACAAGCTTAGTAGTAGCTATTTTTTACATTGGGTATTTTTCTACAAGGTGTACAAAGCTTCAATATCCATAATTTTCTTACGTTTTTTTAAATAATGCAATGCATTCCAGGATGATACATAAAGTGGTGATGGCGCATTTGGTTGGCTACGGGGAAACATGCAGACAAGAAAACCTAGTGTCATTATTTGGGCAAGGAGAAAATAAACATTTCACAGAATTGATTCTCTGAAGCTGGGTACCTACTTAATTCAATAAAAAATTACTGGTTATGAGGATTATTGCCGTTCATATCATCTGAGTTATATGGTTCAGCACTGAAAATAATTTATTTCATTTTATATTCAAACACATTGCTACTTCCATATCTTGCATTTGCCGGGTCAGGAAATTTTCAAACTTCATACAATTATAAAACCTTTCCCTAATAGTGTTGTTTATTTTGTTGTTGATGTAGATTTACGTTTTTCAAATGAATGTTGGTTGTTCAGTGTAATGTCTGCGAACTGGGTTTAGAAACAGCATTATTTCGCTTTAAAACATTCACAAAAGGATTAACATTCACAGCAATAATATTTTTGACTGGTGACCACTTAGCGTTTCACCATCTTCCCTTGCTGCCCTGATGCCACTGTTGCCACATCCACACACAAAGATACCACACTCCTCCTCCGTTGATGGTTTTTTTCTTTTTTACGCTGTGTAATCCTCCAAGTGTTTTGGAGGGCGACGAAGCCGGGCTGGCCTAGTGGTTTTAGTTTTCTCTCCTGGAATTTTTCATCGTTAGTAGGAGATTTAAGCCGGTTCTGGAACTCCCCACGACCTTGACACCCCCAATACATTGGGGAAGAGGGCATATCGTTCTAGACACCCTTCATCTTGGGATGACCTTGTGCATTGGGGGAGAGTGCATATCGTCCTAGACACCCTTCACCTTGACATGCCTTGAGCATTGGGGGAGAGGACATATCGTTCAAACCACGCTTCACCTTGGGATGACTTCGAGCATTTGGGGAGAGGGCATATCGTTCTAGACACTCTTCACCTTGGGATGACCTTGAGCATTGGGAGAGAGTGCACATCGTTCATCCCACATTCGATCTTGTATGACCTTGACATTGAGGTGACATTGGGATATGTAAACGGGCAAACATTTTCAACTTGACCTTCACACGAATCCAATCTGACGTTGTTCCAGTATGGAGTGAATCGCATCATGCACCCCAAGGTCGAGTGGGTGAAACCAAACGGAGTGTGACCTCCATATTTATATAGGGTGGGGTACGGGAAGTTTCTCAATTGAGTGAGTGTGTTTTTTTATAAGGTGGAATAATCTATATTTTTTCATAGTCTTACTATGTCTCTTCCAAAAGTAGATTTGAAGAGAATCAATTCTTCAATAATTGAACAGAGGGTGGGAGTTTTTGAACAAAGAGCAATATCATCATTACCCATCGGTAAAGCTTTCAACATAATTTGTATGACGATTTGTATAACCCGATATGGGAGATCTATTCTGATGACATCACGTGATGATAATAATGCTTTACTCAAATCATGGTTGTCAAAAAGTATTTCAGATGAATTCAATGCGGACAGTGTCAGTTGCATACATGCTTCAGATTTCAAATACACAATAACATATTTGGGGGGTATCAGGGGGTTTAAGAACTCGGACTCTATTAGATTCAACTTCATTGAATGATAATATTGTTTAAATATTAATAGTTAGGATATAGTGATTTTATGTTGAATATAGATATTTCTCCAGTAAAAAAATAACATTCAGTGTAGAAGTAATATATTTGGAGCATCACTTTTTTTTTATGTAAGTAAAATTATTTGAATATCATTGGAATATATTAACAATTCTTTTTTTCGTTTCAGTTTTCAATATGTGGATGCATTACTCGAGTCAATGTTGGACGGAAGCCGTGGACATCAATACAGCCATCGAGAGATTGAACTCCTACTTGAATGCCTTGAGTCAAGATGCCCACCATGCCACAAACTATGATTTGAACGTTTGCTTCGATGAAGACGAAATAAGAAGATGTATGTGTGATCATGAAAAGTACAATGCTGGTGCTGAAATATGCAACAAATTCAGTGAAGGAGCCATGAACTTGCAGCAATTCTGTGATGAGATGATGAAATGTGGTCTGGAACAGTTTCTCCCCACCCTTTTACCATTTCTACCGGATGACATCAAGCAGAAATATAAATTCCACAATGAAGATTATGATGATGACCTTGTAGAAAATACATTATGATTGGAATAAAACATATTTTTTAAGAAATGTATTTATTTATTGATCCATTACACATATACAATTGATAATTGAATACAATATAGATTTAATTAATGTAAAAAAATTAATATAATTCAAGTTTTACTCGATATGAATTACGAACAGAGCCATCCAATGCATTGTAAGTCAAGAAGGTGTCGTGTATAATGAGTGCATAGAAATTTAGTTTTTCTTGTTTCGAACTCCAGATTGATATCCCCTGTAGATGATTTTGAAGCATTCGGTTGATGTGAACAATCAATGATGAACAGGGGATTCTGTTGAAATGCCTCAAGGTCCATAAGAGGTTCACTCATATCTTTGTCATAATAACTACGTTGAAAGTCCTCATATGCATAGTAAGCTGAAGAGAATAGTTTTTTATGAAAGTCCAGGTTCCAATGCTCATATGGGTAGACTTCAGAGTTCAAATACACTCGGATGTTATTTATGTCTGCATTTATGAATTTTGTCACATCCAGTGCTCTGTTTTCGGATGCGTTGGTACTTTGAAAACCAATAATTATGAAGCGAGGTGTTTCCAAAGTGTTGGTTGTTTTTATTGCCCATATGTCTGAAGATGTACTACGCAATGAGGGTAATTCATAAAGATCCCACTTGATTTTTGAATTCAGACCACTCTTATACATTCTACTGAATAATTTGAGCTTCTGCTGGTCATCGGGCACAACATGTTTTATTTTCCATTCAATCTTTGTTATTTCCATAGTGGCATCAACTTCTCCAATATATGAATTCTTGAATGAGCGAGCTATAATCAAAATCAGTTCTTGTTTTGCATTCAGAATGCTCTTCTTATAATCCTCGGCAAAACCCATCAGATATTTGAGAGGAAGTTTTCCACTGAATAAATGACTGGGTGCATCAATGATGTGTTGTTTTGTGTCGGAAAGTCCCCATCCAGAAACCACATTCTTCATTGTGGATGTTATGCCTGGTTTTCGGACAACGGCAACTTGCTCACATGGGATCTCATCGAAGAGGAATGCCAAAGCATTGTTGTTCACTTCATTTGGTTTGAATTTTCCCTCAATGTAAATGAAACTGTCGGCAATGTCCAGTATTACATCTTGATTGTTGATTGCAATTCGGATTTCATCTGAATTCTTGAACAATGGTGATCCGTATGGTTTATAGGTATGCTCGTGTAGACTTATGAGAGAATGATCGACCACTGGTTCATTGAAAATATTCAACTTGTCACTGTTTGCTTCGAGCACCATTTTATTGTCGAATTCTGAGTCCAATAGATTTCCAGAAAATTAAGATCTCTCGCTGACAATGTATGTCTTTGCCGTTCAGCAAACACTTGTGGAATGACCTTCTTCCTGGCAAAGCTTTTCTTTTTGACGATATTTGATGGACGACGACCTTTGTTTGATGAAAATATTTCGTATTCACTGTTTGTTGAAGCAAAAACCCATTACATTCGTCATTGCAATTTATTTAATTCCAATATGACAACTATTTCTTCTACACTACCGAAATCAATGAGATTATTCCGATGATCCAATATGCGCAGAGTAATGTTGTCGATGAACTGACGTCCATTGCATTGCATCCATTCTCCCCCAATGCTCAAGGTCATCCCACGGTGAAGCATGGTTTGAACGATATGTCCTCTTCCCCCAATGCTCAAGGTCATCTCAAGGTGAATGGTGTCTAGGACGATATGCACTCTCCCCCAATGCACAAGGTTATCCCAAGGTGAAACGTGGTTTGAACGATATGCCCTCTCCCCCAATGCTCGAAGGACAGACATTACACACGATCACGCACAACTATGTGCCTTCTGCCCCCCCCCCAATGTTATCCATCCACTCCTTGAGTTACCCTTCAATGCCAGACTCCCTATGAGACAGCAGTCACCTTGAATTATATGCGATGTCCTCTACCCCGCCCCATCTCAAGGTCACTTCAAGGTTAAACGATACACTCCCACACATAGCCAAACCCCCCCTTCTCAAGGTCAGGGGCGTGCATTGGGGGGGGGGGAGATCCAGAACCGGCTTAAATCTTCTACTATCTATACTCGATAGCTTAAGGGCCCTGTGTTCCCCATCATCGTTGATGGTATTCATTTTTCACCTGCCGTAAATGATCTTGCAAAAACAGTATCGTTTTCCTGAAAGCATTTGGTCTCCCTACTGGGATAAGTAAAAATCGGGTTGGAGCTTATCAAGAGCACTCGTCAATCTTCTGCCCATTAATAGTTCAGCCGGTGACCTACCCGTAATACAAAATGCTCGAAGGACAGACAACATTACACACGATCACGCACAACTATGTGCCTTCTGCCCCCTTGAGTTACCCGTAATACAAAGTGGCGAAATATGTTGGGTGAATAAGTATCTGGCTAAGGTTAAATACATTCGTATCGGACATGTTCGACAGAGCCACTTTTACATTCCGGACTATCCTTTCTGCTTGACCATTGCTGCTGGGATGATATGGGGCTACTAATGCGGAACGTATCTGACGTGAGAGCTGTACCATTATCCGATACAATGACATCTGGAATCCCATATGTAGCAAACAATTCGCGTAATGCCTTATCGTGGAGGCACTTGAAGTATTTGGCACCAATTTAACCTCTAGCCATTTTGAATAGGCATCGATCACAATTAAAAATATTTATCCATTTGTTGGGCCGGCTAAATCTACATGTAGACGAGTCTATGGCTCTCGAGCCCACTCCAACGGATGGATTGGGAATTTTGTAGGCATGTTACGTGATTCCTGGCATTCAGGACACCTGTTTGTCCAGATTTGGCCACCATACGTTAGGTCGTAGGACCTAGCTAGTGCTTTCATTTTCACCATTCCTGGATGTGCATTATGAAGCCCTTGGAGTACCCTCGTCTTCCCCCTGGGGGAACTATACTATAACACGGGTGCCCCACAACAAAATGTCAGTGAGCTATCATTACAATACAATATATACCTTTCTTGTCGGTTTATTCTTTCCTCCATTGATGAAGAAATGAAGCTGTTTTAACAACTGCACGACAGTTTTTCTCTTCTTCTATCTGACATTTATCTACAAAGGAACAAACCAAAGCTTCACTGCATTCCTTGAAATATATTAATCTCCCAATCTATCAATGAATATCTGCACTGCCAGCTATTCTTCGAAATTCTCCAGGGCCTCTGGGTAGGTAAGCTGGATCATCCTCTACACATCCACTTCAAACTTCTGTAGGCTCTCTCCCAACTTTTGCACTCTTATTCTCAATTGTGCCCGGTATAGCTGTTCTCGATGTTGGTTTCCATGGCTCCTAGGGCAGCAATCAGGTCTCCATACTTTCAATGTGGTTTTCTAGTCCATAACATTGCCAAAGCAGCTCCCTTCAAGACCACATGAGTGCAGTAGCCTTTTCTTCATCGTCCCATCCATTGGCCGTTGCCGCAGCTTCAAATTATTTTCGATATAGGGACCATGGCGACTGCTCATCAGAAGTCGGTGACAACCCTGTCACTGTGGTCCTGGATCTTTAGTGAAGCAACATTCCTTTCTAGTTCATTCAAGTACTGCATTGTTTTCTCGTTCACTTCTTGCACTGCCCACACTTCTTTCTTTGCATCTTCTCGGACTTCTGTGACCTCTTACCACGTACCACAAAAAAAAAATACTTTCTGTCATTCTTGTTCTCTATTTGGTTCTTCCAATATTTTCCGGCAATTTTCCTGCAACCGATCATTTTACACTTGCCTCTGTTCCTACTCTCCCTGTTTTTCTTTCTGCTGTCGTACCTCCCCCATCTATCACGGGTGTGAAAACAGCCACGGTTTTTCAGCCACGGTTTTTGATCTGGCAACACCGCACGGCGCTATCGTATCCACGCTTAAACTGCAGGCGTTCGGAGTTTTCAATCACTTTGCTCATCTCTTCAGCGTCTTATTCTTCAAACGAAGTAGGTAGTAGGTAAACAAATGATCGCGCAATAGAAAAATGATATATGAGGTGAAAATTATTTTTCTAAATTAGGAGATTATTCGTATTTTGAAAGGCATTCTTGGTGAGAAGAGAATTACAATCATCTTTTTAGTTTCTGAACGCACATAGAACCTTCCTTGTCCACTTTCTGAAAGCATATTCGTTTGTAGGGCCGTAGGAAAAAAGTTGGGAATTTAAAAAAAAAACATATTTTTCAAGGTGTATCGAACTTTGAGTGGGTAGAGAGTGTTTGTACAACCTTTTTCCTTCAGCTTCTGGAGACAGAATCGTTTGTAGGGCGTAGGAAAAAAGTTGGGAATTTTCTAAATAATTAAAAATACATATTTTCCAAACAGAGCGGTGTATCGCACTTTGAGTGGAGTTTTATACAACCTACCTACTTCAGCTTCTGGAGACAGAATCGTTTGTAGGGCCGTAGGAAACAAGTTGGGAATTTTCGATAAAAATAAAACTTCATATTTTTCAAAGAGAGCGGTGTATCGCACTTTGAGTTGCAAGAGAGTGTTTATACAACCTTTCTCCTTCAGATTCCCTAGACGGAATCGTTTGTAGGGCCGTAGGAAAAAAATTGTGAATTTTCCAAAAAAATCAAAATCCATATTTTTTAAACGGAGCGGTGTATCGCACTTTGAGTGGGTAGAGAGTAATTATACAACCATCCTTCTTCAGCTTCTGGAGACAGAATCGTTTGTAGGGGCGTAGGAAAAAAGATGGGAATTTTCGAAAAAAATAAATTCATATTTTCAAACGAGCGGTGTATCGCACTTTGAGTGGGTAGATAGTGTTTATACAACCTTCTCTTCAGCTTCTGAGACAAATCGTAGGAAAAAAGTGGGGAATTTTTGAATTAAATAAAAAATCATATTTTTCAAACACAGCGGTGTATCGCACTTTGAGTGGGTAGAGAGTGTTTATACAACCTTTTTCCTTCAGCTTCTGGAGACAGAATCGTTTGTAGGGCCGTAGGAAAAAAGTTGGGAATTTTCTAAATAATTAAAAATACATATTTTCCAAACAGAGCGGTGTATCGCACTTTGAGTTGCTAAAGAGTGTTTATACAACCTTTCTTCTTCAGATTCTGGAGACAGAATCGTTTGTAGGGCCGTAGGAAAAAAGTTGGGAATTTTCTAAATAATTAAAAACTCATATTTTCCAAACAGAGCGGTGTATCGCACTTTGAGTGGGTAGAGAGTGTTTGTATAAGTGCGATACACCGCTCTGTTTGAAAATATGAATTTTTATTCGTTTTGAATATTCCCAATTTTTTTCCTACGGCCCTACAAACGATTCTGTCTCCAGAAGCTGAAGAACAAAGGTTGTATAAAACTCTCTACCCACTCAAAGTGCGATACACCGCTCCTTAAAAAATATAATTTATTTTTTTGAAAATTCAATTTTTTCTACGGCCCTACAAACGATTTGTCTCCAGAATCTGAAGAGAAAGGTTGTATAAACACTCTCTAGCAACTCAAAGTGCGATACACCGCTCTCTTTAAAAAATATGAATTTTAATTTTTTTCGAAAATTCCCAACTTTTTTCTTACGGCCCTACAAACGATTCTGTCTCCAGAAGTGAAGAAGGAAGGTTGTATAAACACTCTCTACCACTCAAAGTGCGATACACCGCTCTTTGAAAAATATGATTTTATTTTTGAAAATTCCCAACTTTTTTCCTACGGCCCTACAAACGATTCTGTCTCCAGAAGCTGAAGAAGGAAGGTTGTATAAACACTCTCTACCCACTCAAAGTGCGATACACCGCTCTGTTTGGAAAATATGTATTTTTAATTATTTAGAAAATTCCCAACTTTTTTCCTACGGCCCTACAAACGATTCTGTCTCCAGAAGCTGAAGGAAAAAGGTTGTACAAACACTCTCTACCCACTCAAAGTTCGATACACCGTTCCGTTGAAAATATGTTTTTTTTTTTCAAAAATTCCCAACTCTTTTCCTACGGCCCTACAAACGAATATGCTTTCAGAAAGTGGACAAGGAAGGTTCTATAAACACTCTGTTTGGAAAATATGAATTTTTATTTGTTTCCAATACTCCCAACTTTTTTCATATTGCCTTACAAACGATTGTGCGCTCAGAAACTAAAAAGATGATTGTAATTCTCTTTTCACCAAGAATGCCTTTCAAAATACGAATAATCTCCTAATTTAGAAAAATAATTTTCACCTCATATATCATTTTTTTATTGCGCGATCATTTGTTTACCTACTACCTACTTCGTTTGAAGAATAAGACGCTGAAGAGATGAGCAAAGTGATTGAAAACTCCGAACGCCTGCAGTTTAAGAGTGGATAGGATAGCGCCGTGCGGTGTTGCCAGATCAAAAACCGTGGCTGAAAAACCGTGGCTATTTTCACACCCGTCCATCTATCGACGTTTCTCCTCCTTCTGCCATTGTTCCACCTCAATTCGTTTTTCTTCAATCAGTCATTTCTCTTGCTCGAGAAACTACTGGTTGATAACTTCCATTATGGCCTCCATATAGAATAGAATAGAAAAGGAGACTATTTTGCAAAATAATATATCAAGTAAGTACAACAAAGAGAACTCATAGAGGCTTACACCTGTTTGTGAGGATAATTGGTACATTCCTAAACTAATTTTAAAAACTATTTCTATATTTATATTATATTACATATAGATTGCAAAATAAATAGGAACTCTCATAGACTTTGATGTCTATACACGAGGTTAAGATCTTCGTAATAAGAGGTTAAAATAGTTGTTACTATTTTAAAATATACATATACATGTTAAAATATTGTTATACCATACTGTTCAAAATAAACAACAAAAAATACATCTATTACTACATTAGGTTACACATTCGAATTTTATTTCAGTCAACCAATTCATGTATGTTCGGACTCGTGGAACCTATTTTATGAGATCAATCACTTTCTTTTTGAATAACTTGGTAGATTTTTCAATTTGAATAGTGGGAGGTAGAGTATTGGAAAGTTTGGAAAGTTGAAACTCTTTTGCCCTATTGTCTTGGATGCAATTGGGTGCAGAAATTGATTTTGCCTAGTATTATAGTCATGGGTAAGTACGATTATAGTCATGGGTAAGTACGATTAGCTTGTTTTTATTTAGGTGTTGATGAATATATACATTTTTGTAGAACAATTGTATATCATCAAGAATTTGCGATTCTTGGTGAAGAAGGTCGCTTGGATATCTCCATTCTTTATTCAGCATGCGTTTTAAGAAACGCTTTTAAATGATTTCGAGAGGATGAAGGTACGTTTTCGCCACCCCTCCCCATCCTATGATACCATACATAATGTGACTCTCTACTAGGCTATGATAGATTTAAAAAAATTGCTGTAGATCTAGGATATTTTTGAGTTTTTGATACTTGTCAACATAAAGCGCAATTTCCACAAAATATAATTTATATGTAAGTCCCATTTGAGATGACTGTCTAGGATGATCCGAAGATATTTCATTTTTGTTACAGGATTCAGATGTATGTTATTTCCAGTAGTGATTTGGGAAAAACGTGGCAAGGATGATTTTCTGTTGGTGAAGGGTGAGAAAAAGGATTTCTTGAAATTAATGGATAAGAGTTTGCTATCAAACCAGTCTCTGATAATATTAATATCCGACTCTGCGTTGCTTCCGACTTCATCCCAATTATCACCCTTATAAAATATTGCAGTATCATTGCCCTTTGTTGGCAAGGAAAATAATCCATTGATATAAATAGAGAACAGAATCGGCCCTAATATTGTTTCCTGTGGAACACTTTTCTATGGACTTGTAACTACTCATTTCATCATTGATCTTGACACATTGTTTTCATTCTTCAAGATATGTTGTGAAAAGCTTGAGGCACTCATTCCTTATTCGTATATTTTCTAAGGTTCGTAGTGATGGATCTAATTTCGTGCCTTGCACAAGTTCTTTACTAGGTGTGTGCTGTACAATTTCGGTTCACCAATTGGTTGCCCGAAAATTGACTGTCTTCTGCGATCCAAAGTTCCGCAGTTGCACAGTATGTGTGACACTGTTCCTTACCGCATAATCTGCATGTTAGGTCGCCATTGAACAGTCCCATTTTGTTAAGGTGCTCTTTTACTGGCAAGTGTCCAGTTATGAGCCCTTAATGATTTCCAGTTGTATCCTGTTTAAGGTTCTGCTGATTTTTCCGGCACGGGCACGGGATGTATTCTTTCCCGTGTCCGTTTCCTGGAATGTCATTCAAGTATTGTTTGTTTTTCCTGGATGCAGTCTTCTACAGACGCTCGTGCCGTGTGCTTCGGTACCCCGAGGGTCTGTCCTGGTCCTGGTTCATTTTCTGATCCTCTTCCAGCGATCACTGCAATCACTGATGTCCTGGCACCCAAATCAGCTTGACGCAGTTTTGTTCTGCCAGTATTGTCAGTTCCTCTCTGCAGGTCCATACCAGTTGGGACGTCACTTCCTGGCTACTCAGATTCTTAAGTGACGCCTGGCTGTAGGAGAGAATGCGGATCTACTCCTCTACTATTGCCCTCCTTTGTTTTCCTTCGCATATTGAAGGATTACGTAGATTTCTGCCTGGAATGTAGACATGTGATTACCCAGTCAGTAGCTGTTCTCGGTCCTTGGGATACTAGAAAACACCCCTGTTGCCGCACCATTCTCCCATCTGTGTACCAGATCTTGCCCTGTAGAATGGTGTTGAGTTCTGTGTTGTTCCATACAGTTCTGTCTGGTATAGATACCCTGTATGGCTTGTCAAAGGAAAATCGTTTCACAATGTCTCAGGTCTAACAAATACGTCCCTGGTTACAATGCTGATGTGCTCATGTGTCCTTTCCCAACGTTTATGTTGTCCAGTGTATTTCTCAGTTTTATATCACTTTCCTAAAGGAACATAAAGATGAATTAAAAAGTTCAACTTCGTAGTTTTCATCATTCTATTCATCATTCATTGTGTCCATAATTCGTCCTACAAAATGGTATTGTCTCTCCTAGTATCACCAAGTGAAGGGGAGGTATTGCCAACAGTGTCTCCATGACTGCAGTGGGCGTTGATTTAATTGCCACCGTAATGCCTACGCAGGCAAGTCTTTTTAGTTAGTTATAGCGCTCCTTTTCTGTGTCTTTGGCCATCATACCAGGGAGACGTACGTTATGGCCGGTTTTACCACCATGTTGTACAACCAGTGTACCATTTATTGTTTCAGCCCTCATTTCTTTCTTTCTAATGTTGTTTTTGCATCAAACAAAGGCATTTAATAACATTCGAAATTTTTGTATAAACAAATTAGTTTATTATTTTTTTTACATTTTGTTGTCTAGAGAATATAATGGAGAAAAAAATCAAAAAAAAATATATTATTGTTTATAATCGTTTTTTAAATTTCCCTTTAAATAATTACTTGAAAATTTTTTTTTTCTTTAAAAATCATAATTGGCATTTCTCAATAGAATAACAAAACAATATAAAGAAAGAAAAATTATATTACAATTGTCATTATATTTTTTTCCGAAACTACTAAAAATTACGGAAACAATTAATGCATAAATTGTTTAAAAAAAAGCAGTTAAGTCATGGAAATATGTTAAAAAAAGTTGAAAAACAGATAATTAATGATTTTACAAAAAAAAATGTATATCCTGAGTATTTATTAACAAACACACCTAGAATACATGTTGAAGTTGACATTATTTAAATAAATCCATGTATTCCATGAAAATTTTTTGAATAATTAAAATACTAGCCTACTTAATACTAGTTTAAAAGATTTAAGCATTGTAAGAAGTGAATAACAGCATTTTTTATTAACAAATGCATATAAACAGGAAACCATGACAGATACAGACTTGGTGAAAAGTTTATTGAGATCAACTAATGCTCTATAACTGTATCTTTGAAGGATCAAAAGTTACAGTAGTTTGTAAATAAAAAAATCAAGTGGCCGCTGCAACTATTATGTACCTTAATTTCAGAAAAATCTATAAAAAAAAAAAATCGCATATGGTTTGTTTTGTAATTTTTAGTAGTTTAATCTAATGAGATTTGCAATTTGTTTTTTTTTTATTTCTTGTTATTCTATTGGGGAATGCCAATTATGATTTTTGAAAAAAATAATCTTAACTAATTATTTAAACAAGAGAAATATAAGAAAACCGATTACAAACAATAAGAATTTGTTTTAAATCATTATATTCTCTCTAGACAACAAAATGGTATTTTTTTAAATATTAAACTAATCAATAATTTATAAACAAATGGCCTAAACATTTTTTCCCGAATGTTATTAAATGACTTTTTTGATGCAAAAACAGCACATATAGATAAACAAATTTAAAAAAAATATCATCTTTCATTTCCTGTTGACTTTAAAAAATTATAATAAAAAAATAAAAATTTTATAACGTGATCTTGTTAAGTATATATATATATATATATATATATATATATTATATATATATATATATATATATATATATATATATATATATAAAAACTATGAATTTGAAATAAACTTTGTAGAAAGGATATTCCTTGAGGTTGCAGTCAAAATGATGGCCTATGAGAAAAAGTAAAACTCTTTCTTATTTAGTCAAGCTTTCGAAAATGTTTATTTTCATTATCAAGACAAGTAAGGTGAGGTTAAGTGAAGACAGCGAACTAAACACCATTTCGTGTTTGAGGACTTTTCAAAATCATATCACTATGACCCACTACTGGTAATATATAAAAACTAAACAATGGCACTCGCCCATATTGTTTTAGATAATTAAATTAACACTTTAAAATTTGAAACGGCACAATAATTACCACATGGTTGAAGCGTGACTGAAAAAGGAAAATGGTAGCTGACAAGTAATACATGACATGTCATATAAATAATATCCAGGTTCAACGTCTATGTCAAACTGAAAGATGGTATGTATTTCTTCTCCATTCAGGAACGCTCCAGAAATGATATTACAATCAATTCGTATCATTCGAACCTTATTCATGCATTCTTTCCTTCTCAAGGTGTACTTTTCCAAACCCCAGTAACTCTGCTGAGGAATATTTTCGTGTGAAATCAATATCATATTTTGAATATATTTCACACTTCAGGGTATTGCATTCAGTTGAAATATTTTATTCATCTCGTCAGCCTCTTTGTTGACTGCTCCAAATAGCAATTGTTGTAGAACAGTATTTATTTCTTCCACGTCATAAACACCAGAAGGGATACGCTCTGATATCAATGAAGAATCTTTGGATTTTCTATAGGTTTACCATCTGTTATATTGAGGATTGAGTTGTACGAGTAGAACCCCAGCAATCTCAGCCCAAATCGTTTCCTTACATCAAGTTCTATAGGTGGATAGAGAATGTCTCTCAAAACGGAAGACTGCCCTGACAGAGTGAACGTTCTAGACATGACTGATAACATTCACTATATGTAACGTAACTTATTGGCTAGAGCATGAGTCAGAACAAATCCTACGCCTCTTTGAGGGTCGTGATGAATATGAAATATCCCATCTGTTTTCTGATCCCACATTGACATTCTCCATCTGACAATAGCAGCAGAATATTCTCCTTTGTAGAGGTCCATCATTCACATCAGAAGGTTCTGGTTTTCCGGGTTCATCATCATGTCCTGGACAGAACCTGTATTTCATCATCCCGGGGTCGTTTTGCAAATTTTCTGGAAGGTTATCCCATACCAATGCTATCTCGTATGGCACACAAGCTATCATCACTTCTTTCGGCATATCAGCGAGTTGTCTGCTACTCATTTCCGTCAAACTCCTTAACCGCGAGAAAGCGATGAGGGAGTGCCTCATTCGTTCAATATCTTCACGTGTTCTTGCTGGTGTAGTTTCCATAGTTATTTTTGTTGAGAGTTAAGGAAGTTCAGACACAAATGTCCACACCACACTGTATTGAAATCTTGTTGTCGTTCATAGTTATATAGAATCTGTGGGTTTTTCTTTCCTCTGCTCTTATAGCCTATCAATTCCAAGGGAGGGGATAAATTACCAAAACTATCATAATAATCAACCATGGCTCCCTTCTTGATATATGCTACCCAATGCGTCCCTGCCCCGTTGATACTATCAAGGTTCACTATAGCAGACTCGTCTTTGAATGGTCCTGATTCTGGCAAAGTATCACGCATGAATACTCCTAGGAAATTCTTCAATTTCAAGGCTTTGGCATATTTCAGAATATCAATGTCAGATAAGGGTCTTTGAGGCAGGGAATTCATTAGTTTTTTGTATTGTATGGTTTCAAAAATAGTCCTAATCCCGAGCGATATGGTTTGATATACAAACCACCATCGCTTTTCCTCAGGGGAAGGGACCCCATTTTTCTGTTATGTCTGGTGTTTTCAGCGAGCTCTATTTTTCCAGCTTTTGCCTCATTAATTGTCCTTATGATTTGGGAAGTTCCGCCTGCTATATTTTGATATTATTCAAACAGGATGAACAAATCTCAGACATGTTTACTCAGACCATGTGACATTCACGCAATATCTTCAAATGTGTGGGGAGTGTTGGAAAGAAAAATACTGGTATACCATAAGGTAATCTATAAAGACAATGAGATAGAAACTGGACGATATCGTAAGGGATTTGACACAATTATATATCCCTGAAGATTGAAGTAGATCTTCAGTTCATGGGTGTACCGGGTAGAGAGAGTATCTTTTGAATCATGACCTTCGATGAAGACACCAATGATGAAGCGCAAACTCGTCGAAGCAACCGAGTCGCTGAGGAAAAAAATCAAATCTATCAAGTCCAGGCATGTCGAAGATAAATTAGAACTCGAGAAATTTAATGATCCTGTAATGAAACCCTTACAAGCTCTTTCCACCTTGACGAAACAGAATGTTTCTCCTATGGATGCCCCCGGCACCGAAGATCATTATGGACATACTGAGAATAACAAAATAAATTATGTAGGTGCATTTCCATTCGGACACTTGGATTCTATCCTGAATACACCATCTCCATCAGTGGCTTCTACAAGTTGGAAGGAGAGTGGTAGTGATGATTACAGTTATATTATACGATCATACATGGAGGGTTTGAAAAATGCAGGAAAGGAGTTTGACCCTCAATACGGCGTACGTATTGACCCTACGACTGAAAAGACTTACATAGGAAATGTGGAGATACGGTTCACTGATAAGGAAATTTCGCTGTGGAATGATGATGCAAGGATAGCAACATTCAACGGGGGTCCTGAGCTCTATGAACTAATATTCTTACGGCTTCCCCAGGCAGCCCTCAACTCGAGAATAAAAACCGAAGAAATAAATATATATTCTGATTGATAGTAAAGCTGCGTATAAAGGCACAATCCAAGAAAAGGACTGAAAAACAACAATACGCGGAAATTTGTTGAATGAAATAATAGCTCCATTACTCAATGGAGAGAAGGGTAATACCAGCAATATTATATCTACACCCAAACTCAGTAAAAACACTAAAAGATCGAAGACTGGTTATATGCAGGAACTGTCGACAAAGAAAAAAGTTGGAAATATTGGAGTCGACTATGTATACTGGAATAAACCAAAGGAACTTATCGATAGGCTACGTATTCTTTGGAGTTCCGCGTCTGCCGGCCATACCAATCACAGGAATGAAATAGTATCCATAATAGAAGAGCTACGAGAGGAGGGGATTATCTATTGATCATATTCGTCAAAGAACAGGTTATTCAACTTTGTATAGTTTCAAAAATTATCAGTTTCAAAAGTAGCGTCCATGAAGAAAGATGAGTAAAACTATAGATAAATTTGGTCAAACGGGGAAACGGGGCGGGAATTACGTGCGAGGACCTGCAGGTATTGGATTCAAACTCTCCTCAGATGCTCAGTATGATATGCAAGGTAGAAGATTAAAAAACACTGGCGAACCAGTGGAAGATGGAGATTCTGTAACACGATCATATCTGGATAAAACAATGGACGAAACCAAAAAACTAATTCTTGCTGCTGTACAAGAATGCATCGATAATATTTCTCGGGATTTTCGAAGGACCTTTGACGATAAAATTTCGGAAGTCAGATACACATTGAGTAGGAAATATGATATTTTAGCAGAGAGAATGGCCGTTTCGGAACAGAAGGTTCCAGATCCTCGTTCAAAAGATAGACCTGTGTTAGCTGTACCTCCTTTTTGGGAACCAACACATGAGATAGAGATATAGTGTCCGATATGCCAAATACTGTTAACCCCAAACAACAAATTGTAAATGAAATTCATGCTCCCGCACGTAGAAACTTTCGCAGAAGAAGGACGGTGATAAAAGGCTTTGCAGACTTATGGCGAATCGATTTGGCAGATTTTCAATCATACGCCAAGAATAATAGGAGTTATCGGTACATTCTAGTAGTTATAGATGCCCATTCCAAATTCACGTGGAGCAGACCACTGAAGAATAAGACTGGCCCCGTCGTTACTAGTGCTATGAAAACTGTGCTCCGTAAGGCAGGATATTCCCCAAAAACTATCCTCAGTGATCAAGGGACCGAATTCTACAATCAACATTTCAAATCACTGATGGAAAAATATCACATAAATCATTACTCTAAATTTTCTACAAAGAAGGCTGCTATCGCTGAACGTGTTCATAAGAACTCTCAAAACGAAACTCTATAAGAAATTATCTACCAGAGGCCGCTACAAATGGATAGACATTCTACAGGACATAACGGGACAGTATAATAATTCTATTCACCGTACGATAGGAATGAAACCCTCGGATATAACATCGAAAACGAAATTGAAAGTGTATAAATATCCTAATATAGCCCCGAAAAGAGTAAGATATCATGTGGGCGACATCGTTCGTATTAGTTCTCAAAAGGGGGCGTTTGACAAGGGATATCTTGCAAACTGGTCTACCGAACTATTCAAAATTACTAAAGTGAATAAAACCAATCCTATTACTTACCTTCTGGAAGATATGTTTGAGCAGGCCATCAAAGCAGGCTTTTATCAAGAAGAGATTTCAAGACTCTCGATCCATCCACTATCTGGTTGAAAAAATTCTTGCACGTCGAAAGAAAAAGAAGACAGAACAAGGGCTTGTTAAATGGCTAGGATTTTCAAACAAGCACAACTCATGGATAGATAAAACCGATGTAGTATAGGTTATAATAAAACATAATGTTAGACTATTTAAGTTTATTATCAATAAAGAATACATGTATATGATGTTTCATTCAACTATACAATCACCGTCTTTCTTCTGCGAAAGTTTCTACGTGCGGGAGCATGAATTTCATTTACAATTTGTCGTTTGGGGTTAACGGTATTTGGCATATCGAACACTATATCTCTATCTCATGTGTTGGTTCCCAAAAAGGAGGTACATCTAACACAGGTCTATCTTTCGAACGAGGGTCTGGAACATTCTGTTCCGAAACGGCCATTCTCTCTGCTAAAATATCATATTTCCTACTCAATGTGTATCTGACTCCCGAAATTTTATCGTCAAAGGTCTTTCGAAAATCCCGGGAAATATTATCGATGAATTCTTGTACAGCAGCCTGTACAGCAGCAAGAATTAGTTTTTTGTTTTCTTCTATTGTTTTATCCTCCAAAGAATACGTAGCCTATCGATAAGTTCCTTTGGTTTATTCCAGTCGACTCCAATATTTCCAACTTTTTTCTTTGTACAGTTCCTGCATATAACTAGTTCCTCTCTTCGATCTCTTAGTGTTTTTACTGAGTTTGGGTGTAGCTGGTATTACCCTTCTTTTCATTGAGTAATGGAGCTATTATTTCAACAAATTTCCGCGTATTGTTGTTTTTCAGTCCTTTTCTTGGATTGTAGCCTTTATACGCAGCTTTACTATCAATCAGAATATTTTCCCTCGAGTTGAGGGCTGCTTGGGAAAGCCGTAAGAATATTAGTTCATAGAGCTCAGGACCCCCGTTGAATGTTGCTATCCTGGCATCATCATTCCACAGCGAAATTTCCTTATCAGTGAACCGTATCTCCACATATTCTATGCAAGTCTTTTCAGTCGTAGAGTCAATACGTACGCCGTATTGAGGGTCAAACTCCTTTCCTGCATTTTTCAAACCCTCCATGTATGATCGTATGATATAACTGTAATCATCACTACCACTCTCTTTCCAACTTGTAGAAGCCACTGATGGAGATGGTGCATTCAGGATAGAATCCAAGTGTCCGAATAGAAATGAACCTACATAATTTATTTTGTTATTCACAGTATGTACATAATAATCTTCGGTGCCGGGGGCATTCGTAGGAGAAACATTCTGTTTCGTCAAGGTGGAAAGAGCTTTGTAAGGGTTTCATTACAGGCTCATGAAATATTTCGAGTTCTAATTTATCTTCGACATGCCTGTACTTGATAGATTTGAATTTTTCCCCGACTCGGTTGCTTCGACGAGTTTGCGCTTCAGTTGCGCTTCATCATTGGTGTCTTCATCGAAGGGCATGATTCAAAAGATACCCGGTACACCCACGAACTGAAGAACTACTTCAATCTTCAGGGATATCGTCAAATCCCTTACGTTATCGTCCAGTTTCTATCTCATTGTCTTTATCGATGACCATAAACCCGTATTTTTCTTTCCAACACTCCCCACACATCTGAAGAAATTGCGTGAATGTCACATTCGGTGCAACATGGTCTGAGTAAACATGTCTGAGATTTGTTTCATCCTGTTTGAATAATATCAAAAAGTTGGCATTGTCCCTTACGAGTTATTTTGGTACCCTACTATAGGTTTGGGCAAGGTAAAAACTATCTATATTATTATGCCTTCCCATGCTAAAGTATGATCTGATCACGTCCTGATTTTCGCAAATGACATCGTCGAAAATGAATACAGAGTTTTCTTGAGCTTCCGAAGGGTTCATTATTTCACAACGGTCTACGAAAGGGTGGAAGCACAACCCTCCAACCGCTGATAATACTCGACATAAGTAATCATATTTTGGCTGATACAGAGATTTGGAATATATATATATATATATATACGTTAGCAAATCTTAGTTCATTAGGGTGCGTCAATAAGAAAATCATTAAATTTGTTTTCCCTGAGTTTGGAGATTCTACAATGATTCCTCTGATAGAAGAAGGCAGCAATGAACCATGACGTTTCTGCTGGGTTCCTTCTCTTCCTATTTTCTCGTCTAGATTATCAACTGTGAGCTGTTTGTTCAACTGTACAAGTCTCATAGCGAGTAACTATTTTTATCATTTATTTCAATGCCACTCGCCGTACAGAAAAGACGTATTGAGTGCTCTCGCTCTCGAATCAGAAAGACTACTGGATCTGGAATAATAAACACATTGATTAATAAACTACCTGTTGAGTTACATCTTCCGGGTTACCAATATTGTGGCCCCGGTACAAGGCTGAAGGAAAGACTAGCAAGGAAGGATCCTGGTTCAACCCTCTGGATAAGTTCTGTGAGAAACACGACATAGCATACAATCTGAATCCTGAAGATATCGACGCAAGACATAGGGCAGATAAAGAACTGGAACATAGTGCATGGAATCGTGTCAAGTCGAAGGACGCTAGCATTGCTGAGAAGGTGGCGGCTTGGGCGGTAACGAATATAATGAAGACTAAACAAAAATTTGGTATGGGACACATGTCAAGTGTTCGAGCTTCGAGAGGAGGAAAAAAATTTCTTTCGAATCTGGAATTGTTAAAAAAGCTCGAGACCGAATGAAGAAAGCAGGAGGCAAAAAACTCGAGAAACAAATAGAAAAAGCTGTTGGAATTGCTCGCATCGCTCGACAGGCTATAAAACAGCTGGGTGGAAAGAAGAATATCAAAACACCTAGGGTAATACCAATTCCTAAGACAGGTGGTGTGTTGCCGTTGATACCTATATTTGCCGGATTATCCGCCCTGGGAGCTATAGCAGGCGGAACTTCTCAAATCATAAAGACAATTAATGAGGCAAAAGCTAGAAAAAAAGAGCTCGATGAAAACACCAGACATAACAGAAAAATGGAGTCCCTTCCCCTGGGAAAAAGCGGTGGTGGTTTGTATATCAAACCATATCGCTCGGGATTAGGACTATTTTTGAAACCATACAATACAAAAAACTAATGAATTCCCTGCCTCAAAGACCCTTATCTGACATTGATATTCTGAAATATGCCAAACCATTGAAATTGAAGAATTTCCGAGGAGTATTCATACTTTGCCAGAATCAGGACCATCCAAAGACGAGTCTGCTATAGTGAACCTTGATAGTATCAACGGGGCAGGGGCGCATTGGGTAGCATATATCAAGAAGGGAGCCATGGTTGATTATTATGTTAGTTTTGGTTATTTACCCCTTCCCTTGTAGTTGATGGGCTATATGCGAAGAGGAAAGAAAAACCCACAGATTCTATATAACTATGAACGACAACAAGATTTAAATACAGTGTGGTGTAGACATTTGTGTCTGAACTTCATAAACTCTCAACAAAAATAACTATGGAAACTACACCAGCAATGACACGTGAAGATATTAAACGAATGAGGCACTCCCTCATCGCTTTCTCGCGGTTAAGGAGTTTGACGGAAATGAGTAGCAGACAACTCGCTGATATGCCGAAAGAAGTGATGATAGCTTGTGTGCCATACGAGATAGCATTGGTATGGGATAACCTTCCAGAAAATTAGCAAAACGACCCCGGGATGATGAAATACAGGTTCTGTCCAGGACATGATGATGAATCCGGAAAACCAGAACCTTCTGATGTGAATGATGGACCTCCACAAAGGAGAATAATCTGCTGCTATTGTCAGATGGAGAATGTCAATGTGGGATCAGAAAACAGATGGGATATTTCATATTCATCACCACCCTCAAAGAGGCGTAGGATTTGTTTTGACTCATGCTCTAGCCAATAAGTTACGTTACATATAGTGAATGTTATCAGTCATGTCTAGAACGTTCACTCTGTCAGAGCAGTCTTCCGTTTTGAGAGACATTTTCTATCCACCTATAGAACTTGATGTAAGTAAACGATTTGGGTTGGGATTGCTGGGGTTCTACTCGTACAACTCAATCCTCAATATAACAGAATATAACAGATGGTAATAATGTCATCACCTATAGAAAAACCAAAGATTCTTCATGGATATCAGAGCGTATCCCTCCTGGTGTTTATGAGGTGGAAGGAATCAATACTGTTCTACAACAAATGCTATTTGGAGTAGTCGACAAAGAGGCTGACGAAATGAATAAAATATTTGAACTGAAGGCAAACCACAATACCCTGAAGTGTGAAATATATTCAAAATATGATATTGATTTCACACGAAAAGATTCCTTAGCAGAGTTACTGGGGTTTGGAAAAGTATACCTTGAGAAGGGAAGAATGCATGAATCTACGCTTCCTGTTAACATCAATAAGGTACGAATGATACGAATTGATTGTAATATAATTTCTGGAGCGTTCCTGAATGGAGAAGAAGTACATACATCTTTCAGTTTGACATAGACGTTGAACCTGGATATAAATTGACGAAGGAACCCTATAATATTATTTATATGCCGATCGGTCCCTGTGGTCGTCAGTTGATCGATAACATCACTCTACGAATATTGGATGATAACGGGGAGCCGGTCGATTTCCAGGGTGAAAAAATAATTGTCATCTTAAAACTGAAAGAGCTGTCATAATGGGATACAGATATCATTCACAGTTGTCCTGTTCACGCTACCCCCACAGAGATACTGATAAAAAGACAAACAGATATGATGAAATGTTCATAACCCGATCGAGTTCTGGAGAGGTAACACATAACTTGTCTCGAGAAGACCGCGAAGTCCTCCAGTCGATAGGTCTACGACTCCGAAGTAATCGAAAATAGAATTAATGGAAGCTACAAGCGATTTATTGGAGGTGTTTGATGAGCCTGTGTTTGACAATTCGATTGTTAGCCTACATGAGTACACCTATAAACCATATGGTTCTCCCACCCACAGAAACTCGGAGGAAGTCCGTATTCCTCTGCATTTTCAAGACCTTGTACCAGATATCACCGAGAGCTATATAATAGAAGGTAAATTTACTCCTAAAGAGAATGAGAAAGTCTGTAACCTATCCAATAATGCCTTGGCATTCCTTTTCGAAGAAATTAGAAATGAGATGGATGGTGAACAAGTGGCTGTGGTTCGCAAGCCTGGTGTCAATACAACTCTGAAACATATGGTATCGTATGGACAAACTCAAAAGCACTCCCTTTCAGCATCTGGCTGGGGTCTCTCGGATACGAATCAGGACATATTGGATAGTGTTAGTCATACATTATGTGGGAGACTACCACTCAAATACCTAATGGGCTTCGCCGAAGACTACACTCATGGTATTCTTTTTGTCAAACAAGAATTGATTTTGATAATCGCACGGTCGTTCAAGAATTGTTATATCGGTGAAGTTGATGCCGATGTTGAAATATCCAAAATAGAATGGAAAATTAGACATATAATACCCAATGATCGCTCGAAACTTAAACTCATGTCCCGCTTGAATAAAAGTGAAGATAAAGCTAATGTCAAGATTGCCTATTTCTATAGGTGGGATCTCTGGTGGGATCTCTATGAACTACCATCTCTTCGCCAAACTTCTACAGATGTATGGGCCATCGAAACTAGTACCAATCTAGAGAGACCCCGTTTCGTTATTATAGCGTTCCAGAATACCGATAACACCGATAATAAGAAAGAAGACGTTACCAAATTCACCCCGCCAACATTCGAGATATTCGCTTGAGACTCAATAGTGAGGTATACCCGTATGAACGAAGGAACTTAGAAAAACACCAAAGTATTTGCACTCATTATTCATGATGCTTACCTAACCTATAACGCTATGAAAGGAACTGTTCGTCATGGAGCATGACTGGTGCCCTTCAATTGAATACTTATAATATATATTTGAACGATAGTATAATAAGATCTGAACTTTATATGAGATATTTGAATATATGTATTGGTTTCTTCTTTCTTATCCCTATCCTCCCAGTAGTACTCCTGACCATGTTTTCAGTTACGTTATGTAACAACATACTCTGCATGGAGTGTGCTTCAGTCCAAAGCGACTCACAGTATTTCATGGTAATGGTTGTCTGTCCAATAAATAGGAAAATATGTCTCGTTGGTCGAAGGATGCAAATATATATGTCATTGGAAGAAGGGGTGGAACCAATGCAATAACAATCCTCATTGGACGAATAGGGTTGAGCCTATGCAAAGATATTTTCTTGAAGAAGGGGCGGGGCTAATGTAATAGCATTCCTCATTGGACGAATGGGGAGGAGCTTATGCAAAGATATATCTCTTTGGATGAAGGGGTGGAGCTAATGTAATAGCATTTCTCATTGGACGAATGGGGTGGAGCTTATGCAAAGATATATATCATTAGGCGAAGGGGTGGTTTTCTCATTGGGTAAAGGGTGGACTTTTTGCGAAAGTGGACGGGGCCTATTTTTAGGGAAAAAAAGAGTAGGCGGTGGGATGAAGACCCTCCGATACTACTTCCAACAATAATAGAAATTTGAAAATTCGAACTGAGCATGAGTGATAATGCTGTACTATTCTGAATTGATGAATGATTCATCGTCCCACGAATTCAATATTGTTTGATTTAACAAGAATTGGGACCAGGGGTACAAATAATTTTTTATCGCTGACGTTTCAGAAAAATTGATTTGTTTTTCAAAGCCGAAATGACAATATTCACGTATAGGTGACAACAGGGAACACATTCTCGATCGACCTTTCTTCGTTTCCTTTTTTGGTTTTCTGACTCCTTATGGTGTCAATTCCACCAGATCAGGTGTTCTTCTGTTTGACGTGAGGATTATTGTGAAGGATATAGTTATTTTCTATTAGTAATGGGAAGTAGAAGTTACAACATCTATGGATATTAGGTATTATAATTTCTCAGAGTCCCTTCATCACACTATAACACATACATTGAAAGAAAGCCCTTTGTTAATTAAATTCTTCATATTTTAATTTTACTCTATTTGAAAAATTTGTTAAGTATATCTAATATTTTATAGTTCAAGTCTCTTAGCAAGATTTGATTTGAAAAGGGGGGAGTTAGACCTATATTGATAAGATTATTATTTAATGTGTCTATGTTTTGTTTATTGTTTTCACATTCAAATAATATGTGGTTTATATCTCCCACCTTCCCACAGTCGCAAAGGTTGCTGTCGACCACTTTGATTCTATACAAATGAGAAGGAATGCAACAAAGGCCTATTCTTAATCTCATAATAGATGTAAACGTCTTTCGAGGAAGCGACTGGCATGTATAAAACCAAGGTTTTTTTTTGGATATTGGGTTGTATGTCTTTTAATCTGGAACCTTTATATATTGACTATTGATCCCAGAATAGTTGAAATTTGGTCCTGGATATTTCTTTATTATATGAAATTAGATCCATATTTTGGATTTTTTCCAATTTATAGGGAATAGTTGCATTTTTTGCGATTTGATCTGCTTTCTCGTTTCCTTCGATATTGCTGTGTCCAGAGATCCAGCATAATTTAATGTTGAAGTTATTTTTTAGATGTTCCATCGATAACTCCTTAATTTTGAGGAACCAGATATTGTTGTTTGTTATTTTGTAAGCCTATAACCGCCGCACTTTTTGAGTCCGTAAGTATTATACAGTGCTAGTCAAAAGTCCCCTCCCCCCCTCGTATCTTTTGAACGGGTATACTTATAATAATGAAATTTGGAGGGTGGAAATAAACGGATGTAGGCTTCTCAACTGGTCATAACAGGTGACGCAATAGTCATAAATGACGTCACAAGGCCACTGTGACCAATAATTTTAAATGGGACCCTATGGCAAGTGACAGCTCGTTTGAAAGGTATTGAAAATACCTATTCAGTCATACCAATTTTGTTTGGGTTTCGGCTGATTTTGATTGATAAATTGAAGAAATACGAAAATTATAGTTTCGCATTTAATTAATAAAGATTTTAAAGTACGCCTCTGGTTAATTGTCAAAAAGGTTGACGTTTTTGAATTCTCTACTTGTCAAAAGTGTTTATACCTTGAAAATTTACCTAAGCTATTGTTTAACGAGACGTTTAAGTGTTTACATAGGCAAATGGTATGCATGTAGCGACAAAGTAGCAGCTATCTTAATAATTGGTGAATGTAGAAACAATTTCCATGCAGCGGAACGACTGTTTAATGAGAGGTACCCCGATCGCCCTATATCGAGGGTTTATTTGAGGAGCTTCTTCGGAAGTTTGAAGCATCAGGTAGTGTTCAAGATGCCAAACGATCTGGTCGACCAACAATTAGTGATGACAAAAAAATTGACATAATTGGAGAAATGGTAGTAAACCCTACTTCTTCCACAGCCCAAGTTGCTCTATCTGTGAAGTCAGTCAAAGGACAGTACATAGGGTGTTGGCTAAAACAAATTTCATCCATACAAATTAAAAATGGTGCACCAACTTTCAGATGATGACCCGACCGAAGACTAGAATTCTGTGAAACTATGTCCAATAAAATGAACCAACAACCAGGCTACATACAGACAATTTGTTTTAGTGACGAAAGTACTTTCTTTCTCAATGGAATGTTAACACTCAAAATGTGAGGTATTGGAGTGACACAAATCCTCACATCTTTCGTGAAAAACATACTCAATTTCCAGAAAAAGTAAATGTTTGGGCAGGTATTTTGGGAAACCACATAGTTGGGCCTCTTTTTCTCAATGCTAACTTAACCGGTGAATTGTATCTGGAGATGTTACAAAATGATATTGAGGCGTTAATTCTTGAAATTCTAGAAGATAATCCAGATGAATTCGACAACTTGGAAATAACGTTTCAACAAGATGGTGCTCCTGCACACTATTACGGTGCAGTAAGACGTTACCTAGATGAAGAATATCGTGGTAGATGGATTGGACGACGAGGTTCGATCGAATGGCCAGCTCGGTCACCGGACCTTACACCATTAGATTTTTTTCTAGGGGGGTACTTGAAATCTAAGGTTTACGCTACAGCACCTGACAGTATTGCCATTCTGAAACAACGAATTGTTGAAGAATGTAGGCAATTCCGCTGACACACTGGGACGAGAATCGACAAGAGTTTAGCAATAGGATGCATTACTGCCAGGAAGTAGATGGAGCACATTTTGAACACTTATTATAAGAACTGGTTCTTAAATCTTTATTAATTAAATGCGAAGCTATAATTTTCGTATTTCTTCAATTTATTAATCAAAATCAGCCGAAACCCAAACAAAATTGGTATGACTGAATAGGTATTTTCAATACCTTTCAAACGAGCTGTCACTTGCCATAGGGTCCCATTTAAAATTATTGGTCACAGTGGCCTTGTGACGTCATTTATGACTATTGCGTCACCTGTTATGACCAGTTGAGAAGCCTACATCCGTTTATTTCCACCCTCCAAATTTCATTATTATAAGTATACCCGTTCAAAAGATACGAGGGGGGGAGGGGACTTTTGACTAGCACTGTATAATTGTCCGGTTCATTATTTATTAGAAGTGCAACAAAAATTGCAGTTAGTTCTGCAGTCAGAATGCTAGATTTAGGGTGGATTACTCCACTTTTTGCACAATTTTTGTGTGGGATGTATATTCCAAATCCAACTTTGTCCTTTGTTTTAGAACCATCCGTGTAAATCTTTTTATAAGATGGCCATTTATTATTAACAATTTCTAAAAAAAATTAATTAAGTTTATGCCTATTACATCTATTTTCCTATTCCAATATTGGAATAAATTTCATAAGTACCATGGAAAATATCTAAAGGGAATTTAAATATAGGGTTATGGGAATGAGGAGATTTGGCTATAGGGGGGAAGAGCAGAGATTCTCGTATGGATTTGTAAAGAATACTCGATCTCATATTATTTAGGTTAGAGTTTGAGATACTTTCTTCACATTTGCGCATTTTAATAATGATTGGATTTGATTGAATCGCAAGATGCTTAAGAATGAATCTAAGAGTAATCGTGTTTTGTTGTAATTCTATTGGGAGTTGGTTTGCCTCAACTAATATTTGTGGGGGTTGAATTCATCAGGCCCAGGCAGATTCTGAGGGATTTAAACTGCAGACTAGATGATTTCCTGATATTATATTTGCTGGTATTCCCATATATAATCAAGCAGTACTCAATTCTTGAAGCAATCATGCATGTTAGTCATTATCTCAGGTTTGGCACCTCAGCTGACTTTTGCCAGATATTTTAGAATATTCAGGATCTTCAAACATTTCTTTGATATTTCATTGACGTGAATTTTCCATGTCATTTTCCTATCAAAAATTAATCCTAGCATTTTGTTTTGTTCAACTTGTATAATTACTTGATTTGAGATTTAAGTTTTCCTGATGGTGAGAGTTAGAGAAAATAATGCTTTTAGTTCTTTGAGTTGAAATTGTCAGACCATGCATTTCCAGCCAATTTTCCAGAGAGGTAATTGCCCTTTCAATGTGATGTTTTGCAATAAGAGGATTTTTGTGGTCTTTGTACATGGTTATATCATCAGCATATTGTATATACTTGCAATGAGGAGGTATGGCATCCCAAATGGTAAGTGTATAAAGGTTAAATAATAAAGGGCTGAGAACCGCCCCCTGTAATATTCCTCTGAAACTTTTCCTAGGGCCCCATAATTTGCCTTTTTTGTCTCTGATATATATATATATATATATATATATATATATATATATATATATATATATATATATATATATATATTTATATATATATATATATATATATATATATATATATATATATATATATATCTTTTTCCTTAATTAAGTCCAAAGATAATCTACATTTTTATTAATACCTAGATCTATTAAATTTTAAATTAGGATATCTGGAATTACAATATCATATGCCGAAAGGATGTCTAAAAAGACTGCAACTTTTTTTTTTTTTTTCCTTTTTAAATCAAAAAAAAAAACCTAAAACCGTATTGATTGTAGGGTAATAAATTGTTATGCTCTACCCACCATTCTAAACGATACTTTATGAGTAACTCAAAGGTTTTCTTCAGACATGATGTCAATGCAATAGGTCCTATAATTGTTAGTATCATTTGGATCTTTACCTGGTTTTAAAATCGGGATTAACACGATTTCATTCCAATCTTTTGGAGTGCTAATTCTATTCATCCAAATGTCATTAAAGAACTTTACTAACCATTTGAATGCCTGGTTAGGAAGATTTTCGATCATTTTATATGTAATTTCATCTTTGCCAGGAGCTGTGCCCTTCTTGCTTTTGATGACATCTCTAACCTCTTTTTCAGTAAATATATAGTGGATATCCTTATTACGTTCAATATTTTCAAAAACTATAGGAGGGCTCCAAACATCATTTGGGCAAAATTTGTCAAGTAATGATTCACACAAAGTTTTGTTATCTAGATTGTGACAGGTGTTGTTTTGAATATTATATGGCTTAGAAAAACTTTTAATTTTTTTCCACACCATTGAGATGTCAGATTCCCTGGATAGCGTCTCTGAAAAATCTTGGAATGACTTTTTTTTCTTTTTTTTAAATTCTTTTTTAATTTCTATGAAATTCCTCTCGTCTGAAATATTTTTGAATTTCCTGAAGGCTTCTTTTCTTTTTTTTATAGCTTCTAAGCATTCATCATCCCACCTGGGAGGTTTTGTTAAGTACTTGTTATTTTTCCTAACTATGGCTGGGGCACTTTGAAAAAGGCTCCATTTCATTGCCTGTATGAGATCGTGGTATGAGGTGATCACTATATTGTCTAAAAGTTCATAATATTTTGTCCAATCTGTTTTTTTATAATTATATAGATTTTGCTCTACCTGATCCTCGAGATCTTGATGATTTGGTGTGCAGTTATTATTTAATATTTCCGCCACAATTGGGAAGTGATCCGACCCGAAGGAGTCATCTAGAGTTTTACAAACAGAAAAGTCGCTAGGTAAATTGGAGGATGATATTATAAGGTCAATTACACTTTTAGAATACAGTGCTATAACAGTGGGTTGGAAGTCATTGTTTACTACAAATTATCCCTCATTCACCTCTATTATTGAGTTTCCCCAATTTTTATGGTGACCATTGAAGTCTCCGCATATTATATATTTCAAGTTCTTTGTAAAGTTTTTCCAAAAATGTACGTCCACAATACTATCTGGAGGGATATATATATATATATAGAGTAAATGTCTATATTATGTACTTTTATTCCCACTATATTCACTTTATCTGGTATTGGAAAATTAAGATTTAATCTATAGAAGTTAATATTTTTTTTAACGAGAATCCCTGATCCTCCCCTGCCATCGTCCCATCATGAGTGTAGAAATTGTATCCTTTAATTATATTATTTGAATTAGGTTTAATCCAGGTTTCTGTAAGGCATATACCGGGTGAGTCTGAGAGATGGGGCACCCCTATTTTTGAGAGAAATAATCCGATTCAAAGCACGAAAATTTAGGGGGCTATTGAACATCTAAATTGTGATTTTTTGAGATAAAAATAAATTTTGTAGTTTCGGTTTCGCCAGAAATGATCTGAGTATTAGTTTTTCAAATGGAACACCTTGTAAATTTTCACATTTTTGAAATCTAGAGCAAATTCTGAACATGATAAGCTAAATTTTTTATTATTTTTTTTTCAAGGATGATGATTTTTAACATGTTGAACGTTCCTCTCCGATGCCATGTTATCCGAGAAAATGAAATTAGCATTTTAATTACAATACTTTGCCACCAGCCGCTGTTTGAATGTGGCAAAATCACTTTTTTTAGATTATCTCATGTTTTTCAAATGGCATCTCTATGGGACACTCTCTGCAACAGATTGTTTCGAAGGAAAGGAATCGAATGATACCAAAATTTTGAATATCTGTCAATTATTTTCAGATTTATCACTATTACAAAAAATGTACCAAAAAGTATTGTGGCCGCTGGACTAATAAAAATCCCAAATAATAACATTATTTGAAATTTCACTTACTATACCAATAAGAATAGTTGGCAAATTTGATGTAGGTATTTCTAATAGATGCATACTCCAGAAAAATGTAATGAAAATTCTGGTTTGCTACCAGCAGATATTTCATTACGTCTATAATTCTCATTTTGAAAGTAATTCGTCTTCAAAAAGACTAATTACTAGTATTCCCATGATGGACCCATTATGGTTGATAGGAGCACAGAAATTACACTATCCATTTTCACAGATTCTGAAAGTGTTCAATAGTTTAATCTGTTTCAATAAAGGAATGTGTTTCCATCGTCAACTCCAAATTTTCTCAAAGTCGCCTTTGGATAAAAAAATAAATGAATATCTGCTGTCAAATAAGTATCAATACGAAATAACTGTTATCTCAGTCCAGTCATTATAACTGTGTCATGGATAAATTTAGCCAAAATGAAATAATTGACATGCTTTTAATTTACGGTGAGTGTCTGAAGAATTCTACGGCTGCATCAAATTTATACAGACGGAGGTTTCCTTGTAGAAGACATCCGTGTAGGACATACTTCGTGAAACTTGAACGTCAGTTGAGACAAGAGCCAAACAACCGATGTATTCGAAATCGAAATGTAAATGTAATAGTCAGCGAAGATAAAGAGATAGACGTTCTAGGATATGTAGAGGTAAATCCGACTTCTTCAACACGAGAATTAGCTAATGAATGTGACGCAAGTCAATCAACTGTACAGAGAATTTTGAAAAAGCATAAGTTTCGCTCGTATAAATATCCGATACATCAAAGGCTTTATGGTGGAGACGATGAAAGAAGACTTGAATACTGTCGATGGTTTCTTCATGTTCGCGAAAATCCTCAATTTCCTTTGAGAATTTTGTACTCAGATGAAACAAGATTTACCAAGAGAGGGCTCTTCAATAGGAATAATACTCGATATTGGGCACAGCAGAATCCAAGGCTTTTACATCAAGGTAATCCTCAAGAAAGGTTCGGATTTAACTGTTGGATGGGTATACTTGGAGATCGATTCATTGGGCCAATTTTTTTTGATGGATCACTTACTGGAGCGAAGTACCTAACGTTTCTTCGGGATGCTATCGAGCCAATCATTGACGACCTTCCATTGGTTCTGCAAAATTTCTATTTTCAACAGGACGGTGCACCCCCTCATAATCATGGAATGGTAATCAATTACCTGAATAATGCTTACACAAATAAACTAATTTCTACACATGGTCCCATCAGATGGCCACCTAGGGCACCAGACTTAACCCCCTCAGACTATTATTTATGGGGAACAATAAAAAATGATGTATATGCAACTTCTAGTGAGACACGCGAGGAACTGCAACAAAAAGTCATCACAGCTTTCAATAATATCAGCCCAGCAGAGTTAACTAGAGCAGTTCGAGCAGCAGTCAGAAGGGTGCAATTATGCATGGAACATAATGGCCAACATTTTGAGCAATTTTTATAGTAAGAGTATTAGAGCATTGTGCTACGTATTTGTTGTTTTAAAAAATTTGTAATAAATGTTGATAATCCTCAAAATCGCGTATTCAAATTCAAAATAATAAATTTAACGTATGATAATTTTCAGTGTTGAAAATCGTTATGAGACAATTGAGTAGAAGTGATATTTAAAAATTTCCATCATTTTGTTGTTGTTTAGTCCAGCGGCTGCACTATTTTGTGGTACATTTTTTTATAATAGTGATAACTCTGAAAATAATTGACAGATATTCAAAATTTTGGTATCATTCGATTCCTTTCCTTCGAAACAATCTGTTGCAGAGAGATTCATAGAGATGCCATTTAAAAAACATGAGATAATCGAAAAAAAGTGATTTTGTCACATTCAAACAGCGGCTGGTGGCAAAGTATTGTAATTAAAATGCTAATTTCATTTTCTCGGACAACATGGCATCGGAGAGGAACGTTCAAAATGTAAAAATCATCATCCTTAAAAAAAATTTTTTTGAAAAAAAAAAAATTAATAAAAAATTTAGCTTATCATGTTCAGAATTTGCTCTAGAATTCAAAAAGGTGAAAATGTACAAGGTGTTCCATTTGAAAAACTAATACTCAGATCATTTCTGGCAAAACCGGAAGTGCTACAGAATTAATTTTTATCTCAAAAAATCACATTTTAGTTGTTTAATAGCCCCCTAAATTTTCGTGCTTTGAATCGGATTATTTCTCTCATAAATAGGGGTGCCCCATCTCTCAGACTCACCCGGTATACTATGTCTGGGTTTGTATCTTCAATAAGGTTATATAAGTTCGCTTTATTTGAATAAAAGCTTCTCATATTCCAATTAATTATTTTCAGGTTTGCCATATGGAGGCTTCTTCGTCCGAAAATACAATAGTTTGATCTTTATTACTCAATGGAAGGTGTTCCTTAATTAATTCAAGAAAGATTTCTGGGAATTTGGAGGAAATTTTACCAATATCCTCTCTAATTTTTTGTTTGATATATTGATCAGGGGGGGGGGATGACCTAGGGAATAATTATGGGGGGTGGGCACTGAAGGTGTCACCCTAATTTGTCCTGGATAGATAAGACATTCTTTATGTTTATCGTCATAACCTCTTTTGGAGGTCCTGAGTTCTTTTCTTAGTTGAGGAGGGTTTTCTTTGTTATATTTTACCATGTTGTTATATCCTTGAGGGATTATTGGCCGTAGAGGAGTTCTTTCATTTTGTAGAGGGAATATTATCTTATCATTTTCAGGAAGTTCTGGATAATTAATAATAATCAATATAATAATAATAATAATATTTATTTCTCCGGTTGAAAAGTACATAAGAAAAATTATATGCACAATAAACAGAGGAAAAGTCAAGTTCATTTTACAACAAAGTTCAATGTATAAATAAAATATAAAGATGTGTGAATATAAATAAAAAGTACAGTCAACATATAATGGTTGACGTTATAACCTTCACACAACTTGTCAATATAATGATAATAATAATATTTGTTTCTTTAGTGTAAGCAAAGAAAAGGTCAGGTTTATGTTAAGAATAATTTAAAAACATATAAATCTTAGAAAAACAAAGTACTCATATAAGCGTTTAAATTATGTTCTACACAGATCTTGTCAGATACAAAAAAATTATAATTAAATTTAAATTATTTATCCCAGAGACCATGGTAAATCAGTATCGGGTACATAGTGAGCTGTTAAACTAAGTTGTCGTTGATGATTTCAAGTTAAGTGATCAATGAATTCTTGAATAGTGTAACAGACCCTTTGAAGTAATATTTTTTTCAGCCGACTCTTGAAAACATGAATGTTTTGTGAATTTTTGATAGCTACTGGCAGGATGTTATAGAACTTACATCCATTGTACTCTACACCCTTCACATACGTGGAAGTTCTGTGAGCCCTTGGAAAGACCAGATCTCTAGATCGTGTATTGTGGTTGTGGGTTGGACGATTGGACTGAAGAATCGATTTGTGTCTGTATACATATGCACTAGCCTCCAGTATATAAGTGCTGGCAACTGTGAGAATTTTGAGTTTTTTGAAGGCATCCCTACATGAGTCTCTGTATCCTAGGTTAGCAACTATTCTAACCGCATATTTTTGTAGGAGAAATACCCTTTGGACGGAAGCACTCATACCCCAGTTGAGAATCCCGTATCGGAGGTGTGCCTGGAAGTTGGCGTGGTACAATGTTAATAATACGCTAGAGCTGCAATGATTCGACATAAATCTGATAGAGTAGCAGCTCTTCTTCAATTTGGCACATAATGCATCTATATGATGATTCCATACTAATTTTTTGTCTAGGACAATTCCAAGCATATTCACAGTTTCTGCTGGACTAATTGCATTGTCACTATTTTTATATAGTATTATATTTGTGTCACGTTGGTTGCGAGTGTTGAATAGTATGGTGTTGTCTTGGCTTTATTAAGTTTCAAATTGTTTTTTTCAGCCCATAGTATTATTTTATTATAGATATTCTCAGCGGTTTTTTGGAGTACATCCATGGTGTCTTCAACAATCAAAATATTTGTATCATCGGCATAACTTGTGACAAATGCTGACTTTGTATTATTTATGAATGAAATAAGGTCATTGGCAAACAGCAAGAAAAAGAAGGGCCCTAAATTCGAGCCCTGGATGATATCACATTCATTGCCAGTGCATTGGCCGATTCTCACTTTTTGCCTTCTACCTATGAGATACGATTTTACCAAGTCATGTGGTATTCCATGGTACACCTGATCTATAAAGTTTTAAGAGTAGCAGTTCATGGTCCACACAATCGAAGGCACGCGAGAAATCTATAAAAATACCCATTACACATTTTTTCTTTTCAAGAGCATCAACAATTCTCGATTGGAATTCGCATAGTGCTGTCTCTGTACTCTTGAATTTGGTGAAACCATGCTGCGAACGTGACAGTAGTTTATTACTTTCATAGAACAGAGTTAGTTGCTTCTTCATATTCAGCTCGAAAAGCTTGGAGAGACTTGATAGTAGACTTATTGCTCTGTAATTGTCTAAGTCATTCTCGTCACCTTTTTTAAAAATAGGGCATACTGTTGCCATTTTCAAATTTGTTGGAAAGATTCCATTTGCTGAAGAGAGATTTATTAAATATGTCAAAGGTTGACAGAGCTCGAGACGACAGCACTTTAGCAGGTTATTGGAGATATAATCGTGACCACAGGAATTTGAATTTTTCAACTGAGAGATGAGCTCTAAGACGTCACTCTCACAAACTGGTGACAGGAAGAAACTATTAGAATTGGTTGATACATTTTGTTCGAGGAAATTTATATCATAGACCCTGTTTTCGATTAATGGTTTGGTAAAATTGTCACTTGAGATTTATTAGCTAATCATTGCTTCTAATTCTTTTACCATTTTGATTAACAATTATTTCGTTCTTCTGTTTAGGTTTTTGAAATCTGGTTTGATGATGTGCCACTGTATGTTCGATTTGTATCAAATTCAGAGATATCAGAATCTTTCAGCCAATTTTTATAGAATTGGATGCTAATTTCTTTATAATGTCATCCTGCCTGGCAATTAGGTATACAGGTCCTTATTTTTAGGTCTTCTATCAGATTTCATTGTAGTATTTCTTCGATGTTATTTAGAGTGAATTTCTCAGCTGGAAAGGATATTTCAAAGTATCTAATAGAGTCTTAGATATTGTAGGTCTGCAAGTTACAGTTGTCAGAGTTAGAACAGTTTCATTCTTTGAGTATTTCATTGATTGGATGTTAAATTTCTTATTACTGTCTAATCTGGACATGGTGAATTAATAAGCTTATGTGTTTTCACTAAGTACAAATTATTGATATCAAAGTTTTTGTTTGACAGGTTAAATTTGTTTTCATAAGAAATCACTTCATAACTTTTTTTTAGGATCTCGTTAATTGGAAATTCTTATTACAATGTTTATGTCATTTTGTAATGACTCTTAGAAAACCTGACAGTATGGTCAAATATGTAATTTTTCTCGGTGGAAGGATGAGTCTGGTTGCATTTGATTCTCGATCTATTATAAGTTCTGTATATCTATTGTCACTACTGTGCTTTCCTTATGCACGAGATGCTTTGTGCAGATTCTCTCTATGTGTATTTCTGAGTTGCAGACACTGAAGGAGTCTCTTCAAGATACTACTTAAGTTTTTTGCTTCCTCCGGAGGATTTTTGGTTGAAGTATCTTCAGGTGTCTTTTCCGAGTTGGGACACTGAAGGAGTGCTCTTCAAGATCACTCTTAAGCTCACTATGGACAAAGATTCTTGTTCATCTGTGGCATCGCCGTTCACTTGTAGTGCCGTTTCTTCTATTTGGTGTCTTTGTTTCTGTATATTGTTCCTCAGGATCATTTGCATTTCTTTTTTGTGGGGGTTACTTTTCTTATCTATCTTGGTAGTGAATTTTCTCTTCCTTTTTGTATTATCACTTTTAATTTCTTTTTCCCGTTTTTTTATCTTCCCTTGGACTTTTGGAGGAATTGGCAACGTTGCTTTCTTATATTCATCCATTTCCGCACAGCTATCAACATCAGTCACTTTAGTATTGGGCATTTTTTGTTTACTGTTTTCATGCTCTGTTTGGGTTTGGGTGCTGATAAGACCTTCGGTGTTTTTTGTACGTCCTACTTTTATATTCACTAATTGTTCTTGCAATTCGAGTATAGTTTTTTCATAACTTTGGATTTTACTTACAAAATCATTTTCCATTGTTAGAGCTTCTTCATGGGGTCGGCTTTAGAATAGCCCCATGGTAAATCCTGCCTGTCGTAAGAGGCGACTAAAAGGATAACCGTAGGTGGAAGATGGTCTCATCGCCCGGTGAAATACCACCATATCGACTTTGTGTGCTGTGAAATGGATCATTCCATGTTTCAGTGTTCGGTCGATACTTTCCGGTCTCCCTCTTTCCTTTTCCCCAATTCTTCCTTTATTTTCAGCATAGTAATAATGATGAAGTCTCCTAGAGTAAAATACTCCGGAAGCAAAATACCTCTCCATTCGGATTTCCGGGCGAGAGGTACTCGAGGGGACTCAACATTAAAGATTAATTTTTGCAACATCCGCGGACTCAACAAGAACATCAATGACGTCCACCATCACCTACAGACGAAAAAACCGGATATTCTGGCTCTAACAGAAACACAAGTAAACTCGTCCACCAACAAGGTCCATATGCTTTGTCCAGGTTACGAACTCCACGCTCGATTCAGGTTCAAAGGTGGAGTCTCCCTTTACGCTAAGGCTAACCTTTCATGCCAGCGTGAAGAGAGTTTGGAACCGAAAGACTTTGATGTGATGTGGTTCAAGCTATCTGATACCAAACTGACTAAGTTCCTCTGCTGCCGTTACCTATCACCTAATGAACCTTCATATAACGACCTCTTTGAGTTTTTATCACTCAAACTGGACTACATTCAGGAGAACCATCCAACAGCTGAAACCATAATCATGGGAGACTTTAATGTACATAACGCTGCCTGGCTCAAATTCTCTAACAAAACAGATGATGCGGTCGTCAAGCCGAGGCCTTCGCCATCACTCATGGTCTAGAACAACTGGTCGAGCTACCAACCCGCATCCCTGATGTCAACAACCAGTCTGCCAATACACTAGATCTTTTCCTCACCACCAATCCTGACCCATATAGAATAGAAGTTTGTGCCCACTTGGAAATCTGATCACACCCTCATCTCCACAACATGCTCTTTCCATTTACCATCGAGCTACACAATACCACCCGTCTCATGTGGCATTACAATTCGGCCGACTGGGAAGGTCTTCGTATGTTTTTCTCAGCGTTTCCATGGAAGAGAGTTTGTTTCTCTTCAGTAGATCCAACACGATGTGCTGAGACAATTTCTGAAATCATCATGTTGGGGATGCAAACTTACATACCGAATACCGAAGAAGAACATCATCCGATAAGACCTGGTTTAACAGAAACTGCTCTAGAGCTGTGGCTTCCAAACAGGCAGCATACCATCGATGGCTAAAAATCCGGGCCCTGAGACCAGAGCAGCATATGTCGAGGCTAGAGGCATATGCAAAGAGACAATAGAATGCTCAAAAGATGCCCACAATGCCAAAATAAGATCAAAGCTTGCTGAATGTCCTAACGGATCCCGTTCATTTTGGTCTTTCGCCAAAACTGTGGGAAGAAACTTCACTTCCAGCTCATTTCCTCCTCTAACCAAAGAAGATGGAACACTAGCAACGACTGCCCAGGAAAAGCCAATATCTTTGCGCACCTATTTGCTGGAAATTCCACTCTGGATTCATCGGAAAACAACCCCGAACATTACACCTATTGACAGTCACATGCCCGAGATCACCTTTCGCCAAGCGATCTATCAGAAAGATTTTGCTGGGTCTCAACACCAACAAAGCCTGTGGATCTGACGGAATCCCGCCGATTGTTCTCAAGAAATGTGCCCCTGAACTAACACCTGTTCTTTGCAAGTTGTTCAACCACTCTTACAATTTGGGGTATTTCCGTCCAATTGGAAAATTGCAAGAGTACAGCCAGTCCTAAAAAGGCAAAAGGCCCTACCTAGCAACTACAGACCTATCGCACTGCTATCTATTATTTCAAAGGTCATGGAAAAAGCCATCAACATCGAGCTCATGAAATATCTGGAAGACTCAGGAATTGTCAAGCGATAGGCAATATGGCTTCCGCCATCAGAGATCAACTGGTGACCTGCTCGCTACGTCTCACATATATGGCAGCTATCTATTGAAAGTATGGAGAAACTTTAGATGTTGCATTAGATATCTCCAAGGCGTTCGACCGAGTTTGGCACCAGGGACTCCTCGCCAAGCTTCCGTCTTATGGCTTGCCCCTCAGCTGTGTTCTCTGCTTGCTAGTTTTCTCTCAAACAGGTCTCTCCATGTAGTGGTCGATGGAGTTTCATCTGACACTCTACTCATAAATGCTGGTGTTCCGCAAGGATCTATTCTCGCACCAACACTATTTCTACTTCACATCAACGACCTGTTGAAAGCAAACTTCATGTCCAGTACACAGCTTTGCCGATGATAGTACCCCCCATACGCTTTCTCTTCCACGGCCCCTATATCAGCCGTGAAACCAGAAATGAACGAGGAAGAAATGTTAATAATATAAATATGGACTTAGCAACAATTCTCGAGTGGGGATCTAATAACTTGGTAGAATTCAATGCAAACAAAACACAAGCATGTCTTTTCTCTAGAAAAGCCGATCTCACTGTGCCTAACATAACTTTGTCAGGAGTAACCATACCACTGAAGTCATCCATATCGATGCTTGGTATTACTATCAGCAATAACCTTTCCTGGGAAAACCACGTGAGGTCCATTGCCAAAAGTGCATCCCAAAACTTGGAATATTGTTTCGTGCCAAGAGCTATTTCACCCCCACTCAGCGGCTTATGATCTATAAGGCACAGATCCGACCTGTCCTGGAATACTGTTCCCATATTTGGAGCGCGGCACCTAAACATATCCTGAGGCTATTGGATTCTGTCCAAAAAAGGGCAATTCGTCTCGTCGGTGATGCCTCGCTTACAAACTCGCTCACTTGTCTGGAACACCGTAGAAAAGTTGGCGATTTGTCTTTGTTTTATAGATATTTTCATGGGCGATGCTCTTCTGAAATATCAACAATCGTTCCTGCTTTGGCAGTCTCTTCGAGATTAACCCGTCAAGTTCAGTCATCACACCCCTTCGTGGTCACTTTGGAGACCTGCAGAACATCACTTTCCAAAGACTCGTTCATCCGACGAACAGCGAGGCTTTGGAACTCATTGCCTAGGGAGGTGTTCCCCGAGGCATACAACCTCCAGAAATTTAAGAAGAACACCAACTCCTACCTTCTTTCCCTTGGTTCCCACGATGTTCTCTGAACATTACAGGATATCCCTTTTCGTGGGAACCAGAACATAAAAATGAAAAAAAAAAAAAAAAACGTCATATTTGGTATTTAATTTTACAATTATTTCCGCCTTCTGCTTACATTCATTTTGTAGTTCCTCGATAATTTTCGAATAGAATTCATCTTTATTCTGGTCATTGTCATGATCAAGATTTTCGCACTCTTTGCAGACAAGTCTGTTGTTGTGTTTATATGTATTTGGGGCTATTCTGTCATAACAACTTATGTGGAATACTCCATGACATCTCACGCATATATAGTACCCATTTTTGGCTTTTTATTACAACATAGGAACACAAAATCACTGTTTATTCGGGAGCACTCAGATACACGACACTTACTGGCAGCCATGATTTTTTATTTATTATATTAAAGCTCTAATTATTGTGTGATTCTTTAGGGGGAGGGGGCCTTATGGATGGAATAAGTTTTGACGCTTCAAAAAATGATAGGTTTTTTCTCCCATCAATTGTTTAATTGATTTTTGTTTATGAAATTCTGGACAAACTCTTTTTGTAAATGATACATTGGACTCATTGGTCAGATGATCTTCTCCGCAGAAAAGGCAAGACATACTGTTTGACTTACAGGATTCTCTATCACATTTTGGGCATCTAGTTTTACCTTTGCATAAATTTTAGTGTGGCCATATCTTAAGCAGTTATGGCACTGAATGACGGGAGAATATAATAATTTTGTGTAGTGAAAGAGCATGAATACATATACACTTTAGCTGGAGGGATTTTACCACGAAATGTGACTAAAATCACTGGTATGTCCCTAAATTGGATATTTTCATCTTCTGAATTATTAATTTTTTTTAGTCTTCTGACATGTAGGATTTTTTTGTTATCAAGAGTTTTGAGGTTGTCCAGAATTTCTTCTTCCGACAGGGATATATCAATATCTTTGATTATAGCTTTAGATGTAATGAAATTGTTTGGGATAGATGCCCTAAACTTATTAGATGATAAGAAATGATTATCCTCGAGTAATTTATTGGCCTCCTGAATTTTCTTAAATGTTATCATTAATCTGTTTTTCCCTCTCCTTTCAATATCACTTGGATTGTATTGTGTATTTTTATGGAATATTTTTCCAACAGCTAAGTTGGAAAGGTACCCTATATTTTTATCTTCAGATTCAATATAGATTCTATATGGACCAAAGTCCGTATTCTCATTATTTATTTTTATTGTTTATCGGCTCTGCTTTTTTTAGAACCAGGTCAGATAGTATGTTTGCTTTTTTTGAAATTTTGACCTTCAAGTCGTTTTCAGCATTTACTAAAAAACCTTCCGCAACTGCGTCGTTAAATTCTGTGGCAAATTCTTCGTTTATATTAGTATGAAATATTAATTGTTCACATGATAAATCATTATATTCTACTTTTTCTGCAAAAAGAATCAGACTGTCAACAGCAGCCCTTGTCGATGGTGACCTATTTATTAAATCTTTGTATTCATTCACTAATGATTGATCAAGAGATTTTCCCCCGGGGTCTCCGCGGGATTGGTCCCCCATTTCAAATCTAACTTAAATTGCTAATTTATATCCCAGATTGAAGTAAAAAACTAATGGGAAAATAGACACTTAAATCGAAGTATACACAAAAGAGTCTAAAGCACTTTGTTTTATCATTAGCTCATGAAAATCCCTTGTGAAATACACGCCAGGACACCCACTTACTTGAGGATTTTTTTCTCTAAGTAAATTAGGATAACTGATCGGATGATGGAGCACGTCTATCTTCTCACACGTCTGAACAGCCATTGACGATCAACCTTTGAAACTTAGTTTTTCCTGCTAAGGAATCCAACTTCAGAAAACTGTTGAGTAATCGATACAAACTCCTTTCGATAAAAAACATTGGCACAAACTACACATTGAAAATTTCAAAAATGTAATCAAATAAATACAGGCACGTTAAAATAAAACGAAATACGACAGTGAATAGTCAATGAACAGCTGATTATCCCACCTGAAATACTCGAGAGCTATATAGATAAATCAAGGAAAAAAACGAATCATTTATCTATTATTCTTCAGAAATCTGTTTTTCTTTTGAACTTTTCTAGAAGGTGCGTGTATATTTTTGTCAGGTTTTGTGAATCACTTTTTTTAGTTTACGCAATTATGATGGAAATTGATTTAAATCCTTTTTCTCAACAATCCCTTTGAATAAGTCATCTCCATTTCCAAATTTTTTACTGAATCGAAATAAAAATTGCACGACGATTCAAAATGATTTACAGCAAGTGCTGTTTTTTATTTCTATTCTTTTCATAGTAGTCATGTAGCCCAGTCTGTGGATAAATTAAGTTTATTCAATTTATTACAGATATCAGAAGGTTTTAGGTGATAGGGGGAAGTTAGAACATTATAAGCACATAAAAACGTACAGCCAGATTTGCCCAATTTTTTTTTTATAAACAACGATCAAAGTCAGAAAATTCAGTTTTCGGACCGTAGAATTTCCCTACTACGTCTGAGAGAAAAGCTATATCCATATAAGTTGTAGGTTTTAGAAAGATCTTCAATTTGATCATTTATGCGTTGAAATCGATGAATAAATTCTCAAGAAACTCCGAAAAACCATATTTTTTGGACTATTTTAGAAATGTTTATAATTTTTGGTTGGGAGGGCAATAGTTGTATCCAATTTCAGCTAGATCGGTTCAATAGTTTACGAATGATTGCATTTTTTTAAATCTAATATACCCTTTATTCTATTAATCGTCATAGGCAAGATTATGGATCTAGAGCTGTTCAACAAAGTGAAATGGATTTTCGAAAGGTTGAACTTTAAGGTAAATTGAAAAAATATGTTCTTTGTTTAGAAAAAAATGTTGAAAAGCCCATTTAAATGATGGGTGTTTTTTGCTTATAAACAAATGGAGTAACTTTATAATTTTTCACGATAAACGCTTATAATTAGGCTCATTGAAAATATGTTTAAAAAACACGCTCTCAAACAAAAAATTAATCTTTCTAGAAGCTGAGCTAGTTTTTTATGTTATCTTTGTTATTTATTAACATTAAGAGTTGAATTTTTTACAGATTTTCAATGAAGACCTAAATTTTACGATTTAATTGATAAGTGTACAAGCGCCATTGTTAGGTGGTGGAAAGTGCAGCCCGAGCTCCCTTTTTGGCGCGGCGAGTTTCTGATATATAATAGAATCTTCAAATTAAAACGCGTATCAAAGTTTTACATTATCTCGGCTTCTAGACAACGTAGAACCTTTTTTTTTATATTATTTCCAATAAATCCTCCCCAAACATTGAGCGACCATCACTTTTTTAAATATCCGTTTCCGCTGCTATTTCCCTAGTGCTTAAGTGGGAATTTTTCTGTAGCATCATTCATCAATAAAATTCGCAACTAATTTTTCTCGTTGATACGACCACCAACAATTTCCTTTTTGGTATGAGACATACTACCAGTGAGTTCAAACAGATCTTTGGAATGAAGACAGCCGGGGAGTTCTTGCTTCCGGATATTTCTTCAAGCTTTTATTTAGTTTCACTTGTTAGTTCATTCTTGCAAGTGCATTTTGACAAATTTCTAGTCGTCGATGTATTTGAAATTTGGCTGATGTTCATAATTCCGGTAACAATGCATTATAGAGTTTTTGTTAAAGAAAAACAACAAAATGGCGGCTCCAAGATGGCAGAGGAGATTTGTAATTATGGTCCGATTTGATTCAAAATTGGAATGTTCGTGTTTTTGGGGTCGAAAATTATGAATTTTTTTGTCAAAATTCATAAATTTAGATGACGAGTTTTGTGATTATGGTCCGATTCGATTCAAAATTGGTATGTAGGGGTTTTCGGGGTCGGAGATTATGAAATTCATAAATTTAAGATGGCGGCCCCAAGATGGAGACGAGTTTTGTAATAATGGTCCAATTCGATTCAAAATTGGTATGCGTGGGATTTCGGGGTCGGAGATCATGATTTTTCTGGCAAAATTCATGAATTCAAGATGGCGGCCCCAGGATGGAGGACGAGATTTCTGATTATGAATATATTTAATTTAAAATTGGTATGTGGGGGTTTTCAGGTTCAGAGATAATGATTTTTTTGTCAAAATCTATTCAATTCAAAATGGCGACTTCAGGATGACGGACGATTTATTTATTATGGTCAGTTCTATTCAAAATTGGTGTGTAGGAGTTTTTGGGGTCGGAGATTATGATTTCTTTCAGCTCAAAACTTACAGGGAAGAGAACTTGTAATAACGATGCTCTTTTAGAAATGAACAGATTAAGGCAAACTAATTAAAGAGTAAAAAATAAAATAACTAATTAAAGAACTTTTTAAAGGCAAGCTTTTATTTAAGCCGTGTACTAAAATGTATAAAATAAATTTAAGTCATCGCTGACAATGGTTTAATTATTTTTTGTTGGATTATTTGGTTTCAAAAAGCTTGTCGTGCGAATTGTAATGAAATTAATACTTCGACAAGACTTCAAGGGGGGGGGAGGCAGGGGGCAATGCCACCCATTGCCCCTCTCCTGTCTTCAATATAAGAAATGGGTTGATCGGGGAAGTCTAAGCACTTGGCATACATCTTATTTCCTGTTTTCTTATTTGTTTTTCCACGAGGTACATGTCAGCGTTTTGTGTTTTCCGCAATTCAGCCTCACAATTTAGAATAATTGTTAATATCTTTGTAGGTTTAATTCTCGATACCTGATAATTATGTATCACCGCTCAAATATTGTTTTTTCAATTGGGTATTCGTTGGAATGGAGCGAGTTGTCATTTGGAATTTAGATGGTAGCAGATTTTGTTATAACGCCATCTTATCCTCCAAATTTTAACTTTTTATAGGCTTGAATTTTTTTACGTTTTATAATGATTCCAGCTTCTAGGTATCAATCTCTCAAAATGTTCATTCTTTCGAATTTGAAAGTATTGAAGTGACTTTGCCAAAGTTCAATTCAGAATTAAGATACCAAGGATATATGAACCTGCCAAACCTTTTGCGATATTGCCCACCTTGGTCTTGTCCATCTTAATTGATGGAAATAAATCTATATAGATCGTTCCAACATATTAAACACATCCTCTGAAATTCTTTGAATGTTATGTCAGGCAAATTGTGAAGAAAAGTTATGATGTGAACCTGTCTCATATTTCTTGAACATGAGGATGAAGTTGGTATCATGAACCAACAGCTGTTTGCGAACTCGTCAATAGGTCTGAAATAGATAAAAGCAATTCACATCTTTATGAAGTCCCTTAAATAAATATGATCAATGAATACATGATGTGATTTCGCGTGGGAAGTTATCACTGAATGTGAAAAAACCCAACCCATTGGTTCAAATATATTGCGCAAGTATTTATGTTTTGGTTGTTTAAATGACTTCAATGAATTGTAACGATATATCTGTTACATTTCTTATTTATATGCTCTGTGCGTGCTTCATTCACTTCTCTATTGAAAATCTGTTAAATTACCTATTTCCCGTCATAACCATTGGTGGGACTCCTCTATAGTCCATTTTGAAGCTTTTATAACTTCATTTTACCATTTAACAAATTTTGATTCTCAATGATTCATCATGGCTGATTTCCGGCACATGTGGTTCTTTTAGCAAGACTGCGCCATGTTGTATTATATATTTGGGACAGGTACGTGTGAATAATACTACTACTAGAAGACAACTGGTTTTAATTCAACGTCCAGCACTGCTGTCAGCTGCTGGCCTAAACCGCGCATGTACATATGTATGCAATGGTGGTTGCATACATCCTACGTATATATGACATCTCCCCTTTTTACAATTATCATTTTGTACAATTATGTGGGAGGTAATTATCACAAACATACAAACTATACATCAAATTACCAAAATATAATATGTATATAACAAAGTCACATTTCACAATCTTTGATATAACAAAACCCTAACAAACGGAACATTTAAATTAACAACTAGTTGTTTCATCATCAATAATATTTTGTGATACTATTTCTATTCACTATCTGAATTTGAGGTAGAGTCTTCAAAACAACTTGGTTTTTTAATCAGTCTACCACTTCTGGTAGTTATTGTTCCTATTTTAGAAGTTCCAACTCGATCTACCCTTTCCTTAATTCTTTCGGGTGAAATTTTGTCAGATAAATTAAAACTAACATCACTATAACAATTATCAAATAGTTCGTCATCATTTACAAATTCATTTTCAGGGCGATTTGCATTGTTTCCAAAACAATTTTCGAAATTTTCTGAATCGTCAACACTTACATTTTCCTGATTTTCCTCAACACTACTAGATTTGTTTTCTATGTCTCCTTCTTGAATTTCGATACATTTATTATCCTTGTATTGTTCGTCATGTTGCTCTGTATTTATTGTTCTACTTGGTTGAAAATGAACTTTCTTATCTTCTCTTATGAATTTTCTATTACGTATGAAAATTTTGTTATTTTCCATTTGAATTCTATATGATCCGATACCCACTTTGTCAACAATTCTCCCAGATTCCCATAATCCTTTTGGTTTCAACTGAACTTTAACCAAACAATTATTTTTTAATTCCTTCAACTCTTTTACTCCTTGATTATCATAGTGAGTTTTCATATTTTTTTGAGATTTTCTTATAAAATTATCATATTTGGGTTTATTGAATAACTTCGACTGGAAAATTTTATTTGTTTGTGGGAGAATTGTTCTCAAATTTCGGTTCATCAATATATTTGCTGGAGAATTTTCATTATCAATAGGAGAATTTCTCAGATCTAGTAGAGCTAAATAAGGATCTCTATTATCGAGAAAACATTTTTTGAACATATTTTTTACTGTCTGGATAGCACGTTCAACCTGTCCATTGGATTGAGAATATCTTGGTGATGAAGTTATATGTGTGAATTCCCAACTTTTAGCAAAATCTTTAAAAAAATAACTAGAAAATTCAGGTCCATTATCTGAACACAAAATTTTTGGAATTCCAAATCGAGCAAAAATGGCTTTCAATTTGGATATTACATTTTGACTAGAGAGATCTTTATTTAAATTTGCTACTTCTACATATTTAGAATAGTAATCCGTTACAAGTAAATAACTTTCGTTATGCAAATGAAATAAATCACATGCAACTTTATAGAAAGGCAGTTTAACAATTTCGTGAGGAATCATAGGCTCAGGTCTCTGTGATGTCTGGAGATTTTGACAGATCTGGCAACATACAATCAAATCCTGTATGTGTTTATTCATACCTGGCCAGAAAAATGATAAATTAGCTTTTGCAGTACATTTATTTATACCACGATGGCCATAGTGCAATTTATTTAATATCTCTTTTCTACAGTTTTTTGGTACAATCCATTTTTGACCTTTGTATAACAAACCATTTATTTCTGTTATTTCATGTTTGAATCTGTGGTGAAATTTCAAATTTTCTGGTACATCCTTGATTTTACTTGGCCAACCTTCTTTTATCGTGTTCTTCAATGCAATTAATTCATTATCTAAATCTGTTTGTTTGATATATTTTTTACGTTTTTCATCTGTGATATTCAAGTTCATGGAAATTAAACATTCTTAGCTCCAATTTCGATGTCAATATTTTCATCAAATTATTTATTTTCGAATGTTCTGGATAAAGTATCTGCTAATATTAATTTTTTACCTGGCCTGAAAATCAAAGTGGAATCGTACTTTCTCAGTTGAATCAGAATTCTTTGCAATCTTGGTGGACATATATTCAATGGTTTTTTAATTATTTGCAATAATGGTCTATGGTCAGTTTCAACACAAAAATGTTTTCCAAAAACATATTGATAGAATTTTTCTATACCAAACCATATTGCTAGGAGTTCTTTTTCAATCTGAGATCTTGATACATGAGCACACGGCATATTTTCTTGTAGGAGAACAGCACCCATTCCATTTTTTGAAGAATCTACAGATATAGTTGTTGGTTTATTGATATCAAAAAATTTTAAACAAGGACTCTTACTAATTATGATTTTTAAATTTTCAAAAGTTTCATTATGAACTTTTTCCCAACTGAATACTATGTCCTTTTTTATGAGTTCTCTCAAAGGTGCCGTCTTTTCTGACAAATTTTCAATGAATCTTCCTACATAAGTGACTAGACCTAAAAATCTTTGTATATCTTCTTTATTTTTTGGTTGTGGCATATTTTTTATAGCTTGAATTTTCGAATCATCTGCTTGTGATCCGAATTTTGATATCTTATGGCCCATATCCTCTACTTCTTTAGCAAAAATTTTACATTTGTTTTTATTGAATCTAAGTTTATGTTCTACAGCTAACTCAAAAACTTTTTTTAAACGAGAATTATGTTCTTCTATCGTTTTGCCTGCTATTATCAGATCATCAACATATACTTTAACTCCTTCTATATTTCCAAATATTTCTAATGTCTAGTTAATACGCATTAACTTGGGTTGCATCTAAAGTAGTAAAATATTGAGCACCTGACAGTTCTGGAGTTAATTCTTCCAAAGTAGGTAAATGGAAATAATGTCTTTTGATAGCTTTGTTTAAATCAATAGGGTCTAAACAGATTCTCAGTTGTCCATTAATTTTTCTAACTATTACTATGGCATTCACCCAATCTGCACTTTCTTCTGATTTTTCAATAATTTTTTTTTAACTAAACAATCAATAGTTTCTTTAAATTTATCAAAATTCATATGGAATTTTTCTAGCTGGGTGGACTACTGGTTGAACATTTTCTTTGAGTTCAATATGATGAAGTTTATCTAAACATCCTATACCTTCGAACAGAAAATTATACTTTTTTACTAATTGTTCTACCAACAAGTTTTTTGTTGTTTTTATACTTTTATCAGGGTCAGTTTCTATAGTTTCAATTCTTTTTATAAGATTTAAATCTATACATGTTTTTAGGCCTAACAATGGAATACTTTTTGTATTAACCACATAAAATAAAAGATGTACAAAGTTTCCTTTAAATTTGCATCTTATATTGCATTGACCAATTACTGACAAATTATCTTGAGTATATGAACGTAATTTTATATTTGTTTTATACAAATTATTGAAATCAAAATTTACTGACTTCAAAACACTTACAGGTATGACGTTTGCCATTGCCCCTGTGTCGAGTTTAAATTCTACTGGTCTTTCATTTATTTCCAGTTCAAGAACCCATGATTCCACTTCGAGCTTGTCCACTTCCTTTCCTCTAGCATCTTCTATGCTTCCTATGAAAAGAAAATCATTATCACTATGGATTACATCATTTTCAATTATTGAATGAACATTTCTAGATTGACTCTGGTAATTATTACTCTGAGCAAAGTTTTTATTTCTACAATTTGAGGAAGAATGATTCAGAACACCACATTTTTGACACTTTTTACCAAAAGCGGGACATTTTCCATAACCATGTTGGTTACCACATTTCCTGCAGCTCCTGGTCATAGGCTTCGGATGATTCCTCTCAGGTTGTCTTCTCTCTGCATCTCTATCTCTGAAGCTTTTTCTGACTCTATTCTGACTGCTTGGCTTCGAATGATGATTTTTGTTCACAAAATCGACGTTGACCATGGTACCCTGCATTCCATATTCATGTGAGATTTTTTTATTGTTATCTCTTGCCTTTCCCATAGTTATACAAATGGCTATCGCTTTTTGCAAGGAATCTATATCTTCTTGTAAAAATGTTTCTCTCAATATCTCTGATATTATACCACATATCAATATGTCTTTAACTATACTCTCTCGTAGTGTATTCAGTTCACAATTCAATGATAAGTTTTTCAATTCCGTAATATATTGATCTATAGTTTGACCTTCTTTTTGCCTGCACGTTAGAAATTTATGACGATCAAAGGCAAGATTTCGTTTCGGGTTGATATGATCATCGAATTTCTTGATCAGAGGGTCAAATTTGTCAACTTCGTCATTTTCAAAAGTGAATGTATTATATATTCGAATACCTTCGTCTCCTATGAGACAGTTGTGCACATTTTGTTACATCTTCCTTTTTGCTGATTTCGGTGGCTTGAAGGTACGTCAGGAACCTTTGCTTCCAAAATTTCCAGTTTTCGGAAATATTTCCCATCATAACCATTGGTGGGACTCCTCTATAGTCCATTTTGAAGCTTTTATAACTTCATTTACCATTTAACAAATTTTGATTCTCAATGATTCATCATGGCTGATTTCCGGCACATGTGGTTCTTTTAGCAAGACTGCGCCATGTTGTATTATATATTTGGGACAGGTACGTGTGAATGATACTACTACTAGAAGACAACTGGTTTTAATTCAACGTCCAGCGCTGCTGTCAGCTGCTGGCCTAAACCGCGCATGTACATATGTATGCAATGGTGGTTGTATACATCCTACGTATATCTGACAGTGTGTACTGAGAACTTATGTTTGGACCGTAGATATATTAAATATGTCACATTCAAATAATTTTTAAGAGAACGTTAGATAATTCTTCACAAGGGAAGAATCTGACGTTATCTACGCATTTTGGTTATGAAAACAGTAATTAGGTTTATTTAGGTCAATCTGACTAAAAATAGCAGTGTCGTTCACTATATATTTTTGAAGAATTCTGCCAGGATTGCGAATCCCACATGTATATATTTTTTATTAGTTTTTATATATCTTTGGTATGGTTCCATATTTGGTAACAATAATCACCGAGCTGTGGTTTTGATGTGGTTGAAGTGATCTAATCTGTATATTTCATGTATAAATTTGGTACTTGGAATTTGGAATTTTCTTTGAATTTTCAGAAACCTTTTTGAAGAAGTATTTGACGGCTAGTCAAACATTTATTCTCATATACGTTTCTTGAATATCGCTGAAATTGAAGTGATTTTCGTGAATCAAATTCAACAAACTTGATTGTCTCAAATTCTGATTTTTAATTGTCGATAACGAAATATCTTGGCTGCTCAAGATCAGAGAAAAAATCATCTCTTCCATATATAAAGCAAAGATCAATTTTTGTTAATTCATAAGAATTATTAAAAATAGTTCTTCAATTTCAGTATTGGATATTATTCATTTGTATACTCAATTAATTTTAAGTAATAATCTCTTGATGAGATTACACTCAACTGTAACAACAATGAGTTGAGGAGTGCATTGAAAAGATTCCAAGTTTCAAGAAATATAATTTTTTGTATATCAAACTCTGACACAAACAATATTGTTTTCATGTTAAATCGCTGAGAACACACTTGATGGATCAGAAGCTGATGTTCGTGTTAACCTGATCGGTAGCCCAGCAGCTATAAGTACTCGAGCCAATTCACTTCGTGGAGTTTAGCTAAGTGCTAGACAAGGAAAAATACAATCAAGGTACATCGTCATCGAAAAAACCGACAGTTCAGCAAAACAAAACAATATTAGTTTTTTACATTGGAATAAGAAAATAAAGTTTTGGATTCAAATGTTCTGAATTTGGAAGAGATGTGAATTTTTGTAAATAGATTATTATAAGTTGGTATTTGTTTTATTGTTGTAGTTATTTACAGAAGGAAAGTTAATTGATGTGCAATCATTATTGAATAAGGTTTTGGATTTTTGTCCTAGTTTAAATAAATCTGGCGTCCATTCAAATTTACAATTTCTAAAACTTTGCTTGAAACATAAAAAATTTGAAACTAGCAAAGCGGTCCAAAGAACTCCACACCGCTCTTCACTGAATAGTCTGGGCATTCTATTTCAACAAATAACTAGAACTATCATTCAGAATAAATAAACACGTTTGCAAAACATAATCCTTATGTCAGTGGAGATATTATGGCATTTGTCTTCCCATAGTTTGACAAACCGATGAATGCGTGATCGGATGACGGGAGTAGTGGAGCGTGTCGCAATGAGTTAATTCCCTTTAATTCAGCTCTGATTTTCTCATGTGACTTATCCACTTCTTTCTGCTTCACAATACGCATCGTTTAAGAGTTCTATACTTATTAATGAGAGATATGTGAAATATGTTCTATTCTTCATTTAGTAAACGTAAAAGGATCAGATCAAATAAAAAAGTGGGGATTTATCAATTTGGTGATATTAACTTCCTTTTGATATTCGTCTACCCGGAGGCTATCAATATTGTGAATCAGAAACCAAATTACTAAAACAGTAAAATTGCAACAATCCAGGCATCCATATATTGAACAGGGCCTGTAAAACATACTACATTCGATATTCAAAGAATCTCAACGATATTGAAGCAAAACAAACAACTCAATACACTGCAAATCGAAAGACGCAACCATTAGTCAAACAGCAGCCGTTCTACTCGTTACCTACATAATGAGTAGGCGTGAAGGCATTTAGGTATGGGCTATGATGTGAACAGTATCATAGAAGGAGAAAAAATGTATTGAAGAAAAGTAAGAAAATTAAAATCTGGAGAGGTGTTCGAGAAGTACGGGGTGAATTACATAAAACTGGGGATGATCAATTTGTGACAATCAATAGAAAAGAGGCCACGGTAATTTCATTTCATATGGCACGTAAATATCTGAAAACAGCTGGTGGGAATTAAAAAAACGCACATCCCGCATAATAATAACACATTTTTCAGGATTGTCTGCATTCGGTAGTTTGGTAGGTTCTAGCTACAAGTGTAACTAGAGCCACAAATTCAGCAAGAGCAAGCAGATATGGTCTGAAGGAGGTCCAGCACAATAACATAAAGATGGAGGCAATTGCCTTAGGAAAAAAGGATGTGGTATATTCTTGAACCCGAATCGCAAAGATCTCCGCATCTATATCAAACCATATAAATGAAAAACCAACTGGTGCCCTTCTCGATAAACCTATCACAGATATTGATCTCAATTATTATACCAAAAAGTTGAAAATTCCATATTTCCGTATTTTATCCATATAGGATAATTTGGCTACCTCAGGACTACATGAAACAACCATAATCAATTTGGATGGAATCAGTGTTCGAAGAACACATTGGGTGGCATGCTGGAATTCTAGAAAATTAGTGCCAATGGCATACATGACTCTACGTCTCCTGTGGAAATTATATTAGTGAAACTCATTCGTCTGGATTTCAATATAATTTCAGGATCATACATAAATGACGAAGACAATAATATTCTTACGAATATGGGGTTACAATTCGAAATTCTCAACTAATCATTAAACGTTTATTTAGACCCCACAAAAACAACATAATACTACACCTCTGACAATAATAAATCAATCACAATTCACTGGAATACCGCGCGCGTCACTGTAATTGAATCACTTCGCTTGGATAATTCTGAATGTACTATCCCCCGCTCGCGTGAATTTGCATTATACAGGGTGAGTCAACAGGATTCCCGTGGTACATTGCTCCTTAATGTATCACTATTTCATTTCTTATATTTTTTTTTCAAAGGGACCATCTAAGACCACCTTCTAAAATTATTTCCATTCATACAGGGTGCATCATTGATGCGTGGCTAACCAAAGTTGTTCTTTTTCAAATGAAACACCCGGTATATTTTCATATATTCCGATCAACTGTTCCATTGGCTGCTCAATGATTTTTTCAATTTTGAATTCCGTTGCGGCGTTGCCGAGTTATTCAAAAGAAATCTATTTTGTAGACTTCTTTTCGAAAAATTACCTATTTCACATTTTGAAATATTTAGTAAAGATAATTGGGGAATCGTTGATGATGTTCATTGAGAATAATTTCGAATAAATTGTACAGGATGTTCGATACAACACAAACTTAGCCATTTTCAAACATCGGTATTTTAATTTTTTCAAATAGAACACCCTATATATTTTCATTTAAATCAAGTCCTTTTCAATAACTCTACAGTTTTCATTCTCCATGTCATGTACCTAAAACAACTCGTTTCCGAGATATTCTACATCCAAAAGATGGATATTTTTCCAAAGAAAATATTGACAATGTTCGCCTTTGGTATCATATTTGGAATTAAACTTTGCATAAAAATCATATTTATTCGAATCTAACAGAAAATAATAATGAATGCAGCAAATGTTCAATGTGCCTGCCATTTTCACCAATACACACTCTGTTTCGAAAATTAGTATCCACATGTGCCAGCATGTCCTCTGAAATTTCCATGAAAGCAGTACGAATTCTTGCTTTCATATTTTCAGGAGTTGTAGGCAGAGTTTGATAGACAACCCATTTAATGTATCCCCATAGAAAAAAAAATCCATTTTTGTAAGGTCCGGTGACCTTGGAGGCCATTGAACTGGCCCTCCTCTACCTATCCATTTTTCACGGAATTCATCATCAATGTATTCCCGCACATCAGTGTGGTAATGTGCAGGCACGCCATCTTGTTGTAGCCACATTATCTGCCTTATTGCCAATGGAATATCATCTAATAAATTTGATAACTGACTTCGCAGAAATCTTAGATATTTTCTTCCATTGAGATGTCCGTTGAAAAAAAAGGGCCCAATTACACGCCGTCCATTGATACCTCCCCAAAGATTCAGTGACCAACGTTGTTGGTGATTGACATATCTAACAAAATGAGGATTTTCAGTTGCATAATAGTGCATATTATGCCGATTCACATGGCCATTGTTGTGAAACGTGGCTTCGTCCGAAAATTGAAACATACTCAAAAAAATCAGGTTCTTGGTTGATTTCATCTACACCCCATTGGCAAAACCGCATTCGCTTTGGAAAATCTCTTTCAGTCAGCTCTTGCATTAACTGCATATGATATGGATGGTAATTGCATTTTCTCACCATCCGAGAAACACTACTTTGAGATATTCCTAACTCCATACTCAAAATACGTGTACTCACATGGGGAATTCTCGGTAATATGCAATGCAATATCAAGAGCATTTTCATCATTCGTTACAGGACAAGCACGTTCAAACTTTTTGTAAAATACTTTTCCAGTTTCCTCAAATCTTGTTTTGAGGTCTCGAAATGCTCGCTGGTCTGGATGTCTTCTCTCAGGAAACTTTTGTTCGTATAATCTAGATGCCAGTAAGCAATTGCTATCACTTTCTCCCAAAGCATACACCATTTTAACCATATCCTCTAAACGATAATTCATAATGCCACAATAATTGTTAACACAACTGTTGTGTCGAACATCCTGTACAATTTATTGCAAATTCTTGGTATTCTCAATGAACATCATCATATCGACCAACGATTCCCCAATTATCTTTACTAAATATTTCAAAATGTGAAATAGGTAATTTTTCGAAAAGAAGTCTACAAAATAGATTTCTTTTGAATAACTCGGCAACGCCGCAACGGAATTCGAAATTGAAAAAATCGTTGAGCAGCCAATGGAACAGCCGATCGGAATATATGAAAATATACCGGGTGTTTCATTTGAAAAAGAACAACTTTGATTAGCCACGCATCAATGATGCACCCTGTATGAATGAAAATAATTTTAGAAGGTGGTCTTAGATGGTCCCTTTGACAAAAAAAATATAAGAAATTGAAATAGTGATACATTAAGGAGCAATAATGAACCACGGGAATCCTGTTGACTCACCCTATATAGAGGACATTAGTACCAGAAAATTATCTTCAACTATTTCGGGATTCCTGGAAAATTCTCGATGTTTCCGTTAGAAAGCCCGGCGTTACGTTGATCAGTCAGTTACGCCATATTAATAGAACTCCGCTTGGGAAAGACACAAACTAAATGCAGCGGCGTACTGTATTCGTTTTGGTAACACTGCCTCCTCTAATTTTGATCGTCTCAATCAAAAGCCATCGTTTCACCATGATGAACAATCATTCAATAGTGAGATGGCAACGGAGAAGACTTCTTTTCATTTTTGTGCTCACATTACTTTCTCAATATCCTTTTGAATGAATTACTTCACCATAGTTCACACTAATCCCTCGCCAATCATCAGTTCACAGTGCCTATTGCGATATACCGCAAAAAACTCAAATGTTTTTGTGAACTTAGTTTTTCAGGCAAAACAACATGGTGCTATCAAAAAGAGACCTTCCGGTAACATCGTTGACGTGAAAACGAAGTGATAAGTGATTTCATAAAAAATCTGGCAGACCGTGTTCTTCAACACACAAGCACCAAATATGAGAAAACCATCTCTGATTTGCAAGCCGAGGTAACTAACCTAAAAAACAACTGCCAACTTCAATATGAAGTAGATGATATGGAGCAAATCAAGAAACAAACACCTCCAAGTTTTTGGAGTCCCACGAAACGAGAATACACAGGAGGTGATAATGGGTATTATCAATCAAAAAAGGAACGTAGCCATCAGCGAGAGAGAAATAAAAAAGTGAAAATCCGAAACCTGCAGCTGCCTTGATAAGGTTATCAGAACACGCCCGTGCTTGAGTTATGAAGAACTTGAAATCCAGTGGAATTTCCTTGCAGAAGGATCTGACAAAAGCTAAACTGCCAATTCTTAACTCCTAACTTTATCGAAGTACTCGAAAAAACGTGTGTGGGTTTGTAACGGTACAATCTTTGTGAAACATAACGACATAGTACACCATGTAAGGCACGCAAAAGATCTACTACAGATTTCGGAAGACTGATTGAAACTTTATCTTTTTTTTTCGGAGGTGATTTCTTTTCCCCATAAGCAAATACTTATCAAAATGTTTATTGTGCCTCTGAACTATGATTCAGTTTGTTTTTCTCATTACTGTAATATGATGTAAACTGTTGTATTCTGAGGTTTTTTTTTCTCTATTATGAGTATATTGCTGCCACACCTTTCGTTTAAACATTTTTCCCCTACACCAAACTTCATTCAAATATATAAAAGTTTATTCACAATGAAATTAAAATGTATATCGTCATCGGTAATTCGTTCTCTTGTATTTGTTAACCAACTTTTGCTACTACTCTCCTAAATTTTTTTTTCTGCTCCTTTTTCAGATATCTTCTAATATTTTCTTTCCCAATCTTTTTTTTTCTCTCGCATCCCCTACTTACCTCTACTCCTTTTCAGATATCTTCTAATATTTTCTTTCCCAATCTTTTTTTTTCTCTCGCATCCCCTACTTACCACATTCATAGAAATACTTTCTACTATCTGAGTCATCTAGTTTCATTCTAATTAATAATGACATTAACTGTATCACATAAATGTAAGATCTCAGACTGCAAACTTTCAGAAATTCCGCAATAAGATTGGGGAAGATAATTGTGACGCTGTATTTGTAATTAAAACATGGCTAAATCAGGACATTGAAAGTGGAACCGTTAATCTGTATGATTACGTATTAGTAAGGCCGGACAGACCAACCAGAGGCGGAGGCGTGGGTATTTTTATTAGGAAAAATATTAAATTTAAAGTGATCTTAGTGGAGGGACTATGTACGTTTCACACGATAAGGCCACACAGTGTAGTCGCTAGATGGCACCACCAATCACGTCGCATGGTTACTTACTGAAAAAAACAGATATCAAAATACAGAGTGGGCCAAATTACCCTAAAATTTATACATTCACATAAATCTTGGATACAGGGTGTATAAAAAAGTCAACGTCTCCGATTTAGCTAATTTTCAACGAGCTAACGTGAATCGATATACTTGAACCATTTTGGCACTTGTAACACGATTAGAAGAATGAAAATTTCAGTTTGAGCCCTAGCCTAAGAGAGGTATTAAGTTGAAGGAGAGCGCCCATAGATTGTAAATTAATCAATCTCTACCCTACAACTTCAACATAGAACGATAAATCACGATTTTAATGCTTGAAATTACGTGAAATAACAATAAATGGCTTAGGAAACTAATTCCGTTCCTGTGTCCTAAATCACGTTTAAAATTACGCGAAAAAAATCATATATGAATTCGTAATCGCAACATGGAATAATATTCAAATACATCGGAGAAATCTCAGCAACCGGAAGTGAAAACTGATTGAAATCTGGAAAATATTAGTATCAACGGCTTCGTGTCAACGTTTTACTATCACAGCTGGACGCTATGTTTTTTCTCTGGCATCCTGGTTTTTTTATGAGACATTTTACATGTTTCTATTATTTTTCCAATTAGACACCCTGTGAACAGCAGTGATGATTTTTATATCACAGCAGGACGCCCATGTTTTTTCTTGCCCAATGAGACGTTCTATATATTTTTAATAGATCTCTATTGGAATACTATTATTTTACACTCATGAAATGAATCTTTCTCGACTCTCAGCGAAATGTCTTTCTTGTTTCTACTGCCGAACGATTTTTTTTCAATTACTCCCTCATATGTGCTACTGTTTTTTCGATTTAAACTAGCAAAACATCGTCTTATCTCTCTAAACACAAACAGGAACTACCTCTTTCAACATTATTGAACGTACACATAAGCATTTAATACGATCTGTCTGATCCTTTAACAAAAAAAAAATTAAATAAATCTTAAAGGAAATATATATTGTTTTTTTTGTAACTGACCTACAATATATGCGAATTCTTATTTGGTCTGAAGTTTGCGTATATTTGAAGCGACAAAAATGACCCTTTAGACGTATGAAGAAAATTAATAAAATAAAGCGTTAAAACGACGTTTTTGACTGGTGGAAAATTACTATCCAGGCTCATGAAAAAAAATGCAAAAAAAAATAAGTGTGTTAAATACCTCTCTGGAATATTCGTTTATGGAGAGAAGGCGAGGAGGCGGAGAGCATGACATGACAGAAGAGATTTGACTTTTGTGACATATTTGAATTTATAAGAATTTTACGATAATAAATCACATCCAAAAATCAGAGATTGATTAATTACAGTCCACTCTATCGAAGTAGAATTTATTCATGGTCCATCTCACCGGATCTTGGATGTGAACAACAATATCGAATTGAAGAATCACATTTCGTCGACAAGCTGTTACAAGGGAGTCCACAAGACAGCGAGTTCCAAGAATTATTAATCAGGTGCAAGATCAGTGAGTTCCCTTTATTCCTTCCTTTTTCCAATTTTGAGGTAGCTTGCTGCTTGTCTACTTGTTATTAGATTTATCATTTCATACTCTCTGGAGTGCACAATTTCAATTTAATTCATTAATAACGTGGTGAGTTCATTGGTGAAACATATACGTTCTTGATTTGAATTCGCTCACAATGGCGGAACTTTCAGTTCTGAAAAGAAAACGAGGTTCTGTAAAACAAAGGCAGACGACGTTTGTTAAATTCATGAATGCTTTGCAAGATGAGCTCCAAGCGGAAAAACAAATTGATGAGAGTACCATTTGTCAATTTCAAGATCGGTTCGAAAAATGTCGAGGCTTATTCGCAGAATTTGAATCTATTCAATTAGATATAGAGGTTTCTTGTGCTGATGATGATGTTGAGAATCAATTTAAAGAACGTGAGGAGTTTTGATCCACACAAGCTTCAATTTCGGCGAAAGCTAAGATTATATTGAAAAATTTAGGTAAAATGCCTGATTTATCATCGATTCCTGCAGTTCCTTTTCACACCTCATCGTCAAATATTCATTTTGAAAATGTCAAATTACCTGATATAAATTTGGTAAAATTCAATGGGAAATTTGACAATTGGCTTGAATTTAAGGAAACATATGAATCTCTCATTCACGCTAGTGTTTCTATTAATAAAATACAAAAATTTCATTATTTAAGAGCATCTCTTGAGGGTGATGCACTCAAGGTAATACAAGCCTTAGAGTTCTCTGCAAGCAATTACGATATTGCTTGGTACTTGATTTGCAATAGATTCAACAATAGTCGATTGCTAGTTAATAATCATATAAAAGCTATTTTTGATTTTGAAACCCTCAACAAAGAATCATCAGCTGGTTTGAGAAACATTATTGATACGATTTCAAAACATTTAAGGGCCTTGGAATCTTTAAAACAACCAGTTTGTCAATGGGATACTTTGATTATTTTCATAATAACTTCCAAGTTAGATAAAGCTACTGCACGTGAATGGGAAAAACAAAAAACTGATAAAGGTTTTTCCTACATTGGAAGATTTAAAAATATTTTTGAAAAATAAGGCGGATTTTCTAGAAAAAATTGAAATCAACCATAATAAACAAGCGAAAGATCAAAAAGAAATTATTCGTGGTTTCAGACAAACTTCCTTCTAGCAGCAAATCCCAAGTGCAATTTATGCAGACAGGTCATCTCATTTACAAACCCTTCCAAAGGAACCGAAAGGATACAAAAGGTAAAGGATCTTAAATTATGCAGTAACTGTTTATGTACTGGTCATAAAGCTAAAGATTGTAAAGCCGGAAAGTGCAGGTTATGTAATAACAAACATAGTTCATTGTTGCACATCGACAATCTCTCTTCATCAGAAGTGAGTTTAACAAGTCAATTATGCAAAGGTTCAGTGCTGCTATCAACAGCCATTATTTTAGTTGCTGATTCAATAGGACATTTCCACAAGGCTAAGGACATTCTAGATTGCGGTTCACAATCCCATTTTCTGTCTTAGTCGTTCTGCAAACGTCTCAACCTCAAACTGAATGACAGTAATATTTCCATTGCAGGTATTAATAACCTCTCTTCCACATTGAATAAGAAAGGGGAGATTATTATTAAATCGTCTACAACAATTTTGAAACCTCAATTTCTTGTTTTGTACTTCCGACTATTACGGATCAATTGCCTTCTTCGAAAATCGACATAAGTTCATGGAATATTCCATCAGATCTCTATTTGGCTGATCCACATTTTAATGAACCGGGAAAAATTGATTTGTTGATTGGCGCTGGATTATTTTGGAATATCTTACTTCAAGAAAAGGTCAGTTTAGGTCAACATCTTCCTTCTCTACAAAATACATATTTTGGTTGGATAATTTCAGGCGCAATAACTGAACCTAATTCGGGGTGAGTTGCAATCTGTCTCGATTGTCCGATCTTAACATACAATTAGACAAGTTTTGGGAGATTGAGGAAGTTAAGCCAGACTGTTTTCAGACACTATCATCTGATGATGAATTGTGTGAAAAACATTTTATAAATAACTTCACAAGGGCGATTGATGGTAGATTTCTAATTAGAATTCCTTTAAAGTTTCCAAGTAGCAATCTTGGCGATTCAATGAAAATGGCGATTAAGAGATTTTTCAGCTTAGAACGAAGGTTAGAAGCAAATCAAGAATTGAATGATCGATATCATGATTTTATTCATGAATATATTGATCTGGGGCATATGTCATCATTGAAATCACCAGATCAAACAAAAATTTCGTATTTTCTGCCGCATCATGGAGTGATTAGAGCTGACAGCTTGACTACAAAGCTACGGGTGGTATTTGATGGATCAAGTATTTCAGATTCTGGTTGGTCTTTGAATGACCTTCAATTCACAGGGCCTCCTGTTCAAAACGAGATCATATCAATTTTATTGAGATTCCGTCAACACAGCTTTGTAGTGTCTTGGATGTTGCTAAGATGTTTCGACAGATTATGATTCATCCTGAAGATCGACATCTTCAACAAATTGTGTGTGAGCAACCTCAGAAAAAGTTTTCTATTTACCAGCTCAATACCGTTACATATGGTACCAAGTCAGCTCCTTTCCTCTCAATGAGATGTTTGAGACAACTGGCGTTTGATTGTGCTGAAACTTTTCCAGCGGCTTCAAATATAATATTGAGAGATTTTTATGTGGATGATCTTCTCACTGGATTCAGTTCTGATCAAGAGGCAATCTCAATTTGTAAGGTTATTTCCGAAATCTTGAACACTGCAAAATTCCCGCTAAGAAAGTGGATGTCAAATAGTACACATATATTAAATGAAATTCAAGATAATAGTGAGCCTTCAAGTGTCATTATACTCGGGGATAATGAACAATCGAAAACATTAGGGATAAGATGGTATAGCAAAACAGATATGTTAACATATCATATTAGTGATCCTCCAACTTCAAATACAACAAAACGTTCCATTTTATCAGAAGTTGCAAAAATATTCGATCCTTTAGGTTGTTTGGGTCCTTGTGTGATCGTTGCCAAAATCATAATACAAAAACTCTGGTTATCAAAGACAGGATGGGATGATATCATACCTTCAGATTTAGAGAAAGATTGGAAACATTTCAGAAATGAGTTATCATGTCTCAATGAGGTGCAAATTGAACGACATGCTATTTGTCCCAACTTCGTACATATTGAAGCTCACGGTTTTTGTGATGCCTCACAAACAGCATACGCAGCATGTATATATTTAAGAAGTACTGACCAGCACGGCAATATTCATGTACAACTTTTATGCGCGAAAACAAAGGTTGCTCCATTAAAATCAAAGTTAACAACACCAAAATTAGAATTATGCAGTGCTTTATTACTGGCTCGTCTTCTAAAAAAAGTCAGAGATTCTCTGACTATCGATATGCCATATTTTTTGTGGTCTGATTCACAAGTAGCGCTATGTTGGATTCAAACCCAACCATCACTACTGGTAGCATTTGTTCAAAATAGAGTGTCGGAAATTCAATCCTTAACACACTCTAATATGTGGTATTATATTAACACAAAAGATAACCCTGCGGATTTAGCTTCCCGGGGAGTTTTTCCAAAAAAATTGATTTCTAATCAATTACGGTGGCAAGCATTCGTTTCGACTTGTTCACAAAAACAATTTCAATTCAATAGATTTTCTTGTTTAAGAAAATTGAAAAATACTTTAGGTTATTGTTTACGTTTTATTTCTAATTGCCAACTTCCAAAGGATAAGCGATTATCAGGGGTATTAACTGTTGAAGAATTGGCAAACAGTTTGAAAAAACTAGTTCGAATTGCCCAAAATGAATCCTTTATGGAAGAAATAGGTCTGTTAAAAGATGATAAAAATTTAAATTTAAAACATAGATTATTACGACTTTCTCCTTTTTTGGATTCGGAAGGACTTTTGAGGGTGGGAGGTCGTTTGAGGCATTCTTCGCTTAACTTCGATGGAAAACATCCCATTCTTCTAGCCAAAGATCATATATTGACTAAATTGATTTTCGAGGAAGAACATAAGCGGTTACTCCATCCTGGTCCTCAATTACTTCTAGCAACTGTACGACAAAATTATTGGTCGACTTCTGGGATGAGTGTTGCAAAAAAGATAACTCACAATTGTATCAGATGTTTCAAATTTCGACCTAAACATGTCGATCCAATTATGGCACAGCTACCAAAAGAAAGAGTTACGTGCTCCACTCCTTTTTTTGTAACCGGGGTGGACTATGCAGGTCCTTTTTTATTGAAGGATAGGAAGGGGCGTGGAAGTAAGGCAGTGAAAGGATATGTGTGCCTTTTCATTTGTTTTTCTAGTAAAGCAGTTCATCTTGAACTAGTGACAGATCTAACAACTGACAATTTTATCGCTGCGTTGCGGCGTTTTACTTCAAGGCGTGGTAAACCCAGCCATATTTATTCCGATAACGGTACGAATTTTGTAGGGGCTGCAAAGGAACTGAAATTATTGAGTGAATTCTTTTCAAAATCAAGTAATAAAATAGAGCAATCATGTGCCAATGAAAGCATCGTTTGGCATTTTATACCTCCCAATTCACCCCATTTTGGGGGCCTATGGGAATCAGGGGTAAAATGTGCAAAACACCATCTTTTGAGGGTCATTGGGGAGGCAAAATTAACTTTTGAAGAGTTTAATACCATATTAGTGCAGGTAGAAGCTACTTTAAACTCCCGTCCATTGTATCCACTTTCCTCTGCCCAAATGATATCCAACCCCTTTGTCCAGCTCACTTTTTGATAGGAAGGCCATTAGTGACAGCACCTGATCCAAATATACTAGACATTACAACAAGCAAATTGTCTAGATATCAATTAATGCAGCAAATTCAACAGAATTTTTGGCGTCGATGGTCACGCGATTACTTATCCCATTTACAACAGAAGAATAAATGGGCTCAGACTTCCAAATCAATTACCAAGGGCACACTTGTTCTGGTAAAACAGGAAACTTACCACCGAGAAAATGGCTTCTTGGCAGAGTTATCGAGGTATACCCAGCAGATGATGGCGTTATTCGAGTTGATCAATAAAAACACACAACGGAATCCTTAAGCGAGCAGTTTCCAGACTCTGTCCACTACCAGATCAAGTGAATCACAACAATGAATAATTTTCACCCTGTATATTCGAATCATGTTTTATATTCATCAGTGTTAATGTTGAACAATTGCATGCAACCGTTCAAGGTGGGAGTATGTTAAATACCTCTCTGGAATATTCGTTTATGGAGAGAAGGCGAGGAGGCGGAGAGCATGACATGACAGAAGAGATTCTGACTTTTGTGAAATATTTCAATTTATAAGAATTTTACGATAATAAAATCACATCCAAAAACCAGAGATTGATTAATTACAGTCCACTCTATCGAAGTAGAATTTATTCACAGTGTGTTCTAGTGATCAAAAAACGAAGTTTCGAATATATGTGGAAGAGATGAGGACGTTGAATTTCCTCTTTTCAGGTATCACATCGATGACGTCACCTAGTTATATAGATTCCAGGATAGGTTCGAGGGTGGTGATGGTGTATACTCATTTATGAGGTTGTTTGAGAATGTCTGAGGGTGTTTGAGGTTGTTTGAGGGCGTTTGATGATGTTCGAGGATGTTTGAAGGTGTTTGAGGGTGTCTGAGGGTATTTTTATAGTTAATTTGCCGTAAAAAACGGCGTGGACTTGTGAAAAGTTGATAGGATAAGAATTTGATAGGAGACATTATTTTCAGTTATGCTGCTTCTTTGAACGACCTACTCACTTTACGTATTGATATGAATTTTTCTAATAAAATTTTTCAATAGGCGGTTGTTTAAAGGCGATCAGTTTTCAAATGATTCACCAAAGAATGTCGTGTGAAATGTATTAGCTGAATTCATTCAAAAAATTATTCATTCACAATTCGTAATTTTCCTTTGATAGTTTTGAAGTTTTTTATTTGCAATGATTTAAGCTATAAAAAAATGATAGAAAATATTTTGTATCGAATCTTATACCTAGTATGAATATTTTCTCATCCATATTTTCCGTCTTTTTTTCTCTCTGCTCTGTATATTCTTATTTTCTAATATTATTTTGAGACACGACATTCTCAGAACATTCTCGGAACATTCTCTTGGCTATCGATTCATAACTTACTGCTGATCAGATTCTCGATTCAATATTTTATACGGTACAAAATATTTGGGATACGAATGTTTTTCAAGAAGTTCAATATCTAACGTTCAAAATGATTGAATATTTTTTTGTTTAACGATTTTTCGTAACTTACCTACCCATTTGAAACACATGTGAATGAGGAGATATTCAGTTTCAAATTTTGCATGTATTTGAAACGTCAAAAATGACGCTTCATCAACATCTGTATTTGCTATCAATATGAAGTGAGTTCATTGAGACAGATAATTCGTAAAGTACGTTCAATTTTCCTAAAGTAACAGTCTGACAGGTGAAGAATGACGCTTTAGACACAAAAAAATGCAGAAAAAAAAGCGCGAAAAACGTCTTTTTTCTACAATTTGTTGAAGTTTCTCCATATGAACTACATGTAAATAAGGAGAAATTGATTTTCAATTTTTGCGTGCAAAGGTCAAAAATTATGATGACGACACTCCGGTATTCAACGTTCAGTATGTTTCAATATGTCTCAGTCTAAACGTTCAGTATGGTTCAGTCTAAGCGTTCAGTATGGCTAAACGTCAAAATCGGTGTTTTGAGTGAACAAAAATGGCGTTTCAAACGCGTAAAAAAAATTAAAAACGATATGTCAAAACGGAGTTTTGAGATGATTGAAAAAATGTTAAAAATAATGCATTGAAAATGTGCTTTTTGCTACGATTTGATTGGGTTTCTCCATAAGAAATGCATGTTATAGGTGAAAAACTTGATGTTCCGTAATTATTGGAGTAGAATTCTCAAATTTTCACGATCGTTAGATATACCGAGGATGAGTCAAAATCTCTTCTGGGGTTAACCTGAGTGGCATACACTGCGCGCCAGGGGCGATGGATAGAACTATTTTTGCGAAAAATATTATTAGGGGGCAAGATAGGCTGAAAATTCTTACGGATTCGTGATCAGGACATCAACTTTGGTAACAATTCATATTTTAATTTCTGAAAAATCCGAGGATGAGTCTAAATCTCTTCTGAGCTCAACCTACTTGAGTGACATACCCTACGTGCCAGGGGCGATATATAGAACGATTTTTGCGAAAAATAATATTAGAGGGTAACATAGGCTCAAAATTCTTACGGATTCGTGATAGTGACATTAACTTTAGTAACAATCCATATTTAAGCTGAAAAATTTTCAGTTCTGAAAAATCCGAATTTGTCTCACTTTTCATAGAAACACCCCCGTATCTTCCCTGATTATTGGAGTAGAATTCTGAAATTTTCACGATGGTTAAATATACCAAGGATGAGTCTCATCTCTTCTGGGGTTAACCTGAGTGACCTAAAGAGCGCGCCAGGGGCGATGGATATACCGATTTTTGCGAGAAATAATATTAGGGGACAAGATAGGCTCAAAATTCTTACGGATTCGTGATCAGGACATCAACTTCAGTAACAATCCATATTTTCGCTGAAAAGTCCGAATTTGTCTCACCTATCATGGAAACACCCCCGTAAATTCCCTAATTATTGGAGTAGAATTCTGAAATGTTCACGATCGTTAAATGAACCAAAGATGAGTCTCAATCTCTTCTGGGGTTAACCTGAGTGACCTAAACTGCGCGGCAGGGGCGATGGATATACCGATTTTTGGGAAAAATAATATTAGGGGGCAAGATAGGCTCAAAATTGATTATTTTGCGCGGTGTGGTGGTGCGTGAAGTTTCGCGCCGCTGCAGTCCGTCAGAAAGGGAGATTAGTGGTTTCCATACGTTCTTGATCTCAACGCTTGCTTGACTAACGGCGTTATTAGCTTCGATGTAGACGATCCCTTAGAACTTTCGTTCGAACCAATGCTCCTTTCTATGTAGAACACTTGCGTCGTCCCATAGATTTCGATGGTGCTCAGTCCAGGCGTGGTCAGCAATTCCCGATTTTGACGTTTCTCCGCGTTGAGTACATTCCTTGTGGCGAGTAGTTTGCGTCAACACATGTTCACCTCCTACGAGAGATGAAGATAGGTTGCGGAAACTTAGGTGGCTACCTCCAAGTGGTATCGCTGGATAACGGGGTTGACAAGGAAAATCCAGTGGGAATGACCAGAAATGGTCAAAGCCTGCGGATCTCTAAGTCAATCTCAAACCAAATGCCACCACAACATGGCTTAATCCAAGGCGTCAAGCGACCCGTGCCGAGGGATGGATGATACCTGAGCCAGTCAGGTATCACAAACGGAGCCTCTGGGATACATGGCGACCTCCCAGAGTAATTTGCCTTACACCTGCGCAGGGGGCACCGCAGGTGTGGACGACCCTTTCCCCCACACTCGTGGGAACAAAAATGGAAACCAAAACGAAAAACAACCCTGGGGAACTTCCAGTTGAAGAAAACCCAACACCGCTAGCGGGTATGGAAGTCGAGGAGATTCCAGTTGAATCGCACTCGGCACCAGAAACCCCAAACGAAACCGAGGAGGGATCAGCAGATGGTCAAACACCTACTGAAAAACTCCAGGAAACAGGAAACTCTCTGGAGGCAGTGGCAGTTCCGCTAAACCTCCAGAAACACCTGCCCTAAGACACGTCGCGTCAGATGTAAATCGTTTACATCTGGCGCGTAAAAAGCTCTCAGGAGCTGCAAGAAGACAGGTGCGGATCGCGGAGGCCAAGGCAGCTGGGGAAGAAATTAAACCCAGGAAACGCCGAACAAGAAGAGGGAAAGCAAAAACTGGCTTCACTGAACGAACTTCCAGCATCGCTGGAAGCAGCAGGCAGCCAGAAACTCCGAACAAGAAGAGGGACCGCTCACAGAGAAGTCAACCCTCTTCCACGGAGAGCACTGCAAGGGTGAAGAAACCTAGATCGGACCAACCAGTGGCTGTCTCTGCCCAAGTTAACCCAACTGAGCAGGGCAGCTATAGGGAGGTCACAAGAGGTCTGAAGATGGCTGTTGCTCTGGAGAGTTATCCAGATCACCAGTTATCAGACGACCAAGGGATTCTCCTGCAGGAAGCAATTACCGGGGAAATTTTCAAGTGTGAGCCGGGTAAGGGTCCGAACTTCAGGAACAGCTACGTCCACAAGGGCGTGCTGGTCCTGACATGCTCGGATGAAACCGCTAAATCCTGGCTACTTGAGAGTATCCCCGGACTGATACCTTGGGAGGGGGCTGTCCTAAAAGTAGGGCTAGCCAAGGACATCCTGAATACCTCCAAGGTAGTGGTATGGATTCCAAAGCCATTTGGTAAAATGGAAACCAAAAATATTCTTCAGCTCATCAAAACCCAGAACATGGGGATAGATACTGAAGAATGGCTTGTCATCAAGAGACAAGAGGAGCCTCGGTCTAACTCTTGTCTTTCAAATCGACGAGACCTCCTTGAAGAACCTGCAAGCCAGGGGAATGAAAGCATTCCTGGGGCTAACGCAGGTAAACTTCAAGCTAGTTAGCCGGAACAGGAACATTCCTGATGCTGCGGGCAGTTAAACGCTGAGGCCGCAACCCTGTGCAGAATATTTGCACAGGGCAACACCGACGTGGCCCTAATACAAGAACCATGGCTGGTCAAAGGGCGAGTATCAGGCCTCGGAACATCCAAGGGTAAGCTTATTTATAATCTAAACTGTGGAAACGCCAGATCCTGCATTATTGCCAGGAATGATTTGAAAGTCTTGAATCTGATAGAATTCTGTTACAGGGACATAACAGCAATCAAGACGACCTACATCAAGGATGGAGTAGAGAGGAACATAGTACTAGCCTCCGTCTACATGCCTTATGACTCAACAAGCCCTCCACCATCAGAACAAGTGAGGGCCTTGGTTAAACACTGTGAGGACCACAAACTCCAGCTTATCATCGGAGCCGATGCAAACGCCCATAACACAGTGTGGGGGAGCACCGACACGAACACAAGAGGTGAGTCATTGCTTGAATTTATTGTCTCCAGTAACCTGGAAGTACTTAATAGAGGCAATGAGCCAACCTTCGTAACCCGTAATAGACGGGAAATCATTGACATCACTTTGGGCTCTTCTTTGGTGGTTCGGCACGTCGGCAAATGGGCAGTATCTGAGGAACCTTCAAACTCAGATCACCGACACATACATGTGGAGATTGGCTATGCCAATGAACCTGCAGTTATGTGTCGGGATCCCAGGAAAACCAACTGGCCGGGTACCGGGAGGAGCTCAGGGCAAATCTCACAAATTTCAAAAATGTCAAACCTGACTCAAATACAATTCATGAAATAGAGCAAACCTCCCTAATGTTACAGGAGGCCATAATAACTTCATATCATAATAACTGCCCTTTGAAGCGCAGCACCACTAAAGGTACAGTGAGCTGGTGGAACACCGAACTCACATATCTTAGAAATAAAACGCACAAACTATTCAATCGTGCGAAAAAAACTGGTGACTGGGAGGATTATTCCAAAACTCTCACAGAATACAACAAAAAATCAGAGGGGAACAAAGAAAGTCATGGAGGAAGTTCTGTGAGGACATAGAACAAACCTCAGAAAGAGCAAGACTCCACCGCATCCTTTCCAAAGACCCCATCAATCCGTTGGGGACTCTCAAAAAACCCAACGGCAATCACACCAACACTGGGAAGGAAACTATGGAACTCTTGCTCCATACACACTTCCCAGGATCCACTGTCACCACAAATCAAAACCCCAGATATGAAATCCCTGCAAACCTTCATTTGAGGGCTAAAAGGGCAGACTGGGAAGTGGCTAAACGAACGGTAACTCATTCAAAAGTAGTGTGGGCAATAAACTCCTTCAAGCCTTACAAGTCTCCGGGCCCAGATGGAGTATTTCCCATACTACTTCAGAGCGGAGTTGAATATCTAGCACCAGAACTGTGCAGACTGTACAGGCTGAGCCTAGCATTGGGATGGCTACCTCAAACCTGGAAAACTGTAAATGTGGTCTTTATTCCGATACCTGGACGAGACTCATATGACCAGGCAAAGGCATACAGACCAATAAGCCTATCGTCGTTTCTTCTGAAAGGCTTAGAAAAACTGATAGATAGAGACATAAGGGAAACCGCTCTTGTAGAACGGCCTCTACATCAAAACCAACATGCCTATCTAACAGGAAAATCATGCGAGACAGCACTTCATCAGCTTGTTTCAAGGCTTGAAGAGTCTCTAGCAAACAAAGAAATTGCACTATGCACTTTTCTAGACATCGAAGGAGCCTTCGACAACACCTCCTTTGAAAGTATGGTCTCTGCGGCCACTCGAAGAGGCATTGACGAAACCACCTTCAGGTGGATACACTCAATGCTTCATAATAGACTGGTCCAAGCCAACATGTTCGAGGAAACAGAGCAGGTTGAAATTTCAGAGGTACCCCACAGGGGCATACTCTCCCCTTCTGTGGACATGGTTGTAGACGAACTGCTAATTTCTCTGAATAACCAAGGGTATTACCTCAGAGCTAATGCATCCTATAAGGAAAGAATACTCGAACAACCTCAGAGCTAATGCAAAATGCACTGAGGACAGTAGAGGAATGGTGTAACAGAGAGAGCCTAAGGGCAAATCCGAACAAAACAACACTAATTCCCTTCACCCGGAGAAGAAACATGGGAGATCTCATACCTCCCAGACTATTCGGTGAAACATTACAAGTAGTAGAGCAGGTGAAATATCTAGGGCTGATTCTTGATAAGAAACTAACCTGGAACCCGCATCTTCAACATGTAACCAACAAAAGCAAGATAACCTTCATGATGTGCAGGAGAGCTTTTGGAAAACCTGGGGCTTAAACCGAAAGCCATGCACTGGCTTTACACAGCGGTAATAAGACCAAGAATAACTTATGGCTCACTCTTATGGTGGCCAAAAACAAATCAAAGACAGGCAAAAATCAACCTTGGGAAAATCCAGAGGCTTGCCTGTCTCTGCATCACGGGTGCAATGAACAGCACTCCAACAGCTGCAATGGAAATCATCCTAAACCTCGAACCCCTTGACTTACATGTCATTGGAGAGGCCAGGATGAGTGCATACAGACTGAAACAAACGAAAAACTGGAGAATCCGAACAACTGGACATACCAGAATCACTTATGTAATCAACATCGAAGAACTCGAAATGATTTCAGATTACATGCAACCCCTATACTCATTCGAAAAACCATTCGAAACACGAATTGATGAATCTGGATGGGCCCCGAGTATAGAATCACAATCAACTGCGGACATAGTCTGGTATACAGACGGTTCAAAGACAGTTGAAGGAACGGGAGCAGGAATACATGGGGTAAGGCCAAGAAGGGATTACATAATACCACTTGGTAAATGCTCCACGATATTCCAAGCTGAAACACATGCTATCATGGTATGCATTCAGAAGAATCTAGAAAGTGGTTATATGAAAAAACACATCTACATTCTATCTGACTGTCAAAGTGCTATCAAAGCACTCAACTCTACACAGATAAAGTCCAAACTGGTCTGGGACTGCCTCCAGAACCTCATCGAGCTGGCAAAACACAACAAGGTCACCTTGATGTGGGTGCCAGGTCATAGAGGCATTGAAGGCAACGTCAAAGCGGACCAGCTAGCTAGACAAGCATCTGAAACGCTATTCACAGGGCCAGAACCTGCACACGGGATTAGCAAAACCGATGCAGGACCCTGATCGACGAGTGGATAAAAGAAGACACCAACAATATTGGGATCAAACTGTCGGGCAAATACACAGCAAAGTCATGGTAGGGCATCCAAACCGGACCCTGACGGCTGACCTTCTGAACCTGAACAGAACGAAGGCTCGTATAATAATAGGTCTGTTGACTGGACACTGCGGCCTAAGAAAACACCTAAACACCATGGGAGTACGCAGGGAAACCGTGGAGTGTAGGCTGTGTGATGAAGAGGAGGAAACAGCCTCTCATATCATCTTCGACTGTGACGCCCTAAGTAGTAGGCGACACAGAACCTTTGGAGAGATCAGCCAGGAAACAGGCATGAATCCGAAGAACCTTATCAACAGGCTTCTTAACCTAATTAAAGGCACAAACCTGTTTGAATGAGGAACCACTGACGACAGAGTGATACAATAGACCCTAGCTGGTCGCAGTGTCAAGGGAAGCTAAGTGCCAACCCTGTCTCTGGCTCGTCAGCCTCAAACCAACCAACATTCCTTGTGCTCATCCAATTTTACCGATAACGCCCTCTTTGTCTCTCCAATGTAGGGATCTCCGCATTCACATGGAACTTCATAAATACAGTACTTACTGGTTTCAGTTCTGTTGTCAGGTTTGGTCTTGGTAAGGAAACTCCGTAAGGTACTGTCGGATTGAAGAGCTTTGATGTTGAACTTCTTCTCGATCCGTCTGATCTTTCGAGACATTGATTCGGAAGGCAGATCACTGTGTTTGATGTTGCTCTTCAGATGTCTCTGGGCTCTGGAGTTGTTTCAATACTTCTCCTAGGAGTTTCTTGGGGTATCTATTCCGGTGAAGATTTTCTCTGATGTGGTTAAATTCGGCATCTAGTGACTCCTCATCGTTGCATATGTGCGTCGTTCTTTCAACCAATGTTTTCACGATCCCTCTCTTCCTTTGACCGAGTTCGACAAAGAGAGGGAGCATGAGAACATTGGTAGAAAGAGCGATGCACATATGCAACGACGAGGAGTCAATAAATGCCGAATTGAACCACATCAGAGAGAACCTTTACCGAAACGGATACTCCAAGAAACTCCTAGGAGAAGTATTGAAACAACTTCAAAGACCTGAGACATCTGAAGAGCAACAACAAAAGACAATGATCTGCCTTCCGTACATCAGAGGTGTCTCTGAGAAGATCAGAAGGATCAGAAACAAATTCAACATCAAGAACTGCTTTCAATCTGGCAGTACTTTACGGAGTTTCCTTACCAAGACCAGACCTGACAACAGAACTAAAACCAGTAAGTACTGTATTTATGAAGTTCCATGTGAATGCGGAGATCCCTATATTGGAGAGACAAAGAGGGCGTTATCGGTTCAAACAAAACTTCAGAGGGATTGCCTACATCGAAGCCAATAACGCCATTAGTCAACCAAGCGTTGAGATCAAGAACGTATGGAAACCACCAATTGCCTTTTCTGGAAGACTGCAGAGGCGCGAAACTTAACGCAGCACCACACCGCGCGAATTATCACGCACCATTTCACCGCTAGACATATATGAGTAAGTAGCACCTAAGCTTGTCAGTATTCACCTGAAGACGATTGCAGATACGAGCATTCGAAACGTCGTGGATACCTTTCAAATCCATTAAGACGATGGACGTCCGAAACGGGAGTAATCAATTTTGAGCCTATCTTGCCCCACAATATTATTTTTCGCAAATATTGGTATATCCATCGCCCCTGGCGCGCAGTGTATGTCACTCAGGTTAACCCCAGAAAGAATAAGACTCTTCCTCGGTATGTCTAACGATCGTGAAAATGTCAGAATTCCACTCCAATAATGTCGGAAGATACGGGGGTGTTTCCATGAAAAGTGAGACAAATTCTGATTTTTCAGACCTGAAAATTTTTCAGAAAAATATGGATTGTTACTAAAGTTGATGTCCTGATCACGAATCCGTAAGAATTTTGAGCCTAACTTGCCCCCTAATATCATTTTTAGCAGAAATCGTTCTATCCATCGCCCCTGGCGCGCAGTGAATGTCACTCAGGATAACCCCAGAAGAGTCCAAGACTCGGCCTCGGTATTTCTAACGATCGTGAGAATTTCAGAATTCCACTCCAATAATTACGGAAGATACGGGGGTGTTTCCATGAGAAGTGAGACAAATTAGGATTTTTCAGAACTGAAAATTTTTCATCGAAAATATGGATTGTGACTAAAGTTGATGTCCTGATGACGAATCCGTAGAATTTTGAGCCTACCTTACCTTCTAATATTATTTTTGCAAAAAATCGTTCCATCAATCGCCCCTGGCGCGCAGTGTATGTCACTCAGGTTAAACCGGGAAGAGATGTAGACTCATCCTTGGTATATCTTACGATCGTGAAAATTTCAGAATTCTACTCCTTCCAATAATTAGGGAAGATACGGGGGTGTTTCCATGAGAAGTGAGACAAATTCGGATTTTTCAGAACTGAAAATTTTTCAGCGAAAATATGGATTGTTACTAAAGTTGATGTCCTGATCATGAATCCGTAAGAATCTTGAGCCTATCTTGCCCCCTAATATTATTTTTCGCAAAAATTGTTCTATCCATCGCCCCTGGCGCGCAGTGTATGTCACTCAGGTTAACCCCAGAAAAGACCAAGACTCGGCCTCGGTATTTCTAACGATCGTGAGAATTTCAGAATTCCAGTCCAATAATTACGGAAGATACGGGGGTGTTTCCATGAGAAGTGAGACAAATTAGGATTTTTCAGAACTGAAAATTTTTCAGCAAAAATATGGATTGGTACTAAAGTTGATGTCCTGATCCCGAATCCGTAAGAAATTTGAGCCTATGTTGCACCCTATTATTATTTTTTGCAAAAATCATTCTATCCATCGCCCCTGGCGCGCAGTGTATTTCACTCAGGTTGACCCCAGAAGAGATTACGACTCAGCCTCTGTATATCTGACGATGGTGAGAATTTCAGAATTCTACTCTAATAATTACAGAAGATAAGGGGGTGTTTCCATGAGAAGTGAGACAAATTCGGATTTTTCAGAACCGACATTTGTTTAGCAAAATATGGATTGTTACTGAAGTCGATGTCCTGATCACAAATCCTAAAGAATTTTGAGCCAATCTTGTCCCCTTATATTATTCTTCGCAAAAATCGTTCTATCCATCGCCCCTGGAACGCAGTTTAGGTCACTCAGGTTAACTTCGGAAGAGATTTGGATGAGAAGTGAGACAAATTCGGATTTTTCAGAAATGAAACTTTTTCAGCGAAAATATGGATTGTGACTAAAGTTGATGTCCTGATAACAAATCCGTAAAAATTTTGAGCCTATCTTGCCTTCTAATATAATTGTTCGCAAAAATCGTTATATCCATCGCCCTGGCAGGCAGTGTATGTCACTCAGGTTTCTCTCTCTTATACTTACATTTTCTGCCAATATACAAATGTCAAACCCTTGCAGTGGAAATGTATGCAATAAAATTATTATTATTATCCCCAGAAGAGATTTAGACTCCTCCTCGATATATCTAACAATATTGAAAATTACAGAATTTTACTCCATATAATTTTTGGAACACCCACTACTCATACTTCTTCATTGTCTTTTCATTCTCGAAGTATATTTTTATATGTGAATATGTGAAGCTGAACTCTATAGAAATGCACCACTGAAAACGTTGAATTTTTCGTTTCGGTGAGATGTTCAAATATCAGTCTGACACGATTATATGAAGCTTGTAGCTATATCTCGTACACATGATTGAAATCGTTTAAATAACGAGTAAAAAAGTCTTTTTTTCTATAATTTGATGAGGTTTCTCCATAAGAATACATATGTGTAAGGAGAAATTCGGCAAACGTCAAAAAATGACAACGTCAGCGCTACAACGACGATTCAAGTATATCGATTCACGTTAGATAGGTTGAAATCGATATTATATTCGAAAAGTACATTGAATTTCCTCTTTTTAGAGCACCAACATGTTGAGATATCACCAATAATAACGGAGTTAACCCCTAGTGCCTTTTTTGGGATGTGAAAATGCTTCATTATGTTTCTCTGTTACGTCGGGACGAATCCATTGATACCAAAATTTATCATATCTGATACCACGCACGCGTTAATTTTTTCATTTTTCTCTTAACGGGACGTTTTGTATATTTTATGGAACACTCTGTATATTTGATATCTGTTTTTTTCTTAAAACGGCAGCCATGTTTTTATCTATAACCAATGAGATGTTCAGTATAATTTTTTCTTATTATACCATGTTTTTTTCTCTATCACGATCGTCGTCCGTCTGTCCATTTTTTCAATTCACGCTACATTTTTTCTTGATGGGACGTTCTGTATATTTTATAGTACACTCTGTATATTTTATAGTACTCTGTATATTTTATATCTTAAATTTTTATTTTCACGATCTCCAGTTGAAGTTGGTTCGTTAGAGTACTGGCGCGCTGCTGTATCTCCAATAGTAACAGAGTTAGCTTCCTCAGCTCTTTTGGCATCGGCAAATTATGATTATGATTCTTGACATCGAGACTGAGTAAAAAAGTTACAAATCCAAATTTCAATAGAAAATGCTGTGAATTAGTGAACCCTGCTGAATTGACAGTGATCGAAACAATTCAATATCTTTGGGAAGGCCTCGGAGGCGTCTGCTGAATTCTTCGAGATTCCGTCTGTACTCTTCAGAAGACATTTCAAAAATGATGATTTCCAACAGAGATTGTTTCATTAGTCGAAATAGCTCAGGGTGGGAGAGCGATAGACTGAAGATCTGAAAGTCCCTGGTGGTTCGATCCCAGGTTTCGACATTTCTTTTTTGCTGAAAAAAGTTGTCTTGTTGGAGTACTCACACGCTGCTGCTGTATCTTCAACAGGAACGGAGTTAGGTTTCTGAGCCTTTTGACATCGGAAAATGCTTAATTATGATTCTTGACATCGAGACAAATCCATTGATGCCAAATTTTTCCTTATCACATTTCAATGGTTACTTTGTGTTTATGAGAATTTGGTGGATTAGGGTTATAATTCCATGGCGTGATTACGAATTAATATATGGTTTTGTAATTTCATAATTTCAAGCATTTAAATCGTGATTTATCATTCTATGATAAAGTTGTAGGGTGGAGATTGTTGAATTTACAATCTATGGGTGTTCTCCTTCAATTTGACCCCTCACTTGCTATGCTAGGGCTCAAACTGAATTTTTTATTTTTTTCATTATGTTTCAAGTGCCAAAATAGTTCAAATACATCGATTCACGTTGACTTTTTTTATACACCCTGCATACAAAATTTATGTGAAATATATTTTTCCGATATTTTGAGCCACTCTGTATATTTGATATCTATGTTTTTTTCTACGGTCCATGTTTTTTTCTCGGTTAAGTTTTTTTCTCGGCCATGTTTTCTTCCTAAAACGGTAGCCATGTTTATTTCTATAAGCAGCGACCATATTTTTTTTCCATAAACGGCAGCCAGGTTTTTTTCTATAAGCGTCGGCCATGTTTTTTCCCTTAAACGACATCCATGTTTTTTTTCTATAAACGGCAGCCAATGTTTTTTTTTATGAGCGACTCTCACATAGGGGGTCTCGACGAACCGCCGATGGTTGATTCTCGTAGTATGGCGCCTCTGCATCCTCGACTGTCTCCGACCCATACTTTCCAAGCTTTCTCTCTTCAACACGCAACAAGTGCCGCCATCTAGCGACGAAACTATGCGGCTTTATTGTGAAACGTACATAGTCCCTCTACTGATCTTAAGGTATATAATTGAGCATATTTGGGAGATTACAATACAAATGTATGTTTTTATTTTACGGAGTATTTATCGACCTAGTTCGAGTGGTCCCCAATTTGTTTCTTCTAAATTAAATTATACACCATGGATAACTGACAATATTAAAGTGGTGCAATATTTGAGAGATAAAGCTTTGAAGAAAATAAAAAATTCTCACTTATCCCACCATTGGGACTAATACTAACAATTGAGAAATATTACAAACTCAGCTATAAAAGCTGAAAAAAAAAGCATACAAAACTCTAGAACTGTACATTAAAGAAAAGTGGAATAAACTTATAAAACTCAATATTGCCAAGAACAAAAAATCTGAAATACCTTGTGAGTTGCGAAACGCCAATTTTATGAATGATTTATTCATCAATTCATCCTCCAACGATCCAGAAGTTGACGAGGAAATTATTCTTTATTACAAAAACCATAAGAAAACGGGCCACAACTCCAACTTCAGTTTTCATGAAGTTGGTGAAAAAAGCATTTCAGAAATCATTCTTTCAATAAAATCGAAGGAACTGGGAGTGATGAAGTCAATATTAATACTCCTTTAGTTAAGTTGCCCTTTTATCATAACATTTATAACTCATATCGTGAATGAGTGTTCGGCAAAAATATTTCCCCATAACCTGGAGGAATGCCAAAGTAGTTCCGATTCCGAAAATAATATACCCAACTAGATATGATGATCTCCGCTCCGTAAGCATTTGTCCAAAATTTTTGAAAAAATACTTGAAATGCAGATGAGAGAAAATTTGAATGATAATAGTATATTACCATCTAAGGAATCAAGATTCAGAAACGGGTTCAGTTGTACCACGGCTTTAGCAAACGTTATTGACGATATAATTAATACAACCGACAAGGGTAAAATTTCAATTCTGGTTTATCTTGATTATTCGAAGGCATTCAATATGATTAATCATAGGATTCTATTAGCTAAACTCAATAACTTTGGGTTCCGTAATGGAGCTATGTTCAGTAATAATGCTATCATCATCTTATCTTAATAAAAGGACTCAAACAGTTGAACTTGATAATAATATATCAACTCCACTCGAAATAAAATCGGGAGTCCCACAAGAAAGTATTTTAGGGACACTTCTATTTACATGCTGAACTGCTAATTGTATGGATGCAATAACACTCTGTCTATAATGTTATGTAATCAATATTCAGTTGAAAACTATTCAAAGTAACTCAATCAATCATGCTTTATTGTCAGAAGATACAAAAATCTCATAGACAAAGCAATAAATAATGATTATAGCATATAAATGAACTCCTATAAACATAAAAATATATAAGCATATTTGAGCACATATACAGACATATAGATATATACATATATACTAAGGGTCAAAATGTAATAAACATAGAACATACAATATAAGACAATTTTTTGTTTTAAAAATAGTGGACGACAAGAGTCCCGGTACTTGGCTTTACAAATATATCTCATTGCCCGTTTCTGTAGCAAGAAGACCATGTTGAATCGGTTTTTTGAACACATACCCCAGAAGGAAATACCATAACGAAGGTGTGACTCTATCAGTGAAAAATATACCTGTCTGGCATTTGTGATGCACAGCTCATTTGATACAATTCTGACTGCATAACAGCCTGAAGCTAGTTTCTTGCACAATTGACTTATATGACCTTCAAAAGCTAATTTATCGTCGATATGTAGTCCTAAAAATTTAATGTCAGATACATTGGGGATAACTTCATCAGCTAGATTGACATCATCATTTAGAGTACATTTGAATGATACAATGTTTGTTTTCCTGATGTTGAACGATAAAAGATTGGCATAACACCACTCTTTCACTTCTCTATATCCGCGCTTATAACGTTATGAAGCTCTGCGCTATTCTTGTTATGACATAGTATCGTCGTGTCATCTGCAAACATTGTAAATTTTCCTTTAATGTCCACTTCAGTTAAATCATTTACATATATCAAAAAGAGCAGTGGTCCCAGTACCGATCCCTGTGGTACACCACATCTCACTATGCCTTCTCTTGAACCTGTCCCATTTAGCAGCACTGTCTGACGACGGTCAGCCAAATACGAACTGAACCATGTCAGTGCAGTACCTCTAAAACCATAGCGTTCCAGCTTTCGGAGGAGTATCTCATGATTCACACAATCAAATGCCTTTGTTAAGTCACAGAATACTGCAGCCGCAACGTCTTGGTCATTTAGATTTAGATAAAGGGTTTCCAGAAACGAGAATATGGCATCCTGTGTACTTTTGATGATTGAAACCCGAACTGGTTGGAATTCAAAATATTATGTTTTTAAGGAAAACTATCACCCTTTTTTTACAAGTTTCTCAATTAACTTCGAAAACTGGGTAACAATGATATTGGCCTGAAGTTTGCAGGCAAATCATAATCTCCGCCTTTGTGCAGAGGAATTACTGTGGCCATTTTAGGAATGAGGGAACTCCCTCGAGAGAAGGAAATATTTATTGTTTCTGCCAGGATCATAAGTGCATTTTCAGGAAGTTGTTCCATTATTTTCAGGGAAATGTCATCCCAACCAGAGGAAGTTTTTTTCTTCGATTCAGCAAAGATACCCTTGATTTCCTGTATATCAGTTGGTATGAGAAAGAAAGTTTCAGGCACCCCTGTTTCGCTGAGGTAGGTCAATGGATCTTTTGTGACATTAATTGATTTTTGCAGTTGCTCTGCTATTGAACAGTAAAAAGTGTTCAATTCGTCTGAGCTCAATTGTGTTTGTACATTAACAGCAGCTTGTTTTTTCCCCTCAAATCGTTTATGATTTTCCAAGTTTCTCTTTGATTATTTTGCGAATGAGCTATTCTGTTTTCATAATACATATTTTTTGCAGCCCTAATCGTCCTTCTGTAGGTATTTCTATATTTATTATAAAAAGTTAGGAAATTTACACTGTCATTTCTTATATATTTTCTGATCTGATGCAGGGAGCGCATATTTTTTGCCGAATTTTTAAGGCCCTTAGTGAACCAGGGTTTTTTATTTTTTAGTTTTCTAATAGGAAATGCCTTATTAAAATTTTCTGAAAGCAATTTATGAAATTCTCTTAGGGGGTTTTAAGCAGAATAACACTTACCAATCTGATTCAGAACATAGTTGAGAAAACCTATTATAGTTACGTTTACTGAATATTCTACCCCTTTGGGGTTTAGTTCTTGACACTTCGGTGTCAAATGTCATATGACATATAATGGCCTCATGGTCAGATAAACCGGAATTTATAGCCCTACAGGCGACGTTGGTCAAATTGGTACAGACATAATCAATGATAGTGGCAGAAGAACTTGAAATTCTTGTTGGTGTTTCAACATGCATAAGTAAATTGAAGGAGTTTAACAAATTTGATAGTGCCTGAATATCTGGGGAAGTTTTTTGTAGATAGTTTATATTGAAGTCACCACTTAAAACAATGGATGCACTGATGGGTAGCTGAACTAAAAGCGTTTCCATCCTTTCAAGAAATATTTTAATGTTAGTTGTGGGAGGCCTATAAATAACTTTATTTTAACTATTCAAAAATATCTCTTTTGACATCAATCAATTAATTCAATGTCAAATTCTACTGTTTTAATTTTAGTCCAGTGATAATAAAACTAATATCATGTCACACGATCTCCTTTAAGATTTGTTCAATGTAGTGAAAAATCTTTGAATCTCGAGGTGGTTTGATAATTCTCTTTTCGGATCTTTGTTGACCTCATCTTCTGTACTTTCTTCATTGGGTATTGGTCGCAAATGAATTCTATTTCTTCGGTATTCTCCGCCATCCTCTGTTCGCACCAAATAACTATCTGGTTCTTTCTTCTGATCTAATATTTTTCCTGGAATCCAATTTCTTATTGATTTCTGTAAAACAACAGGTCCTTTCAAGTCAGGAAGTTTCTTTTTATTCGCATTATAATTTTGAGCACATGAATTCTGGTTGGCTTTCATGATCCTAATGTTTTTTTCTACATCAAACAGCGGTTTCAATTTTGCTTTGACACATGGTAATTGAGTGCGAATTTTTCTCCCCATCAACATTTCTGCAGGTGAAGGTAACTGCTGCTTGGGTGTGCTGTTGTATTCCATTGTAATGAGATAAGGATGTTTTCCGGATTTCATTAACATAGATTTCAATGTTTGAATGTGCCTTTCAATCATACCATTCGACTGGCTATAAGTCGGGCTAGAGGTAATATGAGTTATGTCCAGTTTCCCAAGGAAATCTTTAAAAAAAATTGAATCGAATGGTGGACCATTATCTGACAAGATTATTTGTGGGAGCCCATGGGATTTGAAAACACTTAACAGAGCTTTCTGGACAGCAGCAAAATCTTTCTTAGATACCATGACCATTTCGACAAATTTGGAATGATAATCACAAATAACCAAAAAGTTTTGATTTTTCACTTGCATGAAGTCCATTCCAATTTCCTCTCAAGGAAGTTCAGGTACAGGATGTGATCGTAGTGGTTGTTTGGAATTGGATTTAGAATACCTGAGGCAAATTATACAAGAAGAAATCAATTTTGAAATTTGTTCATTGATTTGAGGCCAAAACACAGATTCTTGGGCTTTCTTTTGACATAAAACTATTCCTTGATGGGTTGAATGAATTCTATTCAAAATTTCCAATCTTAATTCTCTAGGTATAATGAGTTGATTACCTCTGAACAAAAATCCGTCATATTCAAAAAGTTCATCTTTGTAAGAATAATAAGGATTTGCCAATTTCCCCACAGACGTTATCTGATTAGGCCATCCATTATTAATATAATGTAAAACCATCTGTAGTTCATCATCATTTTTTATTTTTTCTAAAAGTTCTTTACGTTTTTCATCAGATACTGTTATGGAGCGAATATGAAAATCGTCAACCTCACATGTATCTTTTTTGTCTTTAAGAGGATTTCTTGACAATAAATCTGGAATGTGAAGTTCCTTACCAGGCAAAAATTGTAAAGTAACATCATATTTGAGAAGCTTTATGACAAGTTTTTGAAGTCTTGGTGAAAGTGAATCTATAGGTTTTTTTACAATACCCAAAAGAGGTTTATGATCTGTTATAGCAATGAAAGGTCGACCATATAAATAATAGTGAAATTTTTCACAACCCAGCACAATGGCCAGAAGTTCTTTCTCAATTTGTGCGTAGTTGAGTTGAGCACTATTCAAAGACATTGACCAAAAAGCTATTGGATGGCCATTTTGACTTATATGACCACCTAACCCATATTGACTTGCATCTGTTGCAAGCACCACAGGTAAATTTGGGTTGAAGTAACTCAATATAGGTGCTTCTGTTATGAGTTTTTTCAGTTTTTTGAATGCCAAATCCTGCGGGCTCTCATCTTCCCATACCCACTCACTTTCTTTTTTCAACAATAAGCGAAGTGGTGCTGTTTCTTCCACTAAATTTTCAACGAATCTACCCCAATAATTGACAGACCCAAGAAACTTTTGTAATTCCTTAAAATTTTTTGGTTTATTAATATTTTGAATGGCTTAATTTTATTTTTGTCAATTTCGATGCCCTCACTAGATATAATTGCCCCAAAAAATTATTTTATTCAATGCCAGCTGTAATTTTTCCTTATTGAATTTGACATTTACCTTTTTAGCTTTTTCCAAAAAACATTCAAGTCGTTTATTGTGCTCTTCTAAAGTAGCACCATAAATCAGAATGTCATCAATGTATGCTAGGGTGCCTTCTAATCCTTCTATAAGATCATTGACATGATTCTGAAAAATTTCAGATGCATTAGATAATCCATATGGGAGCCTTTTGAATGTATAACGACCAAATGGTGTAATAAAAGTACAAAGTTCCGAACTTTTCTCATTCAATGGTATTTGATAAAAAGCTGAAGAAGCATCAAGAACTGTGAACCATTTAGCATTGCTCAGCTGGGCAAAAATAGTTTCCTGAGTGGGCAATTCTGAATGTTGTCGAATAATATATTTGTTCAAAGGCCTAGGATCGAACACTCGAACACTCCCATCTTTTTTCTCGCGTACAACCATTGCATTTACCCATTCAATTGCATGGGTTGCTTTTTCAATTACTCCCCGCATTACCATATTATCAAGTGCTTCTTTTACTAAATTATTTAGTGCCAAAGGTATTTTTCTACATCTAGCTACATGGGGAATAGCATCACTCTGTATACGGATAGTGCAAGGTTTCCCGAAACATCCAAGATCTTTGAAAACATCAGAATACTCATTTATAATTTTTTCTGAGGATGAAATGTCACTAGCAATGTCATCATGAGATTGACCTATGACATCTATCCTCTTTATCAAATTCAAATCTACACAGGCCCTCAGCCCAAGAATTGGTTCATAATTGTCTTTCAAAATATAAAAATCAAACTCTTTTACCAAGTTTCTGTAACTAACTAAAAGTGTACATATGCCAAGAACATTCAATTTATTTTTATTATATACCATCAGGGACTTTTCATTTTTTTCAATTTTTGGTTTGTTATTCAATCTATTGTAGATATGAAGTGGCAAAATATTAGCCTCACTCCCAGAATCTAATTTGAAATTTATTTTCAAATTATCAATTCAAATAAATTCCATCCAACACCTATCAGTTTCACTCGAAATACTCCTTATTTTACAAACATGCCCTTCAATTTCTCTTATAAAACCTATTTCAAAACTTTCTACCTCAGGATCATCTTCATCCTCTTCCTTATATTCACACACCTCCTTACTTCCAATAGTATGTACTTTCCTTGCTAGACATTTCGAAGAAAAATGATTCATTCTCAAACAAATTGCAAATTTTTTTCCCCATGCCGGACATTTTCCAAAGCCATGTGAAGATCCACATCTGTGACAAACAGGCTTTACTTCATTCTTATTATGTTCTTCCTTCCATGTATTTCTTCCTGTTTGTTTCCTGCTCATTTCTCCATATCTGTTTCTATTACCAAACTTCATCATATCTATTTTATATTCGGTAGATGTTCCTGCTGATATAACTTTAACTTGTTTTCTTGATTCTTCATCTGCTCTACAAATATCTATGCACTTCGGTAGTGTCAAATCCTTCACTGCTAACAACTTCTCTCTCAACTTGTCAGACAACATTCCACATATTATTCTGTCTCTTATTAAGGAATCATGCAAATTTCCAAATCCACACTCAGCTGCTTTTTGTTTCAAATTAGTAACATATTGATCTACACTTTGATTTTCCTTTTGATAACTTGTAAAAAATATGTAACGCAGGTATGTCTCGTTTTTATATGGTTCAAAATATTCCGAAAGTTTGTTTAGAACCACTTTAACAGTTTTTTCATCCTCTTTTTCAGCAATTGTCAATGTGTTGTACACATCAAGACCACAATCTCCTAATATATGCAGCAAAGTAGCTCTTTGTTTCGCCACTGGTTGTTTCTCTAGATCTGCAGCTATCCAGAACAATTCTATCTTCTGTTTCCATTTAGACCAATTCAAGGCTGGTTCTGTACCTGGCTCGAACGATTTCGGTGTTTGTAAATACTCCATTATTATATAATTCTCAAATTGGGTTCAATAAGAAGCTGCCACCATGTTATGTAATCAATATTCAGTTGAAAACTATTCAAAGTAACTTTATTTTAACTATTCAAAAATATATCTTTTGACATCAATCAATTAATTCAATGTCAAATTCTACTGTTTTAATTTTAGTCCAGTGATAATAAAACTAATATCATGTCACATATAACTTCTACTCTGACGATACTCAGCTGTACTGCTTATTTGAACCGTCTAGGCTAGATGAAGCACGGCACGCAATAAATACTGATTTAGATGCAATTTTCCAAATTTATTGGAAATCCACCATAACAAATGCGCAGCCATGATATTTTGCAATGATAATCATCAGGAACACACTAAGGCCCGGTTGTTCAATGCGAGTTTAAACCGTTGATTATCTAAACTCGGATTATTAATTAACTATGGATTAGAACGTTATGCATTTTTCAATGAAAAACTGATCCTGGATTCCTCAACTCATTGTTTTCATATGTTGGCAACACATTTTTCCGTGTACCTTCATTCTTCATTCGGACCGTTCAGAAACATCAACATTGGATCAAACTTAACCTACGAATTCGTAGTTTTGTCAAAAATATACAGAAAAATTGATCGAAAACAGGCAAGTGTATTATATAAATTGTTAGGCGTCTCTTAAGAGAAGAATTACCTAAAATTTCACTCGTAAAAAAATTCCAAGATACTGTAGAATGTAAAAAACGGACACAGTTACTAATTCGCAAAAATTGAAGTTTGGGCTATAATAAGTAAGGAATACAATACCATCTGCGGAGGTCCCAAAAAAAAGGAATAGCATCTTAACAATAAAGGACAAAATTTCTACTTGGGCTCTGTCCAAAGCAGATTTTGTAGATTTACAAAAACGATCATTCAAAGAACACAAGTTGAAATTAATACACATGAAAAAAAACACCAACTTTCCTTGGAACTACAAAGGGAGGAGTAGAATCTAGAGAAAACCCATATGATTGAGATATATAAACAAACATTATCTTTGAAACATAACTCAATAAATCAACATTTGCTTTAGATTCCTGAGAACAGATCATGTAGTTTTGCATTTGTGATGATTTCATTTTGTTTTTATGTCAAACGTTTTTGGTATGAAAAATCAAGTTTATTTTTTGTTACGATTTTGCCTTTGTAGTGAGGGGTGATTTTTTGTATTTCTGTTAGTTGCGGACGTTTTCTTTAGGCAAGCGAAATCTATTCAAAAATTATTCCTCTGTCCATTCTTCCAAATGCTAGGTACCGTAATTTCAGGTGACTTTGGCTTACTTGAATTCAAAGAATGTCTACGATTAATTTGTAAAAATAAATTGGTATTATATACCAAAATATTGATCTTTGACCACTCTTTCAAATTGAGACTGGAATAGAAAATCAATAAAAATAATAACTATCTGAATGAAAATGCAAATTTTCAATTTCAGATTTTTTCTTTTAAGTTAGGGTCCTTCCAGAATATCAGATGTAGTCAATGTCCAGCGTGGCTTTAGCCGGGGAAGTAATTGTTTTCTGTTAGACATTCACAAAAGATAACTTAATTTTTATCGTGGATTTTTCAATTTACAGAAAAATATTTCTATTCAATATTTAATTGAGAATGTTTCCATTTTTAGCTATTAATGTGATTAAGACTTTGTATGTGGATATATAAAAAAACATGGTGTGCAAAGTCACCCGCATATTGAGGGCTGGCTTTGAGCCATGGCTTAAATTTTGGGTGATTTAAAAGTAATCCAACGGATAAAATAAGCAAAATAAATTTGCCCATAAAAACGTTATTTCATTTTTAATCATCATAAATGAGTAAAAAAACATTGCTAGTTGCAGACAAATTTTATGCAAGTTGAATTTGGTTGCAAATGACTCCTAAATCGAATACAGTGTTGCAGGTATATATACAATAGAATCACGAAAAATCAATCCGATAAAAAAACAGGCTTACATTTTTTGTAATTAATAATGTCTATTTCTGAAAATGAGCCAAAGTAACCCGAAATTGCGGTACATTGTCTAAATACGGGTATCTTTCTTCTTGGGGCAATAATATAAAAAATTTCAAAAAAATCGTCTGTTATATCTACGAACATCTTTGCAGTCGGGTATATATATATTCAACACAATAATAATTTTCAGAATACTTTAAACTGATGGTAGATCAATACCATAAGAATCTTGGTCTACTAGTTGACTCTAAATTGCGTTTCAAGGAAGATATCAATATGAAATTGCGAAAAGTGTACTCAGCTCTGGAATTATTATATCCACAGATTCATAAGATACAAAAAAAAATGTTATATGATACATTGGTACTGTCACAGTTTAATGACTGCAACTGTGTATATAGACCTTGTCTTAATAATTATGATATCCGTCGTATTCAAAAAGTTCAGAACTGTTGTATTCGGCTTATTTACGGTATAAAAAAACGCGATGGTGTATCTCATAAATTGAAGGAGTTGAAATGGCTTAATATGACAAATAGAAGGCTTAATCACATGGGTTGCTTCTATCACAATTTAATTCTTACAAAAACACCAGCAATACTTATTTGAAAAAGTATCATATCGCACAGATGTCCACAACCTCAATATAAGGCGGCAAACAATTTTAACGATTCCCAGTCATTACAAAACAATATTTGAACGGTCATTTTCCTATAACATCTTATCGTACAATAAAGACTCCTCTCTCCTCGATAGCTCTAAAACCTCTTTCAAAATTAAAATGTTTTTGTTAATCCGACGAATGGCAGTGGTGGAAGATCAGAGGTGGGTGCGTTCCACATTCTGAACCAATTATGCCAATTGTTTGTCATAAAGTACTAATACCAACTTGTAAACTGTACATCCATTTCCACTTATTATGATGAACAATAAACGTATTATTATTATATTACTTTCATCTTAGTCCTAGGCTACGCTGGATTCTGTAAACCACGATTCTTCATCCCATACGATCCTTCCCAAAACGGTATTAGGAGGTAATAATAATAATATTTATTGAGCAGTACTGAGGAAAAAAAACAGCTACAGCACAAAAGGTGGGAATTCGGCTGCTGCCGTTCTTCCATTCTCCCTAAATATTCACAAAAAATAAAAATAACCTTTACTTACACATTCTTAAGGAAAAATACAATCTATATATAGATGAATCACGACAAAGAAAAAAGAAGACGGGAAAAAGAAAAAAACAAAACGAAAATAACAGTGGTTCAACTTTGTTCAATTATTTTTTGAATGTCGAAACTGGAATATTCATTAGTCTTATGTAGAGATTCAATAGCCTAGGTGCATTATATGAGAAGCTGCCCTCAAACTTTTTTGTTAAGTGCTGAGAAATTGTAAAATTATTAACCCTGACATTAACATTGTGTACGGAGGTTCTCCTTATCAATAAAGTGTGTAGGTAACTTGGAATTTTGGCGGAGAGTAATTTGTACAGAAAAGATAGAAATAAATATGTAAGTAAGTAATTTATTCATTCAGATAAGATACAGGTCGTCCTCAGCAACGAGGTACAAATTAGGTGTATTTCTGTTGAGTCTAATGCGATTGATGCTACCTAAGCAAGCTTGTATTGTAGCGAGCAACCAAATAGACACAACAGAACAGATAACATATATTTATATTAAACTTAGATCCTTAAAGAAGGGAGAGAAGAGTATAAAGATGAAAATAGAGAGGAAGATAGAAAGAAATGTAGATACGGACAACGCATGTAGCAGTGGTTTATAATAAGTTCCAGCCCATACCTTATATGGATTATCTATCGAGTATATTTTCAAACCTTTTATAATTATTTTTTATGAATGTCTTCAATTCTCTTTTCAGTTTAAATTTACTGTGGATTTGTTTTAATTGTAAAGGTAATGCATTATATAGTTTGGGTCCTAAATATGATACAAATTTATGGTTTTGGGTGAGTCTACATCTTGGCACATGTAAAGTCAGATCTTCACATATCCGAGTATTATAGGGATGCTGAATAGTTGTACTTGGAGAGCTGGCAGTCCATAATATAGAGTTGAATACGTACAGTTTTCTTACACTTAACAACCCACTTTCATTGTAGAGCAATTCTGTAGAATGTCACCTGTTTTTCCCCAACATAATTTTCAACAGAGTATTTTGGATTACTTCTAGGTTCTTTATAGAGGACTTGAATGTTCCACCCCACACTATAATACAATAACGCATTATGGACTCAGCCAAAGCATCATAAACTTTCAGCATTAATCCCCTACTCACTATATTTCTGAGCTGGTAGAATTTGTAGATGAGTTTACGTAATCTGACAACAGTACAATCAATATGATATTTCCATCGAAGGCATTGATCCACAAGTACACCCAAGTATTTCATTGTGTTTGTTTTGTTTATGAAAGAGCAGCCACATGATGGTTTGTGTATTTTTATGACATTAGCTATCGGTTGGTCTCTGCTTGTTGGCGAGAATGCGATATATTTCGTTTTTTCAACGTTGACACTCAGTAAGTTATCACTTAGCCAGTCAAAAATCGTCCTGATACCTGTTTCAGACAGAGTTTGTACTTCGTCCCAAGTATTTCCGATAAATATAATTGCTGTGTCGTCAGCGAATGATGTTATTTTACCCTTAAAATCTGCAATATTAAAAATATCATTGATATACAACAAAAACAGTATTGGCCCCAATACCGTTCCTCGCAGCACCCCTGGTTACTGGTAAGGGATCACTTACTGAGTCGTTGATTTTCACGACTTGCAATCTATTGCTCAAATAATCTTCAAAATATCTAAAGCGATGCCTCTTATACCATTGTCAGACAGACGCTGGAGAAGAATGTCATGATCTACGATTCGAATGCTTTGGCCAAGTCCAAAATACAGTAATGCACTTTTCTTGGTTTTGGAAGCAATTGTCAATTTGGTTGATTATCTGATATACCGCTTTTTCAGTTTATTTGTTTCTCTAAAACCAAACTGGGATTCAGAAAGAATATTATTTTCATTGCAGAAGTGTACAACCCTATTTTTAATGCATTTTCAAAGATTTTGTGAAGTTGTTAATAAGTGTTATTGGTCTGTAATTTGTTACATTCTTTTTATCGCCCGTTTGAAAATAGGTATCGTAATGGAATCCTTGAATGAAGTGGGAATTTTACCAGTGGAAAATATCAGATTTAGGATGTGGCAGAGCGGTTTTACCAAGAAAGAGTGAAACTTTTGATTAAAAAACTGAAATTCCATCCGGACCGGAAGAAGTGTTATTTTTAGATTTGATATAATATTGATTATTTCATTATTCGTGACTGGGTGAAGAAATAACGAGTTTTGATATTTCTGCGATTTTCTGTAACAGGAGTTGTTGGTTTTTCTATCTTATTTGCCATTTCTTCCCCAATGCCAATGAAGAATTGGTTAAAGTAGTTTGACTTGTCTATATCATCTGGGAGTTTTTTTCCATGGTGTCCCATGATTTCGTATTTAGTATCATTTTTTTTCTACTGTTATTTGTTATTTCATTAATGTTTTGCCAAATTTTTTTTGAGTTGTTACCAGCTTCTCGTAATCTATTTTCGTAATAATTGATTTTAGTTTCTCTCAGAAGATTCGTTAAAAAGTTCCTGTAATTTTTGTATTCAACCTCTCTTTCCTGGTTTGTTTAACCTTAAGATCTTTTTTAAGTTTATCTCTGTACTTAATAGAAGTGAGAAGGCCGTCTGTCATCCATGGTTTTATTTTTTTTAATTTCACAGTTATTATTTTAGATTCCGTACAAATCTCAATATGATTGAGTAACCTACCAGTTAGTTCGTTGAAAGCATTTTCTGGATCAGTGAATGCAAGTACCGATTCCCACTCTTCCTTCTTTATTCGTTTTGTAAGCTTATTATAATTTATTGTTTTATTTAATCGATTTGAATCATACTGATTATTCGTTTTCAGTTTGTTATTTGATTTAAGAGATAAAAATGTCATATAATGGTCTGTTATACCACATTTGACGATAAAAGGAGTAATTTTCGTATGTTCAGTTGAATTTTTGGACAGTTTTACATAAGCGTGGTCAATTATGCTAGAGGAATCACCTACTTCTCTTGTTGGTTTGTTTATGTATGAAAAAAATCCCAGTTCAGCCATATTACATATGTAGTTAATAACTTGAGTGTCTGATGTGTTTAGAATATTGATATTTATGTCAGCCTCTTTTTGTGAGTGAGATAGGAGTTAATTTCATGTAAGTACATTTCCAAGTTTGTTGAGGGTGGGCGATATGAAGCAGTCAATAAAATTGATTTGTTATCTATACAAAAAGAAATCTCTAACAGGTTGCTTTCGCTCATATGTTTTACAGAACTACAGTAGTTAATATCCTTCTTGATGTACACTACCAGTCCGTCATTTTGGTTATATCGCGATTCATTGTATATCAGATCAAAATAGGGAATTGAGTATTTCTGGATGTCATCAATCGTCCAAGTTTCAGATAGTATTATTATATCAACGTTTTTCGGGTTCACCGATTCAATATACAGGAAAAACTCATCCACATTTTTTTTTAAGCTCCTAATGTTCAGATGGAAGATATTGAAGATATACTCACCGGTGAATCGTTCTACGTTCTCATCCAAACTGCTACATACGATTGTATCCATCTCTTCATATTCTTCTATATTGTTTAAGAAATCCAACATTTTTGTCTTATTTTTGTATGAAGTTAGAGAGAAAAAGGAAAGGAAAGTTTGTAAAAAGATACACAAGAAATCAGGTAAGTTCAAGAAATAGGTAATATAAGTATATCAGATCTAAATGTAAAAAAGAAAAACAATTGCTCTTAGCCATAAAATAATGAATGAAAATGATATATTATTCAAAGAAAGAGCAAAAATTAAAGAGCATATGATAATATGGACAATTTTATCAGAAATAATGTTAGTGTATTAACTGTTCTCGGTACATCCCCAAGTCCGTCATTGAGTTAATCTTGATTCTTCTTCCGTCTTTGTTGATGAATAATTGTCCATTGAAGGACCACGAGTTTTTGACACCAACCACTATTTTCGCCTCCATTAGCAAAGATCTTCTGAGCTTCGTTAGGTCTTCAGCTATATAAATTTTCGTTCCCTTGAAGTTTTTTCCACATTTAATAATTTCACGCTTCAATGCAGTATTGGAGAGTTTCACAATCGTAGGTCTTGGTTTGTTAACTTCAGCTTTGCCAATTCGGTATGCATCTTTTATATCAGAATTTACCATTGAATTTAGTAATTCCAACAGTTTGATATCAAGATGTTCCCCTTTTTCTTCCGGTACCCCTATAAACAGATATTTTTTATTTTACCTCGTTGTTGAATATCATCAAATCCTTGTTCTAGGTGAATCACTTTTTGTTCCAAATCGTGCACCTTACTGTTTTGCGTTTTTACTTCCTCTTCGAGACTCCTGATTTTTTGTTCTATAACCCTATTGTTAATCTGATGAACTGTGGTGTTAAGTGGTCCCTATATGGGATATTGCATGCAAATCTAAAACAGGCGTTTTGTATTTTCTGAAGTTTTTCCCGAAAAAATAGTAATAAACCATGCAGCAGTAATCAATATGCGGAAATATTAGTGATTTCAGTTACAGATACACCTTTCTTCTAACCTTTTTTAAATCCTCCAATTAGCTTTCAAATCATAACGAGCTTTTATCCTGTCATTTGCCAAAATCAACCTATTCCAAGCTGTTTCGTGGATTTTCAACAAGCTGTCCCTCAGTTAATCTGCATAGTTCCACACTTCTACCTCTTGGTTGCTTGGTGATCTTAACATCAAATCACAGGGCAATTGAAATTCCTTTCCAAAAATAATGCTAGCCGGGGTAAGCTTGGTTGAATCACAGACAGCTGCTCTATATGCCTTCAAAAATACTGTGAAACATGTTTGTCCCAGTCCATTTCATAACCTTGAGGGTGAAGCGTAGTAAATCTGATCTTGTTGGTACCCATCTGCTCATAACCTTTCTTAAATAACTTTAACTCAAAATTCCTTTCATGGTCGGAATGAACTTCGTCGGAACTCCAAATCTTGAAACATGTTGTCTACCAATGAGCTGGAATATCATAGGCTTCTGGCAGGTTGGTTGCTTTTAGCCGTTGTCTCAGTGCTTAGCTTGCTGCTCGTAACTCACTGCATTTACGCGGGTTCGGGCGGTGGAATGACGGGTAAACATAACCATCGGGTGTTTGTTTCCACATAGCACTGCTAGATATGGAAATAACAAGATCATACGTGGTTTTGCTATTTCCTAACGGAACTTCACCCCAACATAGGTACCAGGAAGTACATCGTGGAGGGTGGGACCTGTTCTCCGGTGTTCGGGGGGCGACTGGATATCATCTCCGGAGCAGAACGCGATTTTAGCTGGTAATTACGTGGGGGCTTGCCTTAACCGGCTGGCCGAGAACTACAATAAAAATCTCCCCAAGGTCAAGGTGGAACAGCATAAGCCAAAGATTGCATGACTAGTTACGATTATGCAAACTTCGGGGTATCTGGCGCCACCTTTCACGTCGCGTATATAGCTCGATGATGGTAGTGCGCCACTTGTTGCGTGATGAAGAGAGAAAGCGCGGGATGAATGGGTGGGAGAGAGATGGAGAGTGTGACGAGGATGCAGGGCCACCGTACTGCGAGAATCAGCCACGGGCGTATCGTCAGGACCCTCCACGTGGCTGACGCTCATAGAAAAAAAACATGGCCGACGCTTATAGAAAAAAACATGGCCGTCTGTCATTAGAAAGAAAAAACATGGCCGCCTGTCCTTTTCTCTTGATCACCTTCTGCAGGAGACAGATGGATTTGAAGTTTTCTGTATTCCTCTTCGTAGAATGCTCCTTGAATTGATGTGCCTAGTGTATCTTCCAGCAGATAGGTGGCAAGATTGGTTATTTCGACTTTGATGATTTTGAATAATTCCGTTGTCCAAGTGGAAGTGTAACCCTTTTCAAATAGGTATTTTGATTTTGAGATGCGTACTACGTCGCCGACTTTTAATGTTTGTGGTCCAGCCATCTTCAGATGACTAAATGTTTCACATAGAACTTTCTTTTCGTTGGATTTGTCAATTTGGTTCGGTTTGAAACTGGTTGTACCATGCACAGTATCATTGTAGGATGTTGTTATTTCAGGTAATATTTTCAACCAATTGTAAGAGCCTTTCTTTCAACGTTTTATTACACGTTCTGCCATGGCAGCTTTTTTAATGCTGAATGTGTTGTAATGATTGATTTGATGCATTTTCATGAGACTTTGAAATTTTCCATTATAAAATTCTTTTTTTATCAGTCTGCAAATTTTTCAGACATCTTTTTGTATGTGTCAAAATTTCTTCAAATGCCTTAGTTACTTCTGTGCCAGTTTTGGTTTTCAACGGTTGAGTCCACATGAATTCTGAAAAACAATCGATTACAACGAGAATGAGTTTAAAATTTCGATTTTGACGAGCGTACTGTCTCATTTGGGCCAAGTCTATTTGCCATAAATCATCCAAACCTTTGACGATGGTACGACGTCGAGAATAATTCTTTCAAGCAGATCGATGTAATCCCAACACCAACTGAGTCTTTTCAGAGGAGAAGGAAGTACCTAGGGTACGATGTCGAGACGTCTTTCGAGCTGGCTGAATCTATCTGGAGGACGTCATTGTATGAGTAGTAATGTGAAAAGGGCTGCAATATAAATGAAACGACACACACATTCAGAAACCATTTATTTCTACATGAGTACAATCAAGTGGTAGATTTTTTCAAGTCATTATATATTTTAACGAATTTCTTGATATCCTCATCCAATAACGATACTTTATGGGCAAGATCATCAAGGTTTCGTTTTTGACTCGCTTACATAGTTTTTAATCCACCGCCATCACTTTTCGAAATATGTGTTCGCTTTCCATTGGAACTACGTCCAAACTTGTCGACAGTCATTGTGAAAATGTGTTATGTACATAGGAAAGCGACGTATTTATTGAATAATAATAATAATAATATTGATTGTCGTCATTGGACATTGACATGGTCACAGTTTCAATATAAAATTAAATTAAAATACAATAAAATATATTAAGTACAGATGCTCAATATCAAGTCAGGAGAATTTCAACATTATATAAACATTCTTGTTTATAGTTAAAATTAAATAAGGTAAGTTAAAAGCCTCTGTAACACGTCATTAGAGGGTACCCTTAACATATACATTATTGAGATTAAGCATTCTTGTATGTATATCATAAGTAAAGTAGGTTAAGAAATTCAATATCATGAAAGGGACACATAACACATACATTCAAACATAAATACATTTTTAATATCAGGTGAGGCCGAGAACAGAATAGAAGCAGTGCTCCAGTAAGTATGCCTTGACTTTATATTTAAATGAATTTATACAATTAATTGATTTGAGGTCTCTAGGTAGGAAATTGAAGATTTGTATTCCTTTATATTCTGCCCCCCTTTCAAATGATGCTGAATTGTGCATTGGAATTCTCAAATTACTATCAATTTCAACACCAAGGAATTTAGTGTCGGAACGCACTGGAACTGATTTTTCCCGAGTTTTATTAAAACATTACTGAACTGCAATGACACTGTTTCTTTTGTATTTAAGCAAATATTGTTATTGTCACACCAGGTCAACATTTCCTGTGTCACTTTCGTTGTCATTTCGGAAAGGTTTTCGAGATTTTTTTCCATGACTAAACATGATGTGTCATCGGCATATTGGAAAACAACTGGAGTTGATAAGCAGTCTGGTAGGTCATTTACATACATTATGAATAGTAGGGGTCCAAGGATAGATCCTTGAGGAACACCAGTGTTAATATTTCTAATAGGGGAGTTAAATACTTGAATTCTACCGTCGATTTCAAACCGTAACGTAACTTGTTGGGTTCTTCCCGTCAGGAGGGATTTGAGAAGCTGCAGAGGTATACCTCTGATGCCAAGGCATTCGAGTTTTTTCAAGAGAATATCATGATCCAGGGAATCAAAAGCCTTTGAGAGATCGAAGTATATACCAGCTAAGAGCTCTTCTTTATCGATACGATCAACTAGGTATTTGAGTGAATGGTAAATGGCCTTTTCTGATGACTCCCCTGATAGAAATCCGTGTTGACACGAGTTGAGAACGTCGTGTTCCTTCAGAAAATCAAGTGGTCTTATATATATATATATATATATATATATATATATATATATATATATGTCTCTTAAGGACCTTTGAAAACACTGGCAACAGTGATATAGGTCTGTAGTTTGAAAAGTCATTTTTTGGACCATTTTTATAAACTTTCGAGGCTATCAGCAACTTCAATCGTTCGCACAATTCGTTCGGATCATCCCAGTAAATATATTCTAGGGGTTTGCTATTGAAAGTCATCATGGAAGACACTTGCCAGTGGTAGGCTGTATTTCCACCTTTGATTACCGCTCAGATTTCCTGCTGAATTCAGATGAGCCTCCGTCAATTCAAAAAGAGTTTTATAGGCATTCAAATCATCTGGATTGTAATTGGGTTCATCATAGAATATAAGCTGATAGAGTCCTGGAGTTCCTTTCAAATACACTCCCTGCGTTACGATGTTGTTATTTTTATCGAAATCGATTAATTGTTTGCCGCGTATCCATTTCGAAGAACTTTCATCAAAAACAGGTCCATATACTTTATCGATTTTATCGTCTTTGCTTCTGTGTTCGGAGATGTATTTTTGTGACATGACTGGATATGGATCCTTCCCTCGATGTTTCCGCATCATCGAAAATGCTTTCATCACTATCATCTTGTGTTTCAACAATAGGTAGAAATTGTTTCTGGTAGTTCTTCTCCTTCTTCTTTGAGTGCCGCTTCCTCCTTCTTGATACGTTTGAGGTGAGTAGGGCGTCGAAGGATCTTTGATGACTTTACAATATCTTAGAGAGGTTTGGACAGAGGTTCTAAAAGTTTATTTATAGATGCATCTTCATCAGATTTACCCAATTTGAAAACTAGGTGTTTTTTTCTAATCTCCTTTGATAATAAGGTTATTTTATTTTTCAGAATGACGTCAACTACTTTGCTGAGCATGTTTATTGATGGTATAGTAATCTTTACACACGCATATATATTTATCGAAACCTTGTCGATATCTGCCAGCATTCAAATCGCAATCCTTGACAAAAACGAATGTCCCATACTTTTCACGCCAACATTCGACACACCTACATTTGAACTCCTTGAATGACATGTCAGGTGAAACATGTCCATCGAATACGTGTTTCATGTTGATTTCGTCCTGCTTGAACAACACAATCAAATTGCAATTGTCTCGAATCGGTTGTTTGGGTATTTTCGAGTAAGTTTGACCTAGATACATAGCGCCGATGTCCTTGTGTGCGCAGATTTATTTATTTATTTATTTATCAACGGACAAGCCAATTATACCATTACAAAAAGATTGTACAAAGTATACATTTTACGGATGACTAAGATTATTGAAAAGGGAAACATTCTCAATTGAATATTGATAGAAAGATTTTTCTTATTAAAAACCCATTAAAATATTTTTTTTCCTTTTCAACATGAATACCCCACAAGAGGTTATCTTGACGATGGAAGATAGTGACTAAAGTTTATCTTTCAGTCGCAGATGATTCCACATCTGATTTTATGAACATCCTGTTTATATTTTCAACAAATCAAACTAAGATTATGTTAAAACTAAAAATTAAAACTATTACAATTTTTTAACTGCTTTTCTAAAGGATGGTAAAGATGAACCGAACAGCTCAAGCTTGTTGTTGTGAGTGTTTGCTGACTTCAGTATTCTGTTAAGGGATTCGTTTTGACCATAATTTGTTCTACAAAAAGGGATCTTGAATAAGGAATTTTCTGCTGACCATCACAAGCCACGTCATCGAATATGAATATGGAATCGAGTTTGGCTTCATGAGGGCTCATAATTTCCTCGTTTTCCATTTCTGTTATAAAACTTTTCTCCTGGAACTTTTACGAAACTTTATTGCACATTAGTTCGACCATCTATTGTTTGGTCACCAAGTTATACCGTTCATAGCAATTCAATAAAAAGGGTTCAAATTAAATTTTTGAGAATTTATTCATATCATAAAAATCAATATACAGAGCACAATACTAAGGCAGACTTGCCCTTAGTAACCGCAGAAGAATTTTGGATCAGATGTTTCTCTTTAAACTAGTCAATGGAAGTATTGATTGTCCACAATTACTGAGCCAGTTAAATCTGAATGCTGTATCAAGAACACGTAATCCTCCTTTGTTCAGAATTCCATTCCATACAACTAACTATGGAATGGACAGTCCTTTGACCAGATTGCAAAGAGACTAGAATGATATACAAGATACTGTTGATCTATTTTCACAAACACATGCAAACTTCAAGATTTTGATCTCATTTTATTCTTTTTGTCCTGTCACATAACTTTGCGATGTTTTATTTTAAATTTTCAATATTAACTTTGCGTTGTTTTTTTTTAATTTTTAATATTACCCTTTTTAATAAATATGTATTATAATAAGTAGTGTATACAATTGGAGTTATCCGTTGAAATAAATAAATAAATAAAATCTTCCCAGATCTTTTTAACATAACGTAGTGATTGATTGAAAATAATAAGAAAATTGGAATTTGTTCTGTTTACTTGTACGTCCACTTTACTATAACACCGAGTTAAATAAATACATGAAATATTTTTGGGTCTAGATCTAACAAAATAATCCTTGATTTTTTGCTGTTTTTCCAAAATGCAGTCATCAAAAATAACTAGACTGTACGGCTTACATTCATCTATAGGAATGACGTATCATATTTTCCAAACAGAGCGGTGTATCGCACTTTGAGTGGGTAGAGAGTGTTTATACAACCTTCCTTCTTCAGTTTCTGAAGGCATAATGAAGAAGACCCATCAACATTTTTCGAGGCATTTAACAATTATAATTTCAAGGAAGCAAAATCAACAAATTCCCAACAAAGCAAAGGACTTGAAGGAGTTGCCATATGCAAATGAAGATGACATTGTAATAACACTATTACCCTCAAGCAGTTGAAAGTGAAAACTATGAATATGAGGAATGAATATCATTCCCCTCTAATTTTTACAAGATGAAAAAAAAAAAATTAAAAAAAAAAAATTAAAAAAAAAAAAAAAAAAAAAATTACCCTCAAGCAGTTGAAAGTGTCTACAAAGAATCTGAGGAATGAGTTTTATATTCCCATCTCTAAATTTTACAAGATGAAAAAAGAACCATTGTAAAATTTGTTGAAAGAAACAATAAACAAATTCAATGAAATACAAGAGAAGCGTAAAAAAGGCGATGTCCGAATAATGAGAGCAAATGGGGCGTGGAATAATCTCATTGTAGATTATGATGTTTTTTGTGATTTTGTTATTCATGATTTAATAAAATTTCTATATTACATTCTTGAACCAATATATGATTTAATCAAGAAAGAGCTTACATGAAAGAAGTCTACGAAAGTTCAGATAGTTGTTGTTGTTCAGTATCATGAATGAAATTTAACAGGTGACGTCATAGATTTTAATAAACAGCACTTTCAATCTGAAGTGCAACAAATCGTCGGCTCACATGAAGATATTATAAATGGTGCTTTGATTGAAGCCAAAAATGAAATAGTAGCAAAATGTGTGCTTTCACAGCAAGGAATACAAAATATAGGTTAGATAGTTATTATTCAATCTGATAAATACAACCTATTGCAAGGGGGGACTTTTGTAAAATTACCAAACTTCATTCATAACAAAAAGTGTTGCATTAATGTTAGAAATGAAAAGACAAATACATTCAAATGTTTAAAACAAGAACATTTGAGGTGTTTCAATATGCCTTGGAAAGTATGTTGAATCCTGTTGAGAAAAACACTGATCGCCCATCCTGTTATGACATTGAAAAATATGAAAGCCTGAATATGACCTATCTTGTTGAGCTAGTCACAAAAAATGTTGAAATGTATGAACATTTTCTGAACACATCTATCAACATTTACGAATTTTCTGATACAACAATCGAACTGTTCTATAAGAGTGACAACCTTAAATGGGATAGGCATGTTAATTTACTGTTATATCAAAATCATGTAGTGAGGATAAAGAAAATAGGTGCCCTATGAAGTGGGCAAATTCATAATAGAGACAAACTGATGCATATCTCTGAATGAATTAAAAACTGAAATTTCAAATAGCATGTCAAAACTCCAGAAGTGGTACAGAATTAATAATTTGAAACTAAATGAAAATCAAAATATAATTTTTTTCTGATACAACACAAAGTACTGGTAATAATGTAAAGCTACTTGAAATTACTTTCGACGATAAATTAAATTAGACTGCACACATGGACTCTACGAGTATTAAGCTCTCCAGCGCCATATTTGTAAAACGCAACCTAAAAATGCTATTCTCAATTGATACTTTGAAAACTTGCTACCATGCACTACTCCATAGCCACATAAGTTATGGAATAACCGTTTGGGGTAACTTATACAGTGCAAAGTTTGAAAAGAAGGAAAAATTGGAGGAACATATGAAAGTGTGCATTCATGAAAAGATAATAATAAAAATGCCACCCCTTCACAATTACTCTTGATTTTGAATGTACACTAGAGAAAGGTTATAATTTTGTAACCGCTACAATAAGACATATTTACAATCCTGTGCCAAATAGTTTCTGCTTTCATACTGTTGATGGTATAAAACTAATTAGAAATGAGGCTTGGGATCCTAATGAAATAATTTAACGAGGCACTAATTTTTTATGGAAAACAGTATACAGAGATTCGAAAACAAAACAAGAAAATAGAGTGGACTATTTGTAATAAGCATTTTGATAATGAGGAGAAGGTGGCCGACCATGACCACATCACAGGACAATTCAGAGGGGCAGGGAGGATCAAAATATTTGGTTATTTTTAAATTGTAAACAGTTGTTAGCAATTGAACTTCATTAGTCTTATTGACTTCAATTGGTCTCATTTTAATTGTCCTGTAATATGTATTGTTATAAATTTTAATGATGTTTGGTAGATCTGTTACCAAGCTAATATTTTTATACAAAATTGGCTCTAATTTTTCTCCCAGAGTTCTGTTGAATCTTTCAACAATAGAAGCTTTATTTTCATCACCGGTGCTCTATATTTTGATGTCATATTTATCCAACACACGTTTGGGATCCTTGTTGTAAAATACCTTACCCTTGTATACATGTAATAATTTTGGTTTCTTTTTCTGAAATATATTTTCCATGGCATTTGCAACTTCAAGTCCTGATTTTGTTTTCAAGGGTATTCCCCATGCATATTTCGAGAATGTGTCGATTACATTCAAAATATATTTATACCCGCCATTGGCTCTCAATAATTTTTGGTGAGTATTAACAACTGGTTCACGTTTTGTCTTCAAGTTATATGTGTGATTTTCCACTTTTCCTTTTGGTCTATAAAATGAGTATAAATCGGCTTGCCATCAATCCCCTTTTGAATATATTTCCTGGTGGGAAAAAATTTTCTAGCTGGATTGAACAATTCTTCTACTTCCATATCCTCTGGCGATTTTGAGATATTATTTTTAACAGATGAACTAACCTTACAAGTTGATATTCTTCTCCACCCATTCTTTTTGATGAAATTGGGAATCCCCCCTTTTGTTTGTGCTTTACACTTTCTACAGTAATCCATTTATAAAAAAAAAGAAAATTCTTTGATAGTACGTTGTTTCTCGAATCACTCATATTTTGTGGTTGTCTTGTAAAATCAATCACGAAGAAGGGTCTTGCATCTTTGAACTAATTTGGCTTGACATATATCAGGGGCAATTCATTATGCGTTTTGACAAACACTTTCTTGTAGTGGGTTAGAATATCATATGTAATGGTGTATTTTTCCTTATCCCAATCAAAATCCAACAGTTCCTCAGTATATCTTCTTCCATTAACTTCAATCCCAAGATTCTTTACTTTACTGTGATCAAATGTACTACCATTTTTATGTTGGTCATGGTTGGATTCTTTATCTGTCTGAAAAGCTACAATTCCAAATAATGGATTATTTACGTTTCTATGTTGGTAAAATCTAAATTGAGGGTTTTTCCGTTTTTTTGTTGGATGCATTGCCATGATCTGAAGTTGAAGATGTACTGATTTTTTTCTGACAGTTCCTTTAATTCATTAATGAGCTGTATTTTTGCCATATCATCATATGTTATAACTGGCATATGAATAAGAAATTCTTCGATGACTATTTTTGCTCTTGGATCATCTGTTTTTTTGTGAATGTCCTGGTCATCATCATTTCGAGTGAAAATTATTTCAAAGCCCCCTTTGAATATTGGATTTTTAACATCTTTGAAGAACCCCAAACCAAAATTGGATAAGTTACCAACAACAGAGAAAGATTTTACCTATAGTTTGATTGAAACCTTGAATTAATAGTAGGTCCTTTTCCATCTAGAGAGTAAGATGTAGTTCCTTTGATTAAACTAGCAACACCAACATTTTCGATTTGGTTGATCAATTTATTATGTTTCCTCACTTCTATTTCAGAAAATAGAAACGCAGGAAAATCGTCAACGAGTTCTACGGTATTATCGTTCTTTAAATCTTTCCCGTCGTCTTCTTTAACCACCTTGCGGGATAGGCAGTATTGGAATTGTGCTCCAATAAGATTATCTCCCACATCAATTTTGAAAACAGTTTTATTGTTAACTATGTTTAAGTTCAAAATCGATATCGGTTGGAAATTCTGATATCCATTTTTTATGATATTCGTTGAATATCTTTCGAAAATGTTCTTCAGTTATATTACGGAGATTTTTTTTTGGGAACCACATCTGGAATCGATTTTTTTCCAGTGTTCTTGGATTACAGAAACTTTACACCCAATACAAAAAATTATTTTACAAAGTTTTAACTTTAATCTCTGATGTTTTTGAAATGCAAGCTTTTGTTTGATTTTTTGCGAACCACGTCTGGAATCAACATTTTTCTGTGAATTTGTGTAAGATTTTTTTTCTAATGTTTTACTGATAAAAATTTTGGCGCGAAATTTTATTTTTGAAATTTACAAGTGAAGATTATAGTAGGATTTTTGTTATTTTTCTGTTTATTTTTAACAGAAAGTTATCAGGAAATTTTGTAGTCATGTTTATCTTAATTTATGACTAAAGATTAAACAGGAAATTTACGACCGGTAACAAAAAAAATTTATTGAATTTTTCAAAGTTTCAGCTTTAATCTTCTGTTTTTTTTTTCTGTTTATTTTTAACATAAAACAAAATGAACAGAAAAATTTTCTGTCAAATTCTAGTAAAATAATATGAGCTAAAACCGGCGGATTACATACCACTATGGAAATATAAAAATATCTCCTCTAAGTTATTTCCGCCGCAGAAGAGACCATGTAGATCAAAGAAGTATACAGAGAAAAATATAATAACCACTCAAGTGAACGACATAAATGATGTACAGTATGCAGATTCTGATCAGGCTATGGAGATCGTTCAACAAGAAAAAACGTTGCCCATCGAGAACTTGGACTATGTGAGCGAAGGCCCTAAACGTAGAAATAAACATGGTGAATTACTACCAAACTCCTTCCGAGCCGTCATCTCGGGCCCGAACGGATGCGAAAAGACAAATATGGCGTTATCAATACTATTCAGTTTGAATGGCGCGGTATTTGAAAACGTTTACGTCTACTCAAAGTCGCTGTATCAACCAAAGTACCAACTGCTTCAAAAAGTGTTGGAGGAAGTCGAAGAAGTCGGTTATTTTCCGTTCCGAGAAAACGAGGGAATTATGAGCCCTCATGAAGCCAAACCATATTGGATATTCATATTCGATTATGTCGCAGAAAATTCAAGAATATTATCTAATGTGCAGACACAAGGTCATCGACGCCATGTATCTAGGTCAAACTTACTCGAAAATACCCTAACAACTGATTTGAGACAATTGCAATTTGATTGTGTTGTTCAAGCAGGACGAAATCAATATGAAACATGTATTCGATGAACACGTTTCACCCGACATGTCATTCGAAGATTTCAAACGTATGTGTGCCGAATGTTGGCGCGAAAAGTATGGGACATTCGTAATTGTCAAGGATTGCGATTTGAATGCTGGCATATATCGACGATAAATATATAGGGTGTTAGTGAATAAATGCGACAAACTTCACGGGGTGATTCTGCATGAAAAAATAATGACAGTTTGCTATATAACTTTTGTCCTCAAATGCTTCGTTTTCTGAAATACAGGGTGTTAAAGTTTTTCTTAAAAACTGACTATTTATTTATTGCTCTGAAACCGGTCGAGATATGCAAATGAAATTTGGCGAGTTTTAAGAGGTAGTTATTGCGCATTTTTTGACATGCAATTAAGAATGTTATATATATATAATTCCTTTATTTAGTTATGAACTAATACAAATGATCATTTAACGAATACACATTAAATTTGGTCATATAAAATAAAACTAATAATAGACATGTCACTCATAAAACTACACATTAAAATTTGGTCAAATAAAATAAAGTAAAACCAATACAGCCATTCCACTCATAAAAACTACACATTAAAATCAGTTGAAGAGAAGGGAGAAACATAAGTATACCTGTGCAGAATATTGAAATAGAATTACTAAGAGAAATTCTTTTTTCAAGCTCCAGCACTAGGGGAGTGAAGAAAAATTTTTAAGTTCTGTTTGAACTTGTTCAAGGAATCTGAGGATTTGATTTCTAGGGGCAGCTGATTAAATCTCTTCAGGCCTTTGAAAAATACAGAAGTTTGTGTATGACTCTTTGTCACCAGTGGAATGTGGAAATCATTTCGTGATCTTGTATTGTGGGTATGCACATCAGAATTGTAATTGACAATATTTCTCAAATAGCTTGGAGCAGTACCTGATTTAATCTTAAATATAAATATTAGAGTATTATACTCAAAGAAGTCATCTATTGACAACCACTGCATTTCCTTTAACATATGCCCAATGTGTGTTCTCTTTGAGCATGTGAGTATGATTCTCATAGCTCGATTTTGAAGTGTTCATCATTGGCGCGCATACGAGTAATGATCTCAATTTTTTTAAAGAGAAAAATGGTACGCCACTGAGATATCTCGAATTAAAAATTATTTTTGAATTCCTCGTTCAATTTGTGACAAAAAATCTCAATTGCCTTTTTTTTGTATGGGCACAGTTTTTATGCAAAAAAATAAAAGATCTTAACCCGTATTTGTGATCACTTTAATACATTATCTAGTAGCGATGCTAGTAGGCTACTGTCAACATTCTGTTAAATACGAATATTTCAACAAAATGTCAAATTAGCGTTTCTTCATTTTTAAGCTTTTGGTATAACATTAATAATAATAATAATAATAATCATTTATTGCCCAACAGGTAAAACCCAATTACAGGACATAATTAAATACATCAGTACTGTTAAGTAGTAGATAATTAACAAGTAATATTAATTTCAAATGTGACATGTGATACAATATTAATATATAAAAAAAGAAAAAACAAAGTGTAAATTACACTAGTGAGACGAAAAATCACTAAACTAATATAAACTAATTAATGATAATGAACGGTAATGAACGGTAATAAACGGTAAAAGTGATGCTACGTAATTTCTTGCGGTAAAAAAAAACAACAAAAACAGATTAACTATAGTCAATTCCATATTTCCATTGCTACTTTTTTCATATGCTTCACAGAACAAGTATTGATATCGCAAAAGCTGCATATGGAGCTGTAATTATCACACATATACCCAATTGGAGAATGCAAGATTAAATTTGTTCGCGCTGTGGAGCAGTAAAATGTGAGATTCAGCCGTGAATGAGCCCTTGGTACCCTAAAGTTCAGTTCTGATAAAAGCAAACTGCAATCAATTAGGCCGTGTAGCAGTTTATGAAGAAAAGTTATTGACGCACATTTTCTCCTTTTTTCTAATGAAATGAATTGAAAGTGGTCAAGAAGGTTGTTATGGTCAGAGCCCCTAGCTGGATAGATACCACAATTTTTGAAGTACATGAATTTCAAGAACTTTCTTTGTACTTTTTCGATTGTGTACTCATGACAAACATAGTAGAGGCTCCAAATGGCTGAGCAGTATTCAAGTTTGGATCTTACATATGAGAAGTATATTATTTTCAGGGCATTAACATTTGTAAAGTTCTGACAGTTTCTTATGATAAATCCTAACATTTTAGTGGCTTCGGAAGCTTTTTTATTCATGTGATTGGCAAAAGCCATTTCAGAGTCAAAGAATACACCTAGATCTTTAGTCTCATTACAACGGGTCAACAAACTACCTTGAATATTGTATGGATGTTCAGTATATGTGTGTTTTCTTGTATATGACATCGCTTTACATTTATCAATATTCAAATGCAGGTTATTAATTTCACACCAAGCCTGTACATTATCTATGTCTTCCTGAAGTTTTATGCAATCATCCACATTTTGTTTAGAACTTACTATTTTCAGATCGTCAGCAAAAAAAAGCTTCATAGAGTTTATTTGTGAGTTTAAATCATTAATAAAGATTAAAAACAACAATGGTCCCAAGTTCGACCCTTGGGGTACACCAGACGTAGAAATTATTGTGTTTGATTTGAATCCATTGTAGTGAACTATTTGGTTTCGGTTAAGAAGGTATGATTCAAAGAAACTCAGTAGTTTTTGACTAAGGCCAACGACATCCAGTTTAGAAAGTAAGATGCTATGATCAATTTTGTCAAAGGCCTTAGAAAAATCCGTGTATATCACATCCACCTGTCCCTGTTTATCTAATGCTGAGCACACATAATGGGAAAACACTGCTAGATTTGATGCCGTGCTGCGGTGGCTCATGAAACCATGTTGAGAATCGCTAATTTGATTGTGAGTTGACAAGTAAATGTGTTTATACAGAATAATTTCAAACGCCTTTGCGAGGTTAGAGATTATCGAGATTGCTCTGTAGTTTGTTATGGCCGAAACATCCCCGTTCTTCAAAATTGGGCAGATTTTGGCAAGTTTCCAAACATCAGGAAACGTTGCTGTTTCTAACGATAGGTTATAGATGAAGCAGAGAGGAGCAGCTAAAATTGAGCTACAATCTTTCACTATGAAAGATGGTATAGAGTCGAAACCAGCAGTCATTTTATTCTTGAGTTTTTTTATCGCTTCTCTCACTTCATCCTCAGAAATGTTTGTGATATTGATAGTTTCTCTGTTATTTACCAATTCTGAACGATCAATTGGATTTGGATTGATAGGAAGATACACACTGCTGAAGAACTCAGCAAACGCATTAACTATATCTTGAGGGCTCTCTAGTTCTTGATTGTCATAATTCATTTTCCAGGAATTCTTGATTTTTGTTTTTTTGAGTTAACATATTCCAAAAAAATTTTGGATCATTGTGAATTGTTGACTGTACATTTATTAGGTATATTTCATAGGCTTGCTCAATTTGTGTTTTTATGATGGAACGCAGGTTTCTGTAGTGGTTTAAGTAATATATTGATTTAGTCTTTTTATATTTCTTCAAGATATTGGCTTTTTCACGAATATTTTCTATAATTTCGGCAGAGTACCAAATCGGGTATTTGTGGTTGATTGCTTTGTATAGTGGTATGTGTGTGTCAAAAATGGAGTATATTGTCCATATAATTTACCAACTGCAAGGTTCACGTCTGTGTAAGTGTTCAAAAATGACCAGTCACATTCTTGCAAAGCCAAATACAAAGACGGATAATCTGCTTTCTTGAAGTTATATGTTTTTTGAGAGTTTTCTACTTTGAATGTTTTATATTTTGAAGATATATCAATGTTGATCATTAAGGTTGGATGGTAACGGTCTTCCGTTAGTAGTGGGGCATTATCGTGCAGAATCTCACACTTTACATTTGCAAACACAAGATCTAGTAAACGGTTAGAGGAGTTGAGAATATTATTGAGCTGTTTTAAGTCAAAAAAGTTAGAAAAATTATTCGCCAGTGATGTTTTGGTATCATCATTGGATTTGTTTATGAAGTGTGTTATATTGAAATCGCCTAGCACTACAATGTTTTCGTTGAATACCTCGTGAATTTGTTCAAACATTTCAAAAAACTGTTCATATTGAACTAAGGTAGTATATGGTGGAATGTATATAACAAATAGATAGAAGGAAATGTGACTATATGAACACTTGCAACCTAATATATCTATTGATGGCAGATTGTCTTTGAATATATCCAGGTTAATTTTTTTACTGTTCATAAACTCTTTGCAAGCCAGTAGAACCCCTCCACCAGTTTGAAGATTTGTTTCATGTAACTTACGGTCTGATCTATGAACTATATAACCACCTGGAAACAATTCACTGTTGTTGATGTCATCTTGCAGCCACGTTTCACTCAGAGCAACCACGTCATTTTCCTCTTCCGAAACACAGGCGTAGAATTTTGAAACTTTGTTTCGCATACCTCTCACGTTTTGGTAGTTGCATGAAAATGAATGGGTGAAGTTGGGCTGATTTAGTTTAAAGTGTTGGACACAATTTTTGGTACTCCATTAATGTATTTTATTCTGCAGTTGATGTCACCCTTGTTGTGACGGTCCGCCAACTCACCCTTCACCAAATTGTAATGATCCAATTGCCGTCGTGTTCGGTCGAATGATATGGATATTCTCCCAAATTCGTCATAATTAATGGTAATAAGTAATTAATTTTTCTTTTATAGAAAAGAATGGAAAATTATACAAATGCGGAATTGTCAGACATGCATTTTTTCTATGGTCGAAGTAATGGAAATGGTTGGCAAGCTCGACGATTGTATGCTGAGTTGGGAGGACGTAGGGTACCCCTAGGATAGGTAGGATAGAATTTTCTATTCCTCTATGATTTTCATTTTCAAAATTTTATGTGGCGAAGCACCTGCTTACTTTAATCAGTTTATCACATTCACCAGTGAAATTCACGATTATCCTACGCGAGGCAGTACCAATCTTTATGTTTCTCGTACACGGTATTCCCAATCTATGAACTCCATCTTCCATCGAGGTTTGCTTGAATTTAATAAGCTTCCATTAGAAATTAAGCAGTCTTGTTCGGTGAGAAAATTCAAGGATGTTTTGGTTGAGTATTTGAAATCAAAATAACAGATAAGGTCAACTTGAACAGTGTACCACTTGATATTTACCTTATTACTTACTAGAATAATCTCATAATTTCAATTTGGTTATTATTATTATTATTATTATTATCTTAATTTGGTTATTATTATTATTGTATTTATACCTATATGGTTTATTTGTTTATTTAGTATGTTTCTACTTATTGTTTCCCAATAAACAGTTCTGTTTATTACTAGACAATTCACTTTGTTTGTAATTCGTAATTATTCATAGTTATGTTTAATTATGACTTGGATAAATATATATGTATATTAGGATTCCTATTTCAATAAACAATTTCAATTTTCACACAATATTTGCTCGTCTTCACCAACGTTTGCGCGAAAATGGTACATTTAAGAAACAAACGGCTGACTGCGGGTGCCCTCGAGAAGTACGAACTGTGCAACTAGAAGAAGCAGTCCTCGAGTTAATTGCGGAGACACCTGAAACAAGTACTCGAAAAATTGCCAACATACTGAATGTAAGCAACTTCATTGTATTTAGAATTATTAAAGAACAGCAATTGTATCCGATTCATATTCAACGTGTGCAAGCTCTACTACCCATAGACTTTTTCCGCGCCTAGTTTTTTGCCATTGGATTCTTTATCAAATCGCTCAAATTCCTTATTTTTTAAATGGCGTTTTGGACGACAGTGTATACGAAATGTCCATAACAATCACCTCTGGGCTGAGGAAATTCCACATGGAATCTTTGAAGCTCATTTTCAGCATCAGTTTTCAGTAAATGTATGGCTTGGGGTACTTGATCATTTAATCGGTCCATATTTCCTCCCACAACGACTAACAGGCGAACCTTACCTTAATTTCCTACAGGAAGAGTTACCTGTTCTACTTGGAGAAACTCCTCTACAGCTGAGACAACACTTCTGGTTCATGCATGATGGTGCACCAGTCCATTTTAGCATTATTGTACGTAATTACTTAGATACAGAATATCCAAATCGTTGGATAGGTAGGGGAGATACGGAATATTGGTCTGCTCGATATCCGGAGATTTAAATCCTCTAGATTTTCGCATTTGGGGTTTTCTTAAGTCATTAGTTTATTCCACTTCCGTCGAAAATGTTGAAGACCTGAGGAATCGAATTATAGCCGGCTGTGAGACAATAAGAAATACACCAGGAATATTTGCACGAATACGACAATCAATGAGGCAAAGAGTTTAATCTTGTATCACGTCTGAGGGAGGATTTGAACATTTGTTGTAGCTTTGCGCCTATTTATTTATTAGTGTTATTTTCTGTTATTGTTCTGGTTTAACGTTATTGTATTAGATAGTTCAAGTGAGATTTTTTGTCACAAATTGAAAAAAAGAATTCAAAAATGATTTTTAATTTGAAATATCTTAGTGGCGCACCATTTTTTTCTTTAAAATGCGTGCCAATGATGAACGTAAAATTCTTAATTGCATTTCAAAAAATGCGCAATAACTACCTCTTAAAAAAACTCACCAAATTTCATTTGCATATTTCGACCGGTTTCAGAGCAATAAATAAATAGTCAGTTTTTAAGAAAAACTTTAACACCCCGTATCTCGGAAAACAAAGCATTTGCGAACAAAAGTTATATAGCAAACTGTCATTATTTTTCATGCAGAATCACAACCTGAAGTTTGTTGCACTTATTCACTAACACCCTGTATATGCGTGTGTAAAGATTAGCATACCATCAGTAAATATGAAGCCGCTCAGCCAAAGTAGTTAACATCATTCTAAAAAATGAAATCTTTATATTATCAAAGGAGATTAGAAAAAAACATCTAGCTTACAAATTGGGTAAATCCGAAGAAGATGCATCGACTATAATAGTTTCTCCTTTTCTCCAGTCACATCACAAGAATTGATTGTTATAATGAATGAAATGGGGAGCAAGAGAAGCTCTGGATACGATGACATTTCAACATTCCTACTGAAGAAGTGTTTTGTCTACATCGTTGAGCCCATATGCCATATTATAAATACATCGCTCAAATCTGGAGTTTTCCCAGAAAACCTGAAGTTTGCTATAATCAAGCCCTGCTTAAAGAAAGGCGACCCCGAGTATTTCGATAATTACAGGCCAATCAGTTTGCTCAGCGCTTTCTCAAAGTTGTTTGAAATTGCTGTATCTATACAAATTGTTACTTTCTTCAAAAATCAAAATCTTTTCAATAACAGCCAACATGGTTTTCTTGGAGGCAGAAGTATTGAAACAGCATTATTCGAACTCACTAATAAAATATATAATTCTCTTGATTGTGGAAATATAGCCTGTGGCATTTTTTTGGACTTGTCCAGGGCCTTTGACTGCATAGACTTTACAATCCTTCTAACTAAACTTGAATACTATGGTATTAGAGGCACCGCTCTAAAATGGTTTGCATCCTACTTACAAGAAAGAAAGCACTCTGTGAAGATTGGAGATAATGTAGGTAACTATGTACGGTCAGAGCTCATGAATGTGTCTATGGGAGTGCCTCAGGGCAGCGTCCTAGTCCCCTTGATATTTATAATTTTTTTGAACGACCTTGCATCACTTACTGACCAAAATAATACTATAATTAACTATGCTGATGACAGCACACTCTTTCTCACAGCACCTGTCTATGTCTATCCAGAACTCATTTCTAATGCGAATTCTCTAATGACAGCTGCAGAAAACTGGTTCTCCAACTCTAGACTGGTAATGAATCCAGGTAAAACTAACATTGTCATGTTCAAAGTTGATCAGTATTGGCCTACACCTGATGACATAGTTCTGAACGGACACAAAATCACATTTTCAAAAAGTATCAGAACGTTAGGTATTATCATAGATGAAACCCTAAAGTTCAACTACCATATGGACCACCTATGCTCAAAGCTGAGTCAGACTTGCTATGGCATCAGGGTGTTAGTTAAAAATGCAAATAGCAACATTGTCAAATCTTTCTATTACTCCAATTTTTATTCTCTTGCTCGCTATGGTATCATTCTATTGGGTGCCTGTAGTGATGCTGAGAGAGTTTTCAAAATCCAAAAAAGAGCAGTTTGCATAATACAAGAACTTGGACATCTAGTTTCCTGCAGAGGTCATTTCAAACAGTTAGAAATACTCACGGTACCTGCATTATATATATTTGAAAGTACTGAGTTTGTATTCTTAAATAAACACTATTTTGATGAATACAGAATACAGCACTCACACAACACAAGACACAACAATTATAACGTGCCTGCTCATAGGCTGGCCTGTGTTGAGAGGAGTGCTCTATACTGTTCTATCACCATCTCTGAAAGAGGTGAATGACTTTAATTCATTAAAGAAGCCACTCCTGAAATTTCTCCTCGATTTGGAGCCATATTCAGTTGATGACTATCTAAACCGTCATACCCTTTAGTTGGTATACTTTCTTGTTTGTGACTAGTTTGTACATTTCTGCAATGTTAAAGTGCAATAAAATTATTTATTTATTTATTTATTTATTTATTTATTTATATAAAGAGGAAACGAATCCCAAAGAAGAAGAAGAACTCCCAGAACAAACACAATTTCTACATATGGTTAACGTTGCTGAAACACAAGATGATAGTGATGAAAGCGTTTTCGATGATGCGGAAACATCGGGGGAAGAATCTATTCCAGAAGAAGTAATGCTCGAGTATATTGATCAATATCCTGCCATGTCGCAAAAATACACCTTCGAACACAGAAGCAAAGATAACAAAATCGATCAAGTATATGGACCTGTTTATGATGAAAGTTCTTCAAAATGGATACCCCGCAAACAATTCATCAATTTCGATAAGAATAACAACATCATAACGCAGGGGTAGTATTTGAAAGGAACTTCTGGACTTTATCAGCTGATATTCTATGATGAACCCGACTACAATCCAGAAAATTTGAAAGGCATATAAAACTCTTTTAGAATTGACCGGGGCTCATCTGAATTCAGCAGGAAATCTGAAGGGTAGTTAAAGGTGGAAATATACAGATATAATAAAGCCATTGGTCCGTCGACAGCCTACCACTGGCAAGGGTATTCCTCATCACGACATCGACATGATGACCTTCAATAGCAAACCTATATAATATATTTACTGGGATGATCCGAACGAATTGTGCGAACGATTAAAGTTGCTGATAGCTTCAAAAGATGCTGGGAATACTTCTCACAACGAAATATTTGAATAAATAACTTGCTTTCCTATGTACATTACGCATTTTTACAATGACTTTCGACAAGTTTGGACGTAGTTCCAATGGAAGGCGAAAACATATTTCGAAAAGTGATGGTGGTGGACTCCATATAACATCAGACGGCGACATTGATTTTCACGATTTGAAATTATGTAATGTTAAAAACCTACGAGCAGAAAAGATGCGGCCAACAAAGGATATGTGGATGGGGTCGTGGATGAATTAACGTTTGAAATTGAAAGAAAGTCTTCTCTCGATGCAGTGATATCAGTATATGTGAGGAGACTATAAATAAACTGAACGTCACAAAGTCTTCCAAGGAGAATATAAATACCATCAATAAGAATTTCGTTGATATGGTTACGTACGTCACTGAAATTCGAAAAAGCTTGCAAAAAATTCGAAATCGAATCAATACCATGACCAATAGAGAACAACAAGTGGACGCTTCCATACATATCCTCGAATCTGGATTGGCGAACTTGAACAAAAAAACTACGAAAACTCCAGAGGTGAAAGCGAAAGATTTAACGAATAAAAACTATGTTGATGCCCGTATAGCGAGTCAAAAACGTAACGTTGACGATCTTGCTCGTAAAGTATCGAAATTAAACGCAGACATCAAAAAAATAATCATTAATATTAAGGAAAATAAAACTATGTAAATATTCACGTATATATATATATAGTCAGCAACGACTACCCTTCTACTATTAAATATATATACATATATACACATATATATATATATATATATATATATATTTATTTATTTGAGCTCTTTGTGGAATGTGAATTCATTAATCTGTTTGCTGATGACACCATGATTGCATGTAGTGATACTAATATTGAAACAGCTATTGAAAAAATGAACACTGTATTGACAGAAATAAACAAATACCTGAGTATAAATAAACTTAAATTGAATGAATCCAAAACACAGGTACGAAACCATTGATTTTAGTGAGAGTATTTTAAACATCAATAATGAAAATATACAATTTGTTCCAAATGTTAAATATCTGGGATTCGTTCTAGATAATTTTTTAAATTTTAATAGTCATTTTGAATACATTTACAAAAAAATTTCAAAAAAACTATATTTCTTCACCCGAATATCTCAACATTTATCAAGCCAGACTAAAATCACGGTGTATAATTCAATAATCCAGCCACACTTTGATTACTGCTCATCCATAGTCTACTTATTCAATCTGAATAAATTGAACATGCTTCAAAAATTGCAAAATCGTGGTATGAGGGTAATTTTGAAAGCAAATCGCCTCACCCCAATAAGATTGATGTTGGTGACACTTGGTTGGTTTTCAGTGGAAAACAGACTTTATTATCATACCATGATTTTCATATTCAAGATAACTAATAATATGGCTCCAGAATACTTTCAACAGTTTATAACATACAATAAAGATATACATAATCATAACACACGTAGCAAAAATAACATTTATGTGCACAGTACTTCCTACAGTAGTACCATGAACTCACAATTTTTTAGGGGTTTTGTGAATTTCAATAAACTACCGGATTCTGTTAGAACATCGACTTCTTTGATTGATTTTAAAAATAAATTGAAGGAATACGTCCAAAATAAATTCACAGACTAATAGTACGGAATATTACACTTTTGTTGAATTTCATAATATGTGAAAATATTTTTATACGTATATTTACTTTTAGTATTTACTTATATTTATTTTTTCTTGTTATTTTATCATATTTTATCATTGATTGTTCTGACTTAAAAGTTTTGTCCTAAATGTACCATATCCAGATATACGGATATAATTGTAATATATTTCCAAATAGTTCAGTCAGTTTAAAATTTTTAAGTGATTTATAGTATTTATGTCTGTTTTATATTTATGTATTAATTTTATATTTATGCTATTAATATTATTATATATTTTAGCAATTTTCTTTTCATATGTATATTAGGGTTCCTAATTGAAATAAAGATCTATCTATCTATATATATATATATAGAAATAAATGGTTTCTGAATGTATATTGTTTCATTTATATTGCAGCACTTTTCACAGTTCTCCAGAAATATTCAGTCAACTCGAAAGATGTCTCGACATCGTCGTACCGTAGGTACTTCCTCCTCCGAAAAGACTCGTCTGGTGTTGGAATTACATCGACCTGCTCGAAAGAATCATCCTCGGCGTCGTACCATCGTCAAAGGTTTGGATGATTTATGGCAAATGGACTTTGCCGAAATGAGACAATAGCTCGTCAAAATCTAAATTTTAAACTCATTCTAGTGATCGTTGGACGGCATATTGAAGACTTTTTTCCGTGATGTCATCAATGGACATCCAGACGAGTATGAACCTGTTACGACTTGTTGTGGCGATTTCGTAACCGTCACTCAATTCATTGAAAGTGACACAAAGCAGCTGAACATCATCAAAGGCGACACTGCAATGGACCTGACTGAACAAGACATCGCAAACATTCTTCAAACGCATATGGGTGTTGTGTCTGATCGCATGGCCATGTTGCATTCTTCGAACTTTTGTGCTTATTATAAAAATGTATTTGCTTTGGTAAAGTCATGGCTAAGTGATAATAAGACTAATTTAACTATAGTTGAAATCATACACGGATTTTTTCAGACATCATCTATAGATAGAATGTATGCAAATGCTTTACGTGAATATGTATTTTATTATAAACCACAACTAGTTCATGATTTATGTAATAAATGATGTGAAAACCATGTTATTTTTCTTTTCGACGGTCAATATCTAATGAATAATGATGAAAAAATAAAAACAGTAAATATAAAAAAAGTTTATTAACATAGATAATGGATTACAAGAACATACTCATTTTTCTTTAAAAAACATAAAGTATCTCATTACACAATCCTTCAAACAATTGAATGCTTATTTTCGTAAAAAGAAACACAATATTTTCTTTTTGGAGATTTTATAAGATCCACACTAGTTATAAGTGTTGAAGTCAACTCGGAAATGGATAAATTTTAGTTTGAACTGAAATGGCCCCATAGTAAAGTATCGATCCGGTGAGTAGTTGCCGCTTATCATGTTGACTCAAGGCTACCTTTGACTGCTCGATACTAAACAGATTATGAGCGAACAATCTGATGGTACATTGCGTGATTGTTTTTTCCTTGAAATTCTAATAGTCACCTAAAACAGTTTTATTTTTAACTACGTTAAATTTCACCCCCTTTGATTTCTTCGCAACTTTCCCCTCCTCCTTAACTTTATACATTTTTTAGCGTAAACCCATGAAATCCGTTTTAATTTTACCATTCACTTCGTCCTTCATCAGACCTGGGACCTTTTTATTCAATAATTTGATGATATATTCGTTATCTGGATCGTAATATGAGTATCGAAATTAGATGTATATTTTTTTATTATCTCCGCATAGGCATCATCGCAAGTCAATTCATATATGAAGGTATCTGTGTCGATATACAATAACTTGCATTTTTCCGCTCCCATGGTAGGTAGCATAAAGTTATAATGGAAATCAAACATGCAAGTTTTGTAGATATCCAGAATAGCCATACCAATGTGCATTGGTTAATTGAATATCAACTCTGCCTTTCTCATTTCAATCGCCAGCAAGTCCTCGAAAACGGTGCGACTTTGGAACCGGGAGCTAGCAATAAGATTTTTTGCTCCATACATGCCGCGGTACGTATAGACTAATTTAACGATTCTATGCAACCGAATGTTCTCCTTGATTTTACCAAAAACTGCATTGTTTGCCTACTTGAATTGATTTTTTTCAAAAGAACTAGTAGCTATGGTCCTTAGGCGAGTATTCCACTCGATGTAGGGACGCAGCCACGCTGATTGTCAGAATTTTATTATTTTATGTATTTTGGTGAGAACCAAACCTTTTGCCAAACATTGTTTCAGATCTCTGTAATGTAAAATGTAGTTTGATTTATTGTATAGAGTACCCATTAATTTTTTCAACTTTGAATTTGGTGGTGCTTGATGTTCGGGACAGAACGGAAAATCGCGATGTTCATCGTGCAATCTCTCGGGATATTCCAAGTCCACTTCCAAGAAATATCTCTCCGGAGCATCATCAGGAATTTGTGTAACGTCAATGTTGTTATCGTCAACCCAAGTGAACCCATCCAAAGGTAAATATTCCGACATTGCCCACCCATACAAATTATTAACGTCCGAATAAAAAAAATACTTTGACGGTTTCTCAAGATGGTATGTTGCCATATATTTGTTCGCTTCGCCCAATCTATTAGAATAAACTGAAATACCCCCTCTTAACCCCTTTTCAATAAACATCACCATATCAACATCTTTCAAAATTTGCAGCTTACATCCGGTATATTTCGACATGCAATCCCACGTGTACCCCGGCATAGTATAATACCATGCGGGGTCCAAGTCTTTAAATCAATATCTCAAAAATTTTCCATTACGTCCGTCAAAAGTAGTATGTCCGTCTTCATATATATATATATATATATACATATATACATATATATATATATATATATATATAGGTCAGAGTAGTCACCAGTATCGTCAAATTGAATTCGTCCCATACGTTTTTTCGTTGGTGTTAGTATACTTTTCGTCAGTGATGTTCTCGTCATATAGTTTATTACAAAAAATTTCTCGTGATGGGAGTTCGGTCTCGATAAATTTTTCGATTTTATCAATATAGTCGTATGGAAATACACCTTTCTTGGTAAGAAGCGTGAATTTCCCATCGTCTACATAACTGTTTTTTTTTAATGTTAAAATTTTCGCTCTGAGAGTGGACACCAATTCATCAAGACCGGCTCCCATGAAACGATAGGAATCGATGAATCGAAATTTAATGCTCGTGTTCTGATCAAGTTTAGTGAATGAGAATAATAATAAAAAAAAAATTTCCCTACAGGACATAATTAAATACATCAGTACTGTTAAGTAGTAGATAATTAACAAGTAATATTAATTTCAAATGTGACATGTGATACAATATTAATATATAAAAAAAGAAAAAACAAAGTGTAAATTACACTAGTGAGACGAAAAATCACTAAACTAATATAAACTAATTAATGGTAATGAACGGTAATAAACGGTAAAAGTGATGCTACGTAATTTCTTGCGGTAAAAAAAAAACAACAAAAACAGATTAACTATAGTCAATTCCATATTTCCATTGCTACTTTTTTCATATGCTTCACCGAACAAGTATTGATATCGCAAAAGCTGCATATGGAGCTGTAATTATCACACATATACTCAATTGGAGAATGCAAGATTAAATTTGTTCGCGCTGTGGAGCAGTAAAATGTGAGATTCAGCCGTGAATGAGCCCTTGGTATCCTAAAGTTCAGTTCTGATAAAAGCAAACTGCAATCAATTAGGCCGTGTAGCAGTTTATGAAGAAAAGTTATTGACGCACATTTTCTCCTTTTTTCTAATGAAATGAATTGAAAGTGGTCAAGAAGGTTGTTATGGTCAGAGCCCCTAGCTGGATAGAGATGTACTGTTCTTTGTTGACGGGCCCTTTTAGCGATGCCCCTGATTATGAGGTGGCTGTCGTACCGCGAGAGATTGTGAAATGTGATAGGTACTACGAATAATTTTCGGACAGTGGTCTCGAAGGATAACGTCCTTTTTGGCAAAGGGTTTCTCACAAATATGACATACCAATGCATTGTTGGTATTTGGTTTGACAATCATTGGTATGATATTTTTGAATTTTGATTCTACGAATTTAGCAGACAATTGATCTGCAAACCATTGCATCCAATCTTGACCTCGATAAATTTTGAAATGAGATAGGCTGTTGTCGTATGAACATTTTATTTAGTAGCATGCACTGTAGGCTTCATGCCTTTGATATGTCCTAGTTTTGTCGGATATGCTGTCACTACATCTTTTCAAAATTGATTTGAAATCAGCATATAAGACAAAAGGACATTTCTGTTTGTACACGTGATTACGAAACTCCAAATAATCATATGGTGGAAAAGAAATTTTGCATTCATTGACGTTTTCACATATGATGTTATGTTCATTTAATTTCTCTTCAATATGAAAATAATATAGGCATCGATCACAGAAAAAATTAATCTTATGATTTTTCTTCAATTGAGCTGACCATAATCGTGACATGTTCTTTATCCAGCAAAAATGGTACTTTATAATAACATCTTCATCATCATTATTAGGTGGAGCTTCGTAATCATTTAGTTTTGGGAAATATTTGTCTTGAACAATAAGTAAATTAACATGGCGGTCCTGCTTTTTTAGAGTTAATCGTGCAGGCGCTACCATGTAAAAATATTTTTGGTTAACCAGATGTAACTCCAGAGCGTACACATTCACAGATATATCGTTGAGTTTTTCAAATTTGCTGATGCGGTGCAGTGGCTGGGCGTATCCTCGACAAAACGGTACTATAATGCGGGAAAGAAGAAGTACGTTCTCCATTCTTTTTTGCAGGGAAGAGAGCACTCACTATAGCCCAATAAAAACAGATTCGATCTGAATTTTGAATATTTATGCTTCTTTGAAATTTGGTCAGGCAGTTTGATGAAGGATGCACCATTTCCTATTACAAATTTATTGATCGTTACCTCTAAAGAAATGATTTTGCTCAAGGCCCACCCTGAATCACGTTCCTGAAATTCGCTCATTTTATGTAGTATGATATTGACGTTTTCATCGTACCAAGCACTCAAATCAGTACCCAAGTCTATGATTGCATTCGGGGTGGTAAAATACTTGCGTTCGACTATCTCCCCTACATTTGATCTTTCACTTTGATCATGACCATTTCTTTAAGAATTTTCGTAGTTTTTTACTTGAAGTGTCTGAATGAACCTTTTAAAAATATTTGTGGTTTTTTGTACATTACATTTATTATTACTCCTGTTTTGATCTGTTTTCAAAAATAGCATTTACATTCTTCCATTTCAGCTGTTGGGTACGTCTCTGACCAAAACCGACGCGATCCTCATCAGAATCCTTTAAATTGATTAGACATTTCATACGTTTCATTCAGCTCGCTTATTTTGGTGTATATTTTCTTTTTTTACCAAGTGAAAATTTAATTTTAATTTTTGTTTAACACTAACATGCATTTTCTCATGTGGCTGTTGATTAATTTGATTGAAGTTTTTTCGATTGAATATTCTTTCATTAATTTGAGGGCCTCGTCAATTTTGGAAAGAGTTTTTGAAGGGACGGCCATTTTCAAGACTTATAACTTACTTTTTGAAGATGTTGTGGGGTTGATGTGGAGGGTGGTTTGTTGAAGTGGTGGTTCGCTGAAGGGCTGCTATGTTGGTTTGCTGAAGGGTTGCTGTGTTGGTTGAAAGGTTGTTGAGGTGTGTGAGATGATTCACAAACTACTGTCGTTTGGAAATAGAAAAACCTTTTTTAATTTCAATTCGAAAAAAATTTATGGAGAGTTTGATTGTAGGTTGAAACAGAAATAGCTTACCTTAATTTTCAATGATTTCAAATGAGATTGCAGGGGAAGGCTTTCCCGTGTCGACGAAGCCTTTGAATACAATGAAGTATTTCCCTGAAGACAGTTGTTCCAGATCGGGTTGATATTGAGCTGTCACTCGATGTGGTAGGAACGTCACTTTATCTGCTAATTTGATGAGGATCGTCTCTTCAAATTTCCCCTTCACTAATTTGGCTGCCAAAATTTTTTAGGGTTGATTGATAATGAGCTCACTCAGTTTGATGCTGGGTTGTCTATCTGCAATGAGGGATGTTTTGTTGAGAATGTTTAGATCCATCTGTAAGAGATGGTAGATTGCAGGCAGTTTTGAAAATGACTAATAAAAAAGAGACAATCACCTTTTTTGAAAAAATGTAAACTGAGGACATTCAGGCATTAAATCAATCAACTTTTAAATGAATTGCATTTGAAATGCGAATTGAACACAACAGAATAAAGCACCGGAGAATAATAAATATTCGAAGATCACGTCTACAAACTACTAGAGCACTGGTATTCGGAGAAGAGTTGATGAATAACTAGAGCACTAGTATTCGGAGAAGGGCTGATGAATATCTGACTACTACAACTCGTAAAATAAATCAAAATGGGTGCCTGAGGAAGTAAAAGAATTAAGTAGAATGCTAAATGAAATGTCAATTTTAGATAAATCAAATCAAAGTGAATTTTACCATAAAAAATTTTTAGAGCACAAGCAAATTTATCAAATAAAATTAAACCTTGCCAAACGAACCTCAAATGACCGTAGAATAGCTGTGGCGGACAACAAAGTAAAGGAATGTTGGAATGTAATTAAGGAACATCAGAACAGATCTGCAGGTGATGCTATCAGTTCAACTGATAGTATGGGATCCTGCATTAGCAACAGTCATGAATTGTGTAACCTATTTAGCAATCATTTCTCTAGTATTAGTTCTGGTCGCATTAAACCCTCATCAAGCAACATCAAACATATGAAATCCAAGGCCAACAGCATATACCTTCCACCAACAACAAAGTATGAAATTGAAGAAACCATCAAAAAAGTCAGTCGAAAAAGATCTGCAGGTGTCGATGAGATACCAGGGCATATACTATGGACTATTGCTGATATTATCTCAGAACCGCTGAGTCACATTGTCAACCACAGCTTTCAGGTAGGTGTGTTCCCTGATGTCTTAAAAATATCAAAAATTCTACCAATTTATAAAGGCAAGGGTTCTCGTCAAGACTGTGGTAATTACCGTCCTATTGCCCTTCAGAGTCAGTTTGCAAAGGTAGGTGAGTACTGCTACTATGTACGACTATACAAATATTTTGAAAATCTCAATTTATTTAGCTCAAGTCAGAACGGATTTAGACAAAACAAATCCACTGGCACTGCCATTGATGTGCTATTAAAGCATGTAACTGATGCTCTTGACAGCAAACACAACACGTTGGCACTGTTTTTTGATATGAGTAAGGCTTTTGATCTTGTTGACCATTGATCTGTTATTATATAAATTGGAACTTTATGGTGTAAGGGGACCAGCACTGAATTGGATCGTAACCTACCTTGAAGCTCGTAGCCAAAGAGTATATCTGAACGATGCCTTCTCAGATATTCGATATATCTCGACAGGCGTACCACAGGGATCAGTACTCGGGCCCCTGCTGTTTATTTGTTTTATGAATGACCTTCCGACTTATTGCTCTGCTGCTTCTCTATCGATTGTATATGCAGATGATACCAATCCCGTTATATCAGCTGATAGTATTCCCACTATGCTTTGTAATGCGCAGAATGCTACAAATCAACTCTCCGAGTGGTGTGATTTGAATGGACTAGTTCTCAATATAACCAAAACTCAAATGATTAATTTTGTTACAAAAAATTCTTCAATAGATAGCAGCCACCTAGTGAAGCTGAACAATACATCAATTCGACAAGTCTCTGACACAAGATTTCTAGGAATCAATATTGATTCTAAACTCACCTGGAGCAATCATATTGAGTATATAAAACTCGAGCTTAGTAAACACATATTTCTACTCCGTCAATTGAAAAACACACTCTCTCTTGAAGTCTCGAAACTGGTATATTTTAGTCTTATTCAGTCATTTATGTGCTATGAAATAATTCATTGGGGTCTACATCCAAGGCACAAGAAATATTCGCCATTCAAAAAAAGCAGTAAGGTTAATGATGGCGGTACGCCCGAGAGAACATTGCAAACCACTTTTTGTTAAAATTGGTATGACTCTACCATGTTTGTTTATATACCACTGCATTGTCTATGTGAGAAGGAATATTACTAATATTCCTACTTGTGGACACTCTCATGACTATAGTACTGTAACGAACCTAGGCCGGACCTGTCGCCTCACACGTTGCCATCGACAGCGATGAGATCATCCCCGGAGATATTCGAGAACCATCCAGTCGCTCTTCCGCGGAAAACAACGGTCAATATTGGAAACAATTGGAACATGCCGTCGCCAACTGCCGGAATTCGAAAGATCGGGAATCCTGTGACGGAGATAAATAGGTAGCCCTCAAGATGGCACGGACAGTCTGAACGAGCCCATACGATCGAGCTATACAGTGGTGTAGTAATATAAATTAAGTTGTATATTTAAGTGTGAAATAAATTAGTAGAACCAAGTTAAGTTTATTTACGTTACAATTGGTGTCGGAAGTGAGATTTTGAAAATAAACAAGTGATCGTGGAGTGGATAGTCAGAAAAATAAATTGATAGACCTTTTTGTACGCCCAAAAATAGACAGTGGCCCGGTTTTCGCGAAGTGGACAATTGTGCGTGGGAATATAAACTGATACACTCTTCGCGTGAAACAGACAATAGACTGGTGGCCCGTGGAAAAGAATTCGCGAAGTGAATTTTTAACAAACTGATAAACTTTTCGTGTGAAACAGACTGATACCTCGTCAAAGACAAAATGTGTTCAAGAAAAGTGCGCCTTGCGGATTTGAAGGTAGCGGAATTGAAACAGGAATTGGAGGAAAGGGAACTGGAAACAACGGGTAAAAAGCAAGTACTCCAGGAAAGACTTGCAGAAGGACTTATACAAGAAGGTGAGGACCCGAAACATTTTTATTCGAAGTTCCGGAGGTGATTTGAGTCCGATAATAGAATCCTTGAAAGAAGAGCTGCAACAAAATTCGAGGACTTTGGAAGAAAATTCAAGAAGCCTGGAAGAAAATTCTAGAAATCTGGAAGAGAAGCTTCTAGAAAATTCAAGAAGCTTGGAAGAAAATGCTAGAAATCTGGAAGAGAAGCTTGAAGAAAATTCTAGAAATCTGGAAGAGAAGCTTCAAGAAAATTCTAGAAATCTGGAAGAGAAGCTTCTAGAAAATTCAAGAAGCCTGGAAGAAAATGCAAGAAGCCTGGAAGAGAAGTTCCTGGAAAACACAGAAGGCCTAAAAAAGAATTGTGTGGTGTGGCTAATTTTCTAGAAGAAAGAATGGGAACCGTTGAGACAGAGATAGATAAAATTAGGGAGCAAATGAACACGGAGGTAGATAAAATCAAAGATGGGGTCGAGGCAGAAATGGACAAAATAAAGGAAACGATCAGTAAGCTGGAAACACGAATTAATAGTGCGCCCTCCACAGAGATGGTTAACGAAAATGCAAGGCTGGACTTGAGCTTGAACTTGGATAAAGTTCAAGAGGGTATAAAAGATGTCAAGGTCATTTCAGAAAAAGGGAAGCTTTCCATGAAGCCGCCTCAGTTCGACGGAAAAAATCCATGGGCAAATTACCGCCGGCAGTTTGAAGCAGCGGCCAAAGCAAACGGATGGAATGCAGGGGAAAGAGCTGTAGCACTGACACTTGCATTACGTGGAGAAGCGACAAATATTCTACAAACTCTCACCGCCCAAGAACAGGAGGACTATGATCAGCTGATTAAACATCTAGAATTACGATATGGCCACGCCCATTTGGAACACGTATACCACTCCCAGCTGAAAAATCGCTGCCAAAAATCGGGCGAATCCTTACAAGAATTCGAAACTGACATTGCACGCTTGGTTGCTCGCATATCCATCCACACCAGAAAATGTAATGGAGCGACTAGCGGTTCAAGCATTCCTGGATGGACTCCGTGACCAAGAAACCAGACAGCGTTGACACTAGCCCGTCCAACACATCTCGTAGACGCACTGGCACGCGCTTTGGAATTCGAGGCAGCGAAACAATCTTGCAAAAGCCAGAGTAAAGTCCGAATGATTGAGGAAGACTCACAGGAGCCTGCTAATTTGGAAGCTGCCATAAGGAAAGTGATTAAGGAAGTGTTCCCTGAGAAAAGACAGATAAGATGCTGGAATTGTGGCAAAATTGGACATGTGCGTAGCATGCTGCTAGATACAGGTGCGACTAGGACAATTCTTGGACCTTCCTTTGCCAGAACACCGGAACGGATTGAACCGACAACTTGGAAGCTACGCACAGCAACAGGGGAGCCAGCTACTGTATATGGCGAGCTACCGATTGAAATAATTTTGGGCAGCACTAAAGTGAAACATCAGGCACTTGTAGCGGACATCGAAGACGATGCAATCATCGGAATGGACATCATGAATTCCAGAGGGTTTGAATTGGATTTCAAAGACGGCGTCCTACGTGTCAACGGAGAAGAGCTGGTGCTTCATGGGAGGAGTGAGGAGTTGATCCGTGTGCTGTTGGCTGAAGATGTAAGCGTACCTGAGAGGGCTGAAACCATTCTGGAGGCTCGCCTGGACGGGAGTGCGAGCAGTGGAGACGGGTGATGTTCGAGCCCAAACTTCATGATGAGAAAATTGGACGAGGATTGCACTAGGGAAGACATTGTTGCGTGCTGACAAATTTGTGCCGGTAAGGGTCATGAATGTCAATTATTTCCCAGTGACCTTGAAGAAAGGAACAATTTTGGGGCACTGCTCGTCAGTTTCATCTGTGATCCGGGCGACGAGGTACGATTAGCCAACCCAACAACTTGCCCACAGAACTAGAAAAATTAGTTGCCATCTCTTCCAAAGACATAAAACCAGCTCAACAGCCCAAACTAAGAGATTTAGTCAAAAGTACCAAGACATCTTCGATACCGACAAGGAAAAGGAGGTCGAACTAATGTGGTCCAGCACAAGATTGATACTGGGGTGCCGACCGATCCGGCAATCAGCAAGAAGACTTCCTCTTGCCAAGAAGGAAGAGGCTGACAAAATAGTCAGCGATATGGGAAAAGAAGGAGTTATCGAACCATCTGACAGTCCCTGGTCCTTCCAGTCGTACTGGTGAAGAAAAAGGATGGATCGACACGCTTTTGTGTAGACTATCGCCAACTTAATAATGTCACGAAGAAGGACAGTTACCCTCTCCCAAGAATAGATGACACCCTAGACACGTTGGCTGGTTCCACGATTTTCTCGACCCTTGATCTGAAGAGTGGATATTGGCAAGTAGAACTGGCTCAGAAAGATCGAGAAAAGACTGCTTTTACCATCGGCTCAGGATTGTGGCAGTTCACCGTTATGCCATTCGGGCTCTGTAATGCTCCCGCCACATTCGAAAGATTGATGGAGACAGTGCTGAAGGGACTCTCATGGAACACGTGTCTAGTGTATCTCGACGACATAATTGTGGTCGGCAGATCGTTCGAGGACCACGTGAAAAACTTGGAGGAAGTATTCCTGCGACTGAGGAACTCCGGATTGAAGCTGAGCCCTAAGAAATGCCATCTGTTCCAAAAAGAAGTACGATACCTCGGCCACGTTGTCTCTGGGGAAGGAGTAGCAGTGGATGACCAGAAGATCAAAGCTGTTAAGGATTGGTACCCAAAACATATGTCTGGGGTTCGCAAACATCGCTAAACCACTGACCAGGCTCACGGAAGGTCAAACAAATTCCAGTGTCCGAAGAATGCAAGATTCGTTCAGGAAGCTGAAGGGAGCTTTGATTAACGCACCTGTTCTGAGCTATCCCTTACCCAACGGGAAGTTCATTTTGGATACGGACGCCAGCAACGTGGGACTTGGAGCTGTCCTATCTCAGATCCAGGAGGGGCAGGAGAAGGTCATTGGTTATTTCAGCAAGACGCTCAGCAAACCAGAGCGCAATTACTGTGTCACCAGGCGAGAGCTGTTAGCTGTTGTAAAGGGAGTGGAGCACTTCTACAAGTACGTGTATGGAAGAAGATTCCTGTTGAGAACTGACCATGCAGCTCTCAAATGGCTCTTACAGTTCAAAAATCCTGAGGGTCAAGTAGCACGTTGGATCGAGAGACTCCAAGAATTCGATTTCGAGATCGAACATCGAGCCGGAACTAGCCATAAGAATGCAGATGCCTTGTCGCGAAGACCATGTCCAGATGATTGCTCACATTGCCGACGAGCAGAAGAGAAAGAAGCAACACTTTGTAGAACCGCGGCAATGGATGACAACTGGAACTACAGCAAGATCCAGAAAGACCAAGAGAAAGACCCCGACCTTGGCTTAGTCGTCAGCTGGAAGAAGGGCAATCGAAGACCATCATGGCAGGAAGTCGCAGGTTACTCGCCGGCTGTTAAGTCCTATTGGGCACAATGGAACTCTCTTATTCTGGACAATGGGATCCTGAAACGTGTGTTGGAGGCCGATATTGGTGGGGAAGACAGACGCCAAATAATTGTTCCCAGGAACAGAAGAGAGGAAGTGCTGCGGAAATCCATGATGGAGTCGCTGGAGGACATCTGGGAGTGACGAAGACCCTGCAGAAAGTGAGGCAACGGTTTTACTGGACCAATTGTCAAGCTGACGTCCAGGACTGGTGCAGAAAGTGCGCTGTATGCGCTGCTAGCAATGGACCTCGAATACGCCCCAAGGCCCCGATGCGTCAGTACAACGTAGGCAGCCCGTTCGAGAGAATCGCCATTGACATCGCCGGCCCGTTTCCCGTATCCGACCACGGGAATAAATACATCCTTGTGGCAATGGACTACTTCAGTAAGTGGGCGGAAGCCTATGCCCTGCCCAACCAGGAAGCCATCACCGTCGCCGACGTCTTGGTGAAAGAGTGGATATGTCGATTCGGTATTCCAATGGAGCTGCACTCGGATCAAGGCAGAAATTTCGAATCCAACCTTTTCCAAGAAATATGTCTACTGCTGAACATCCGCAAGACAAGAACCACGGCCCTACATCCGCAGTCCGATGGAATGGTGGAACGGATGAACAGGACGATCAACCGCCACTTGTCCAAGGTTGTCTCTGACCATCAAAGAGACTGGGACCAGTATCTTCATTTGTTCCTGATGGCCTATCGATCCGCAGTACACGAGTCAACCGGTCAAACTCCTGCTAGTATTATAATGGGCCGAGAACTGCGACTGCCTTGTGACCTGAAGTTTGGGATACCGCCGGGACAAGACACTGCGGGAGAGGACTACGTCAGCAAACTTCGGCAGAGAATGGACGACATCCACGAACGAGTCCGGTTGAACATCCAGAGTGCCAGCGATAAAATGAAGAAGACCTATGACATCAAGGCCGACGCTGGAGGATTTAAGGTTGACGACCTGGTTTGGCTGTACAACCCCAAACGTCGTCGTGGACTATCACCAAAGTTGCGGAACTCGTGGGAAGGCCCGTATAAAATCGTGAAAAGGATAAACGACCTTGTGTACCGAATCCATAAGCCACCCGAGGGAAACCAAGGGTCGTCCATTTCAACAGGTTGGCCCTTACGCTGGAAACCATGACCAAGTTCGCACCCTCAAGCCACTGGGGTTACCGTTCGAGAGTTTAGTCCTTGTATTCAAACGGGCAGAAAGTTCTACATGGGGTTACTAGAGAGGAGTCACGAGACCTTTTCGAGGTGCCTGCTGACTACGCACTAGCGCACTGTGTGGCAGAAGATCTTCAAATGTCCAGGGGCATCGCCGCAGTGTTCTCCAAGAAATTTGGTCAACTCCAAACACTGCGGGAGCAGAATCCAGAAGTTGGTGGGGTGCTACAGTTGAAGAAAGGCCAGAGAAACATCTACTACCTAGTTACCAAGAGGCATTCCCAAGATAAACCGTCCTATGAAGATGTCTGGAAGAGTCTCACCAAACTAAGAGATACTATGGTGGACCAGAATCTGGCGGATCTAGCAATTCCAAAACTATCCTGTGGTATTGATGGGTTGGACTGGAGAGTCATAAGAAGTATGCTGGAGGCGATATTCAGATCCAGCGGCGTCAGGATTTTGGTTTGCTGTAACCCTCTTCCGCGACCGATCATGAAGACCGTGGAGTGTTACTTCCATCGAACTTCACGGTGCAGATATGGGGAGTCATGCAGATATCGTCACACTCCAAGGATGAAATTTCGGGACGAAATGTCTTTAAGAAGGGGGCAATGTAACGAACCTAGGCCGGACCTGTCGCCTCACACGTTGCCATCGACAGCGATGAGATCATCCCCGGAGATATTCGAGAACCATCCAGTCGCTCTTCCGCGGAAAACAACGGTCAATATTGGAAACAATTGGAACATGCCGTCGCCAACTACCGGAATTCGAAAGATCGGGAATCCTGTGACGGAGATAAATAGGTAGCCCTCAAGATGGCACGGACAGTCTGAACGAGCCCATACGATCGAGCTATACAGTGGTGTAGTAATATAAATTAAGTTGTATATTTAAGTGTGAAATAAATTAGTAGAACCAAGTTAAGTTTATTTACGTTACAGTACTAAAAATAAATATAAACTACAACAACCATTCGCTAGACTATCAGTGTCGCAGAATCATCCGGGATCGATTGGTGTCAGACTCTATAATGCTCTTGACGACAATATCAAATCTGCCCCTAGCTTACATTCCTATAAAGCTAAGCTGAAAAACCATCTTGTGCTGAAAGCACACTACTCCTTTGACGAATTTCTACAGAAATGAAATTTTCTCGCCGATTGTTTTAAAAATAGTTGCTTTTAACATGTCTTGTTAAGTATAGTGTGTTATTAATTGTAACTTGTGCATACTGTTCCGTTTACAAATACTATTTTTCTGTGTACAAATACTGCTTTTTGCTTCTGACAGCCTAGTTTTAATGTTATGTAGATTGGTGTCTGTCTTTTTTAAGCTCATCTGACGTGTTACCTAAGTTAGTATGTTTTAATGTAGGTTCCTGTGTTGTAATTGAACACTTTTTTAACTAATAAATTGATTGATTGATTGATTTGCTTGCTATTTAAAGCGTTTCCCCCCAATGGATAGATAACGACCGGTCAGGTATGCATGACGGTTGGAAAAAACAGTAATACGTGCGATTTTGTTATTTGCAAGTTCTCATGGTTTTTCCCAACGGTTACAATAACAAATGATGCAATCAACCGTCTTTCACACGCGCGCAGTAACAAGATAAGACTTGTTTTTCCAACCGATTGATAAGGAAGCGATAACAACGTAAAATGGAACAAGCCACTGAATTATCGCACATTAACCGGAAGTGTTCATGTTTTCTGTAATAATATTTATCGTATCAAGTCGTTAATATATTGGAAATTTTATTTAACATGCAAATAATAAATCAACGAAAAATGAAACAAACAACTGAATTATCGCACATTAACAAAAAGTGTTGTTTCCTGTGTTCTATGATAATATTAAATGAAAGTCGTGAATATATATTGAAGTTTTATTTAACTTGAAAATAATGAATTTTTCTCTTCACAGCCTTAACAAGAATTTTCAATAGAACCATTATAAAACAGGATAATATTAGACATAAGATAATTAGTATTTTAAGAAGCATCTTCTTCATTGCTCTGCTTGCGGACTTGAGATGTTGGAGGCGGTTGACAGACTCCCATTCATCTGTATTTCGCTCGGTTGATGAAGAAAAATGATTTTGAGTTTGTAATTGCATGTTTCTTCTGGTAGCAATATGGAAAAAACGTTCAACTTGTTGACGTTTACTTTTGTCAAGCTCATCATTCTCCAATCTGATCTATTGCACTCATGTTTGAAGCCTTTCGTATCGAACAAACTGGCATGTGTTGAACTCCATGAGGGACATTGATATACAGCGTATTTGAGGATTGCCGGTATTGGGGTATATTACGTCCCCCCAAGTTCTACACACTCAACTTGTCGAAATGTTTCACGTTTTCTTTTTCTCCCTAAAATTCGATATCTTTGGATAGTTCTCGAACACGTCTACCGAATTCTGCAACTCTACGTCTGTACTCTTCAGAAGACATTTCGAAAATGACGTTTTCTATCACAGAAATTCATTATTCCAAATGACTTGGAGTGGGAGAGAGTGGCCCTGTTTTTTTTTTCTTAGCGACGGCCATGTTTTTTTTTTAGCGTTGGTTATATTTTTTTTCTTAGCGACGGCCATGTTTTTTTTCCAATGACTAGTGACAAGCTCATAGGTTAGGATAGACCATCGTATGTTAGGTTAGACCCTCGTATATTAGAACCCCGTGTATTAGGTTAGGTTAGACCCTCGTATATTAGACCCCCGTATATTAGGTTAGGTTAGACCCCCTCATACACGTACACGACATGAGCTAACCCAACGTAGACCCCCGTACACGTCATTCCCAGGTGAGGTTAGCCAACCCAACATACAGGTTAGGTTAGATACCGAAAATCATGAGCTAATCCAACGTAGACCCCCCCTCCACATACACGACTTTTGTCATGTCTACGAGCTGAAAGATTCAGCGTTTTCAGTAGTGAATTTCTATAGAGTTCAGCTTCACACATTTGCAGATAAAAATATACGAAACTTTGAGAATGAAAAGACATCATAAATGAAGAAGTATGAGTTCTGGATGTTCCAACAAATATATCACTTTACGTCCCGTCAAGAGAGAAATGAAAAAATCAACGCGTGCATAGTGTTAGAGCGACGTGAATGCAACAAACGGGTGGGAATAACATACAGTGTCCCAAATCGCAATGAACTAGCATCGAAGATATACAGGTGCCCCAATCAGAGTAGAAAAAAAACATAGCTGCCATTTTATGAAAAAAACATAGGATTCGAAGACACACAGAATGTCTCAAATTCAAAAAAGTGCATCGTAATATACAGGGTCTCAAGTGGACGTACCAAAAATAGAAGTTTTATATCCAATATCTACACACCTTTAATCTTCGTTTTCTGAAAAATATGTCAACTAAAAAACCGGGTATGCTGAGAGTGATTTTCCACGTTTTACGCTTTTGTGAGCTGTTTTCGATATTTTTTACATACGAGCGACTGATTTAACGTTTCGTGAGTAGTTTTTATGAAAGTTGGCAATCAAATTCAAAGTCGAGGCCGTGCTATTTTTCCTGACATACCAAATGATGTCACAAAGGCATTCAGTTACATCGATAGACATTTATATTTACTTCGCCAGGAAACTGATAGACAAACTTCTCAAATATGAGAGAATGAAAAGACAGGACGAAAAAGCTCGTTAGAAAAATAAAAAATCTTCATTTTGACGATCGTTATTATTCTGGAGTCGTCATAATCATAATTTTTTACATTTGCACGCAAAAATTGAAAATACATTTCTCCTTATTGACATGTAGACCATATAAAGAAATCTCAATAAATTGTAGAAAAAAAAACCTTTTTTGCGATTCATTTTCTGCATTTTTATATGTCTAAAGCGTCATTTTTCACTTGTCAGACTGTTACTCTGAGTAGACGTACTTTATGAATTATCCGTCTCAATAAACTCGCTTCATATTGATAACAAATATAGATGTGGATGCAGCGTCATTTTTTGACGTTTCAAATACATGCACAAATTGAAACTGAATTTCTCCTCATTTACATGTATTTCAAATCAAATTAGGAATGGATCATTTTTGAATAAATTCAGCTCATACATTTCACACGGCATTTGAAAACTGATCGTCTTGAAATAACCGTTTCGACCTTCATGAGACCATCATCAGGTTCTAGACGTGTCGAATCATCATCAGGTTCTCAACGTTTCGAATTATCTTCAGTTTGTTTACATTAGATCAATCCCTTACATGACTCATCATGTGTTAAGGGTCAAACACACGAGAAATGAATATGCCCCTCTTACGCACTTTCATAATACCCACATGCAAACACCCTACTATGACGATTCCTCTACCACAAGGGCACTGGTCAAGGTCAAGGCCAGTACCGGCGCTAACCCTCTACTAATAGACATTTTTGATATCACTGAATAAGTAAATAAAGTAAGTATTACATGAATTAAATGTATTAGCATACTCTAGAAACATAAGATAACCTCAAAAGCAAACAATGTGTATTTTTTTATAGGGTGTCCGAATCTGTAATGACATGTTCAAACTGTATCATTGGAATTCTTGAAAAAGACGACCTGTTTTCTTTATACATGTTTCCGTTAGGAACTTTGTTAGTTTTCAGATTATGGGGAGTTGGAAAATGAAAAACTACTCCTCATGTTTTCCAACAGACTTATGCGAACTGAAATGTATTGACTCTTCAAATAGAAGAATTCGGTTTGTGATAAAATTTAAGAATCACTGTGAAAATGAATATGTTTCTTAATATAATGTCAACTAAATCTTCCTTCCTAGAGATACAATTGAAATTAAATATAAGAAAATATCTAATCATATTGCAATTATCTTCAAAATTGGTGGTTAGTATATTTCACATCGAATCTGTTTCATGAGATGAAATCTCAATTTCAGTACCCTAAGAAATATAAAAGCATTGGAAGTTATAAAAAACTTTATTTTTAGGTTTCACCATCAACACTATCATCCTAACAGAATAAATTATTGGAAAAGTTTCCCTCAGAATGTGTCAACAAGAATCTCCATTTAGATTACATTATGAACATCCTAAAAGAGGGATGCATTCCTGGTAGTATGAAAATTGAAAAATAAACTGTATTTCAAATAGAATGTGACACCTTCAAATGTACAAATAAACAACAAAAGGCTTCAGAAAGTTATCTCTAAAAATGTTTTATTTACAGCGATTAAATGTGCGCAAAACATTTTGGGGATGTTCTGTTGTGTCAAGATTTTAGGTCTTGACAAGGGTGACTTCATAGTACTATGTACACAGTATTTCTATTTAGGTAGCTTAGGTAGCAAAATATTTTTATTTAGGTAGAATATCATATATCCATTTGTACAAAATATCTACATTGCGGAGACTACAATTAAATGAACAATCCTTATGATGAGTTATTCAATTCTTACAAATGTATTTCTTCTGCGACAATATTCAATTGTTACCGGCGTGAAGTTAGCAGCTAATTAACAGCAGCCAAAATTCCCATGACATCTGGCAGCAATTTTTTGGCAGCCAAATTTCTCACGATCCTTTTTAGAAAGGAACAGCTCTCTACTGCCATTAGAAGAAGGGGTATTTTGTTTATTTTCATATAGATTAGAAGAGGAAGTTAATTGTTGTTCATTGTGATATAAATTACTGAAAATAATCCAAGTATTCACCCTAAACTTTTTTCACAATTGCATATCACCGTAAAAAATGTGTAACCCTTATTTTTATACGAAGGGGTATATTTGCACGGCTTATTAAACTATTATTCCTTACTTTACTCATTACTTGCCGTCAGAGGGGTTAAAATAATCCCCTGATGAAAAAACTCAAAATCGAGCCATGAGAGCTATACTCATGTGTAACAGACGTACTTCAATTAAGAACATGCTAGAGATATTATCGTTAATGTCGGTAAAACAAAGAATACACTATAATATGTTGGTATTTGTGTTCAAGCTCAAACACGATATGTTACCGACATACCTCAGTGACGAATTAAAGTGTATAAGTAATGTACACACTCATAACACTAGAGCTCGAACAGTAAATGATTTTTATGTAAAAACTGAAAACGCAGTGTGTGACACAATATTCAATAGGGGTCTAATACTTTTCAATAGTTTACCGATTGAGATCAAAAACATCACCTCCTTGAACCAATTAAAAAAACAATGTAGTGAATATGTATTAGAACAATTTTAAACTCGAAATTCTTGTAATAATTTTTAATATGTTGTATTATTGTTAATGACTTGTAATTGGTAGTAGGTATTTTTAATATGTTGCTTGCGACAGAAATCACAACCTACTAGCTTGTATGAACTTTTAATACTAATAGTATTTAAATGAATATTTTATTGTGTAATCCTCTTTTAACTGATGGAGTATTGTATGGTATGTTTAATTTTAGTTTTATTCGTATTCATTAGTGTATTATATTCATGTAAAGAGCAAATGGTGTGCTGATAAAGAGTTATATATATTACTTCAATTTTTCAAAAAAATCCATATCATCGTTAAAAAATGTGTAACTATGATTTTCATCTATTATTTGCATGGCTCATGAGATTGCAAAAAACTATTATTCCTTACCTGCTGTCGGAGGGAATGAAATCATCCCCGAAGTTAATTTTTAAAAAATTCATAACATCTTAAAAAATTGTGTAACTATGATTTTTATATGAGAGTAGTATTTGCATGGTTCGAATCAGAACTATTTCCTTACTTGCCGTCGGAGGGGTTAAAATAATCCCCGGATGACTTTAATTAAAAAAAAATCCATACCATCGTTAGAAAATCTCGTGTAACTATGATTTTTATATGGAGAGGTAGTATTTGCATGGCTTACGGAATAGCAGAAAACTATTGTCCCTTACTTGCCGTCGGAGGTGTTGAAATCATACCCATATGACTTAATTTTTCAATAAAACATCCAGTTAAGGTTTTATATATAGAGGTCGAATTTGCATGGCTCAGGGATTGCAGAAAACTATTATTCCTTACTTGCCGTCGAAGGGGTTGAAATCATCCCCTGAGACTTTAATTTGAAAAAAAAATCCCTACCATTGTTAGAAAATCTCGTGTTACTATGAATTTCAGGCGGCGGGATTGCAAAAACTATTATTCCTTACTTGCCGTCGAAGGGGTTAAATTCCAAATTAAAAAAAATCATCCATCGTTAAAAATGTTGTGTAACTATGATTTTTATATAGAGAGGTAGAATTTCATGGCTCATGAAATTGCAGGAAACTATTATTCCTTACTTGCCGTCGGAGGGGTTGAAATCATCTCCCAATGACTTAAATTTAAAAAAAAAATCCATATCATCCTTAAAAAACGTTGTGTAACTATGATTTTCATATAGAGAGGTAGTATTTGCATGGCTCATGAGATTGCAGAAAACTATTATTCCTTACTTGCCGTCGGAGGGGTTAAAATCATCCCCTGACGACTTTAATTTTAAAAAAATCCATATCATCGTTAAAAAATATTGTGTAACTATTATTTTTATATAGAGAGGTAGTATTTGCATGGCTCATGAGATAGCAGGAAACTGTTATTCCTTACTTGCCGTCGGAGGGTTTAAAATCATCCCCAATGACTTAAATTTTAAAAAAATCCATACCATCCTTAAAACACATTGTGTAACTATGATTATTATATGGAGAGGTAGTATTTGCATGGCTCATGAGATTGCAGAAAACTATTATTCCTTACTTGCCGCCGGAGGAGTTGAAATCATCCCCTGATGACTTTCATTTAAAAAAATCCTTATCATCATTAAAAAAAAATTATGTAACGATGATTTCCATATAGTGAGGTAGTATTTGCATGGCTTATGAGATTGCAGGAAACTAATATTCCTTTATTGCCGTCAGTCTTCATTCCTTTTTTTGTTCTTCTTATGTAAGTGGTTTTCATTTCACCTTTTATTTCATTTTGTTCCATGATACTGTAAAGAGTCTTTTCCCCTCACTATCACACTTTGACGGTTTTCACTAGTTTCGGTTTTTCCTCGGGCGCCACCTTCAATTGAGTGTGAAGGACACTGCTCCGGGCAGCCTCTGTGGAGAAAATATAACACTCCAGGGGTCAATATAGTAGTGACAAGACTTGACGAGGCCAGAAAGGCAGACTTTACTTGCCCTTGACTGGGTTTGCTACCTGAGTGTAGGCTGCGGGATGATTAGTTGTTGTGCAAATAATAACGTATTCAAAGGTGCACAGGGAAAACAATTTATTTTAACTCTTATATACAGGGGCAGTACGGCTGACCGCCGTTTCAAGTAAATACAAAACAAGCAGAATTACTCGCAAGCGGGAAGGGTGCAAAGCTTAACTCAGGAATATGCTAACAACCAAAAGCACATGCTGTGAGGGGGGTTAGTAGTGCACAAGCTCAAAAACCAGAAGGCAAAACGGTATTTCTCTAGTTCTAATTTTTAGGCAACAAAGCTTTTACGGGCGGCCAAGGTTACGGAATGAATGGGTGAACAGTTCGTCTTGTTCCGTGTGTAGTACGATGTTTTACTTTAGTTCTGACGTCATATCTCGGCTTTGTTTATTGTAATTGTACACCCTATTACTACTCTACACGACCGTTAGTGTGACCTGTCCGTAGAACATGGTCCAACTGACGGCTTCTATGCACTTCGGCTAACTAGAGAACCAACTTCACGTTTTCTACCCCTAGCTCTATTCTGCGCGACCGTTAGTGTGACCTGTCCTTAGAACATGGTCCAACTGACGGATTCTATCCAATTTCGGCTAACTAGGGAACCAACTTCACGTTTTCTACCCCTAGCTCTATCCTGCGCGACCGTTAGTGTGACCTGTCCTTAGAACATGGTCCAACTGACGGCTTCTATCCACTTCGGCTAACTGGAAAACTAACACGATGTTTCCTACTCCTAGTCCTGTCCTGCGCGACCGTTAATGTGGTCTGTCCTTAGAACAGGACCCAACTGACGGATTCTATCCACTTCGGCTAACTGGAAAACTAACACTCTTTATGCGCACGGTACACTCGTCGAACTGCCTTACTATCCATGCGCAGGCTCACCGGTACTTTGGCACTTTCGGATTCTATCCACTTCGGCTAACTGGAAAACTAACACTCTTTACGCGCACGGTACACTCGTCGAACTGCCTTACTATCCATGCGCAGGCTCACCGGTACTTTGGCACTTTCCACTCACTCGGCTTACTCTCGGAGGCACTAATTCGCGTGGTGATCAGTTTCGATCTCAAACGGTTCTGATTCTTCGAAGTGTGTTTGAAGGAGACCTAGGCGATTTTTCCCCCCTCTACTCTCTACCTATGCTCTGGCGGACACTTGCTGAACTTGTGATCTTATATTTACCAATCGGAATGACGTCAGGAAACGGGCGTCACGACGGCTAAGGCTTCGGTTCGGAACTCGTCTGGTATCGTCCACTGGTCAGGTGCTACTTCTTCAACTCGTGTCTGTAGGTCGGCCGTGGTACTCTCTGTCGAGCTCGGTGATCAACTACTCCTTGATAAATCGTTGCCCAGAATATTCGTCGGTTTCCTTTCCTCGAGTTTTCTCCCCTCCACAATTATGCGCGCTTCGATTTGTGGACTTTGAAAAGTTTTGCTACAACTTATAATTCGTATATTTACCCAGGCGTGACGTCAACAAGCTGCGTGCGATCCGAGAACGGACGGTCTGGTTTCTCTCGCTTCTGCCAGGGAACTAAATATGCTCCGCGACGTTTATTTCCAATACCGATCGATGTTGTTTCAATCATTCGTTCTCGATTCGCTGGCGCGCGCAATTACCAATCGTTCATTCTTCACAACCACGCTCGCGGTATCGGCGTGAGCTACGGAGGGTGTTTAGCCTATTTATCGGGTTAGGGGTGATTCACGGATTTATCACGAACCTGAATGGTATTTTTAAACCTATTATTACTGATGGTGTGAATTTAAATCTGTACAAGGAGCTTTTGGCTGATAATATAGCTGGAAAATAGTAACTTCGTTACAATACATTCATGTATTTTTTCTTTAGTCATATTTCCAGTGTAATTGCAAATTTTTATTCTAGGTTTCCTCATTTTAGTTAGTTCAATATTGCAGGTATCTTTCAGTTCATGATGATGATGAAGATAGTGAAGGTGCAAATTTTCTCCTAAAAGCCAGGCCACCACCGACAATATGATATCCATTCTCTCCCTTAACATCCAGTCTGTCCGTAACAAAGGTGATGAATTACATATATTACTCAAACAGCAAGGTTATCCAAAATTGGTACTGCTTTCTGAACACTGGCTTAAACCTGACGAGCCTATTCACATACCTGACTACAGCATTGTATCTAGTTATAGTAGAACTAACTCACTCCATGGCGGAACAGCTATTCTTGTCCACAACTCATTCCTAGATATGTCGTTCAATAAGGCTGAGATGTACTGTGATATGCGTGAAGAAAAACAATTTGAAATAACCTTGGTATTCTCAAAAAACCTGAATCTGTATGTCGCATGTATCTACAGAGCACCTACATAGAATGCCCATAGATTATTAGATAAATTAGAAGATCTTCTTTCAAAAATTCCTCTCCAAAATTATCTTAACTGGTGATTTCAATATTAATTTTCAGGACAAAAATGACAACACCACTCAGAGATTAACAAATATACTTGATTCATTCAACATCTCAAATTATGTTACATCTCCTACTCGCATATCACAGTACTCATCAACTATGATTGACTATGTTCAAATATTGACGATTCTACTACCTCATGTATAGTTTTACCATCCGGTTTGTCAGACCACGAAGCTATATATACCACAATCACTCTGATTCATAGAAATACCAAAAAACATAACTATGGAAGAATTTATAGTACAAAGAATTATCATAGGTTTTATCACAAATGCTCAGAAATCACATGGTCTAACCTACTGCTAGCAGAGATCCCTTCAAAACCTTCTACGAAGAAATTGTAAATAAATTTCAAATAGCATTTCCTAAAATCAGAATAAATAAGAAAAAACTCAAACCTGGATCACAAAAGGCATAAAAATCTCGTCTAGAAACCTTAGGTCACTTCATCACATCAGAAAATTCACTTTTCCCATAATTATTTCAATAATTATAGGAGAATATACAGGAAAATCATCAGAGCTATGAAGAACGCATATTTTAATAAAAGAATAGACGATTCTGACAACAAAGCTAAAGAAAGCTGGGCAATAATTAATGAACTTAGGGGAAAAGAGGTTAAAGCAACTCCAACTGATCTGAACTTAAAGCCGGAAACCTTAAACAATTTTAACTGTTCCATAGCCAAAAAACTTAATGATCTCATCAGTCCAACTCATGACCCATTAATTTACCTAGAAAGTGTCAATATAAAAAATTCCTTTTCTTTGAACAGCACTAATCTAACTGAATTGAAAGAGGTAAACCTTCCTGACGATGCACTTAATGTCCTGGTCGAACTTATTAGTAGATCATTCACAGAGGGACTCTTTCCGCATTTCCTCAAAACCTCGGTAGTGATCCCGATCCACAAAGGTGGCAATAAAGATGAGCTGGCGAATTTCAGACCAATATCCCCATCCCAACATTAGCTAAACTAATTGAAAAACTAGTAAAACGGAGATTCATGGAATTTGTAGACAACAATATACTGAGTGCACATCAATATGGCTTCCAAAAAAACAAAAATACATCCGATGCCATATTTGCTCTCTTGCAGACAGTTTATAATGAAATCAACAACGCGGAAACAACTGCAGCGGTTCTATGTGACTTCTCTAAGGTATTTGACTGTGTCAACCATGATATACTACTGCAAAAACTCAGCAGATACGGTTTTAGGGACAACAGTCATACTTGGATAAGATCATATCTCACTGCAAGAAAGCAAATTGTAAGGACGTCTTCGGATTCGAATATCAGTGATGTGAAATATGGCGTACCCCAAGGCTCTGTTCTGGGTCCCGTCCTGTTTCTCCTATACATCAACGATCTGACTAACATCCCAAATACAGGAAAACTCACCATCTTTGCCGACGATACTACATTAATATGGCATGACAAAGACAAAGACAGGCTGCATACCAGAATGAGTGCAGATATGATTAAAGTAAAAGATTGGTGCGATTCTAATTTCCTAACACTTAACACCAAAAAAACCAATGTAATAGCATTCAAATGTACATTTTCAGATATCTCTTTAGGAACAAACACTATCGAAAACAGCACCACATCGAAATTTCTAGGATTCCATCTAGATAAAAATCTAAAATTTGACGAACACATCAGACATCTCAATAAAAAATTAGCATCTGGATGTTACGCGCTAAGAAATGTTGTGAAAGAGCTAGGTTTTCCCAACGCTAACCTAACCTAGCTCTTTCACAACATTTCTTAGCGCGTCAGTCTTTGTCTTACAGAAAAGAGCCATCAGATATCTTTGTAAGGCCAAGAGGCAAGATTCATGTAAACCCCTCTTTCTTGAGCATAAAATACTAACAGTCATTTCAATTATATATATATATATATATATATATATATATATATATATATATAATGGAAACAGTGACCATAATCCACAAGAACAGAGTAATTATAAGTCACAAATACTGCATATTCAACCCGTCAAGCTAACCAACTCAGGCTTCCAATACCCAATTCTTATATCAACTTTTATATAATGGTATTAAGATGTACAATAACCTCCCGCTAGAAATTAAAGAAACAACATCGCTAAAACTATTTAAAAAAAACTATTAAGTGATAAAGCCTATTATAATCTATAAGATTACTTTAATGACACACTGTGATATCCTAGTTTATTGAGTATACCAATCTTTTCATCTTTTTATATTATCTGTTTAATCTATATTATTTATGTTCTTTTATTGTAAATATATTACATTTTATTAATGTTATTGTGAAAACTTAACTATTTACAATAAGCTAATGTCTTATAATTTTTAAATTGACTGATTATCGATAATCTTACTGTATAACATTGTGTTTGTTAACAAGAGATAACTCTTAGCAACAATAAACATATTCTCTCTCTCTCTCTCATCCTGAACTGCTTTTTCTAAAATTTCTTTTTTTTTTTTGTTTGACAGGATAGTATGACCGAGCCATTTTTTCCCATTCTGATTTGTTTTACTCCGACTTTCAGGTCAATCAGATTGATTGTCTGATTCAGATCTGATTTTGTTTTATTGCCATCTTGTGGAGCTTTTGGTTTGATGATAACTTTGGGTGGATTTGTTTTTCTTTCTGGGTCACCAACATTTGATTTAACTGCATCAGCATAATTCAAGGAGGGCGTATTTTTCTCCTTTTCTTCATATGATTTGAGCTTTTCTTGGAGCATTTTTATTATTTCATTTCTATTGTTTATTGAAGTGAAACTTCTAATGCGACTTCCAACAAGGTTGCGTTAAACGTTTAACGCTACCATGGAGGGGGTATGAAAGCACTGTTGTGAGCGAGAGTGAAGGCGTGGCACTCGAACGCATGCGCGTAGTGTACCTGTTACAGGCCAGCGAGAGCTTTGGCAACGAGTAGCGTCCAATATTCCAACGCAAGAAGGAGAGAGAAAGAAAGATACACAAAGGTAGAAAGTAGGAGAGAGAAAGAGAGTGAGTCGGTAGATCCCAAGCACATTCGCGTGGTATTCTTGCTATGCAGCGAAGTAAACAGTGTGAGCGTCGTGAAATTAGCTGAAATACGTACTTGTTGTTCTATTTTATTGTGCATAGTCAACCACAGCGAAAATAATCCGAAGAAATTGTTTCTAATTGCCATTTATATTTCACCAAATATTTCACATAATCCCATTGTAAATGTTATAGATTTGGATATTTCTTCACTCGAAAATGATAATTAAAAGATGCAATCAATTGTGAATTGTAAGCAATGTTAATGAAGTTTGTCTTAAAGAAACAATATGATTTCACTAAAAATCAATTTCTATCCCTTCCTATTTTCATTTCCACATTTCGAAGTTTCACTTCTTCCGCGCGGAGGGACTCCACGCACTATTTTTTATTTTATCTTTATCTTCGATAGTGTTTTCAAGGTAATCGATCAGCTCGTAATTTCTACATTTTTTGCATGAGAATTTTAGTAGTCTTGTACGTATAGGCAGACACCTTATTTCTGAAGATGACAGTTCAGAGCATTGGTTACAATAGAGTTTCTTGCATCCATCACATGCTGAGCAAGGATATTTTTGTTCTTTAGTAGGTTGAAAAATATTTTCACACTCTGAGCATTTCATTGCCATGTTGGTTTATTGATTGAATCATTCAATGTGAATGTCTCGGTTTATAAATGCTCCTAAACATTCTATTTTTTAAGTGTGTTTAAGTTATAAATAATAGCTGTGTTTAACATCATTCTAAAGAAAAAAACGCGTGTTAGTAAAGTTAGGATTAGATTTGTTTTGTTTGTAAAAAGTACATTAATTAATCCCAAAAAAACTGTTCCCAAAAAACTTCCCAAAAAAAAATCATTATCAGTCTAATTTATATCTCGCCTAAAATTTTGTGTTTTTATCTTGGAGAGTATTGACCTGTGTGTTTTGGAATTCCATTTCTTATCAGCTAAGTATTTCCTACGTTTTTTGTGACTGATCTTCAACGAACGAGAATACATGCTTTGGAAAAGCAGGACCTGACTCAGGACAATTGTCTACCTATTCTGAATTAGAAGAGATATTGACTCTCCCCGACCCCCGAGTGTATGACCAAGATACAAGATGGATTTTCAATTTAAATGCTGTAAGAAAGATCTGAACAACTATGTCTGTATATTTTGTTTCAATATTTTTCACAAAAGTTGCCTTGGAAGAAACAAAGGACATATGATTGTGGATAAACATAAAATCTACTGCTCTGGATTATGTGCACAAAAAGCAGAAGATCAGGAAAATAACGTTGAACAAGTCAATATGGAGAAGTTAATAGCAGATATGAAACAGGAACAAAGAGAAAAAGAAGCCTACATTTTAAAAATTCGGAGAACTTCTCAGGCTTTTGAGGAGGATGTTGTTGAAGTAGAAAAAAGCTATCAGGCACAAATCGAGAGCCAGCAAGTCTTGATGAAGGAACTAAGTGATAATCTTGAAGAAAAGAAACTAGATGTGATGAAGGCTGAATTGAAATTGATGGAAGAAAAAATTCACATCTTGCGAAGTACTCCTGCTAAGAAATCAAATAGAGGAATTGATTGACCTGAATAACAAACTTGACAAAAAGTTGTTAGAAATAAAAAATGAATTAAAAGACAACATCTTGACAAATGAAAGTAACAAAGATATAAATTCCTGTATCAAAGGAACTGATCAATCTCCAAAAAAAGTGAAAAAAATGAAGAAAATCAGAAAAAAATGCAGCGAAGGACGAAAAAAAAGAGAAGCACTAGAAATAAAAAATAAAAAAGGAAATAAAGTCAAAACAGTGCGTGATAATCTCAAAAAAAATCAAAATTCCGATTTCACTGTAGAAATTATTGAATGTGAATCGGATTCCAGCAATCGAATAATGAATGGAAGTCATGATGCAACTGAAGAGTACACTACATTAGAAAGGGAACTGATGGAGACCCATGTGACTCCAGAAGAAATTGAGACTCATGTGGATGATGCATCACCAACTCAACATAGGATTATGATTGTCGGGGACCAATACGCAACTGGATTCAAAAAACCTCTGTTCTCAATCATAAATAGGAACAAATTGAATCTTAACTTGGACGAAATCATCAAGCCCAACACTGAGCTGTCTGATATAACAAAAAACATTTTCTGTGATACATTACAATATGGCCAGAAAGACTTTGTTATGATTCTGTTCAATACCATCAATGTAAGCAACTCCAGATCTCTAAACCTAGCATTAAGGAATATTTTGAACATAAGTAAAACAACTAACTTATTAATTATTTCAGAATGTCACTCAAGCTCTGATAGAGTCATCATCAATATTATAAGAAAGGCTATCAGCCACTTCACCAAAGCAAATAGAAACTGTTCAATTACTTTTATTACTGACAGCAAACAACACAGAAGTAAATTTGAAGTAATTGAAAAGGTAGAAGTTACCCTAAACTTCAGATTATCTTGTAATAACATTGTTTTGAAAACTCTCAACAATAATCTAGGAAGTAATTTAATCAACAATGATAAAATTGAATGTGATACATCAGAACTGAATTCTTTTTTAGCGAAAACTCGAGAAGACTCCACAATAGATTAGGTGATAGCAATTATCAATTATATTATTGAACATTCAATGTATCAGAAATAAAGTCGATGATCTTGCGATATTTGTAGAGGAGCAGGGTTTGCCAACCTTCATCTTACTAACTGAACACTGGCTACTAAATTCTGAAACTTGTTATATTCCAAATTATGTATTAGTTGCTAAGAATTGCAGGAATCAATTTAAGAATGGTGGTACTATGATTTTAGGGAATGAAAATAAAATTCACAATCTCAGGCTTATTGCTGTAGATAGATATGACTACCTAATAGTGGAAAAAGAGTTTGAATTCTCTCTAGTACATGAGCGAAAAAATAATATATTCCTGATCTGCCTTTACAGAGCACCCATTTCTGATGTGAATACCTTTTTAGAAAAACTTGAAACTCTTTTATCCAGCTTGCCGCCTAATGCTCACATCATATTAGCCGGTGATTTTCATGTAAATTTTGCGAATATTCCCTAGCTAGAGAAAATTTAAGGAATTTGTTGTCCTCCTTCAACATAATGATGCATGTTGAACAACCAACACGTATCATCAAAAATTCTGCTACTATAATTGACTATATGTGTTCAAATTTAGATAGACATAGTATTAGTTGTTGTACTATTCCTGCAGGTATCTCTGATCATGAAGCAGTATTTTTCCAGTCCAACAACTTCAATATCACACCTCATAAAAATGGTTTTAGGTATGGCAGGATTTTTAGTGCAAAAAATTTCATAAAATTGCAGAAGAAATGTCAACAGATACCATGGAACACTCTCAAATATTCCGAGGAACCTATCAATACATTTCATAATTATTTATCAACCTTATTTGAGAACTGTTTTCCATTGCAAAAGCTCAAAATAAAAAACCGTAGATAACTAAAGGCATCAAAATATCTGCACGAAACTTGAGGTCGTTGCATACCATAAGAAAACAAGTACAAAATGGTTTTTTTATAACTTATTTCAATGCTTACAAACGTATATATAAACAAGTTATCAATAATGCAAAAGAGACATACTACAAAAATCGTTTAAAAAACTCAAAAAATAAAACAAGAGAGAATTGGATGATAATTAATGAACTAAGAGGAAAAAATAAATCACAACCAATCAATATTGAAATTGACCCTGATATTTTAAATAACTTCTATTGCTCCATAGGCCACAAACTCACAACCAATCTCAATTCACAGGTCGACTCTTTAGACTATCTGAAGTATGTTAGCATTGCACAAAATTTTCACCTTGAAGATACTGACATATTTGAGCTGAAAGAGGTTATCAATGAAATAAAAAATAAGAGCTCATCGGGTATGGACGGCCTATCTGTAAAAATTTTTCAAAATCTACCTGACCATGTCCTACTCACCCTAGCTGAGGCAATTAACAGTTCCTTCAGAATGGGACAGTTCCCTTCCTGCTTGAAACAAGCAGTTGTAATCCCCTTGTACAAAGGTGGTGACTCAGATGATCCCTCGAACTTTCGCCCAATTTCATTATTATCAACATTATCCAAAATAATAGAAAAACTAGTCAAAAGAAGAATGATGGTACATCTTACCAGAAATGACATATTAAGCCATGCCCAATTTGGATTTCAAAACTCGAAAAGCACAAATGATGCTTTTTCTCGTTGCTAGAAAATACATATGTTACTTTGAATAATGGAGAAACCGTAGCGGTATTTTGCACTTCTCCAAGGCTTTGATTGTGTCAGCCATGAGATATTACTGCAAAACTACAATTTTACGGTTTCCGAAATTCCTCATTAGACTGGTTCCGCCGTATTTGTCAGAAAGGAGTCAAGTAGTAAAAATACAGGAAGACTACTCTAACAGTGGCAAAGTCATGGCTCACAAGGTGGTCAGTCCTATTCTATTTTATTGTATCTAAATGACCTAGCCACCATTCGCATCCAAGGAAAATTCACTTTCTTTGCGGATGACACCACCATTCTATGGCATAGCAAAGACATAAATCACTTGAAAGAATCAATTGCTCTCGATCTAGAAAAAATTAAGCAATGGTGTGACTCCAATCGACTCTGTTTCAATTAAAAAAAAGCAAATCTAGTCACCTTTAAGTTTGACTTTGATCATTTGTACTTAGATAACCAGATTATAACAAATAAGCCACAAACTAAGTTTCTAGGTCTAATTATAGACAACAAGCTAAAATTTGATGAGCATGTAACGACCTTGAGCAAGAAGTTAGCCTCTAGCTGCTTTGCAATGAAAATTGTTTCAAGAGAATTAAACGTAGCCTCGCTAGGATGGTCTACTTTTCCCTAGTTGAGTCACATTTGAGGTATGGCATTGCCTTCTGGGGTTTATGCAATAACCAGCTGTTTCAATGTGTTTTATTCTACAAAAAAGAGCAATCCGATACCTGTGTAAAGCTCAATATCACGATCACTGCAAACCACTTTTTATTAGCCAACAAATATTATCACTCGTTTGTTTATTTATTTTGGAAACTGTATGCCTCATCCACACAAAATATGGTTCAACACCTACTGAAACACGAAAACATAAAACAAGAAATGAAGGTTGTGTTCCCTTACCCTTACCTAAATCTATTCTGACAAAAAACTCCATCATGTATGAAAGCAAAAAAATATATAATCATCTGCCAGCCAGTTATAGAAACATAACTTCTCTGAAGAACTTTCGAAAGACTGTAAAAAAGGCTCTATTGCAGAAAGCTTATTATAACCTGCAGGAATATTATGATGATATACTATAGTTCCTTATGGGAATTGATTTGATACTGGATATTTATATTATTGAATTTTTTATTTTTTATCTCATATGTTTTGATTTATTATGCAAGACTACTGTTAAATCTTAAGGGTGGTAATTGTTAGTTGGTTAGTTACCCTTTTGTTAATGACCTTATTTTATAATGTGTTTGTTTATAATGTGTTGTTTCAATAGTCCTTCTTTTTTAAAGTAGATTGACAATATTTTTTTATTTATATATGTAATATTTATCTTTTATGTTCGTACATTTTATCCACTTGACATTCATTTATTTTATTGTATTTTTTATCTCATATGTTTTGATTTATTATACAAGACTACATTAAATCTTAAGGGTGGTTTTGTATGTTTTTTTATTTTATGTATGTTTTTTATTCATATATGTAATATTTATCTTTTATGTTGTACATTTTATCCATTTGACATTCACGTATCTAATTATCTATACATTTCTTATTTTTTTTCTATTTTCATGCTTTGTCAATAAGAATCAACTCTTCAGACAATAAAGTATATATTGATTGATTGATTTCATTTGTTCCTGGTAATAATGTGCGCACACCACTGGAGGGTTGTAGGTATTGTTTATCACTTTTATTTTTAGGCCAGGTAGATTTTTTGTTCCTGAATCAGTTCACCTTTTTCCAATCAGTCTTCGGTTTTTTTAATAGCACAAAAACACACTAGAGTTGGATTGAAAATAGTATCAGATTGATTGATTTACGAAATGTATCCACTTTCTATTATTGGTGTTCAGAATTAATATGCACTTTAGAAAGGGATTTTTTTTTTGGCATCTATTGGAATTAATTGAGGAGATTGGTTGAGGAGATTAAGTGAGGAGTTTAATCAGTGCACAAAGGCAACAGTAATACATATTGACAACCAAGGAGCACAAAATGGATCGTACCATTCCAGAACCAAACACATAGATGTGAGGCATCATTTCTTGAAAGAAAAGATAGCTGAAAAGTTGGAATTGAGATATATTTCAACAGAGAAGCAAGTTGGAGACTCACTAAAGCAGTGGAAAAGAATAATTTATTGTGTGACAAGGGTCAAGGCTTGCATTATTTTAAATAAAGAGGCTGTTGAAATATATTTAAAATATAACTACTCATGTAGAGATTGACGTTTTATTTTTTATTTAGACAGCTATCAAACAAGTTCTGTTCTATCTTGTATATTATTATTAAAACAAAGTTTTCTTATGTTGTTGGTTTCTTGTGTCCCACAAATCATACTCAGCCAACAAGAACTTCGCTGAAACTGTAAAACACCCACTTTGCGACTGCGAAGCGCTGTTTTGAGTTCCTCGAAGGGGTTTCACTAACTCCCTCAGAAATCAGGAACTCAGCTCCTAGGAAACTGATAGGGTAATGTACAAAAGACCTTATAGGTCGAGGTAGGGAGAGGATGAAGAGCCATAATGATCCCCCTACAATCTACTACGAGTGGATGTTCCGTTTTTGAATGAAGATAAATAGATGATAATTTATTCATCATTAAAATGTTTACACAAAATCACTTAGTTATGACTATATACTCATCATCCCAAAACCAAAATAATATTCAGCTTGAATATTATTTTGTATGTCACAATGTTGTGTGTGACATCTTATGTAAAATTGGCAACACCACCTCAACACTCTAGTATGAGTTCAAATATATAACACACTTTGCCCGATTTCTCATATTTGTGACATCCTCACACATGATTCACAAATACCTACATTTATGGGAAAGGATGATAATTTGAAACTGTAATAATTCCTGCAATTTGAAGTGTAACAGTGATCTGAAAATAGCTGATGATCCCCAATAGATGGATCTACCAGTAGGGTTGATACAATGAAAAGTACCACAATTGAGGGATATTCATGCGATCCCACAATAATTCTGATAAGTGTATGTGTGTCTGTAATCTTCCACAATGAGTGCCAAACCGTTTGACCAATCGAGGTGAAATTTGGTATGAAGATACAGTTTCTGCCCTGAATGCGACCATTCGTTTTTGACTGTCATCTGTCAAACGGAAGGGTCACTATTAAAAAATTACAGAAACTATATCGCACGAAACTTTACCTGCAATATGTCATTTGAAAGCCCTTGAAAAACTATATCCAGAACAGTCAGAATGATTTCTCCAACTGGCATCTGTCAAAAATTTAAAAATGTCAATGTTCAAAACTTTGCCATTCAATTATTCAAAATCTATCCGACGGATTATATCTAAATTCGGCAGGGAGCAACACAACAAATGAATTAAATCAAGTCACTTTGACTAGGACGACCAGCATTTGGAGCCAGAACCGTTCAATTGACTGCGGTCAAATATCTCCTTGGGCAATTTACCAGTAAATTGAGGGTTGAATTGAACGATCATATTAACTTTGTACAGTCCTAAAAATGTTTGATTATTATTTTATTTCAAAATAACCCTATTCTCCCGAGGCCTGTGCCGGTCAAGTTCTGCTGATTTTTGTATATGAGGAAGGCATTTGACCTAGATGACCATGTGTTGTTATATAAAATGGAATATTATGGTATACCTTGAGGGTCGTAGTCAAAAAGGATTTCTAATTAACACTTGCTCTCAACTCGCATACATCCCAAGGATCAGTTCTTGGACCCCTGTTGTTTATTGTATTCATCAATTCTGCTGTTGCTACTGCTCAATTATCTATGCAGACGATACCAACTTAGTTATATATGCAGAAACCATTCCTAGAATGCTTAAAAAATAACAGGCTGTAACAACCTTCTCCGAGTGGTGTTCTTTGAATGGATTTATTCTTAATACCTTCAAAACTCAAAATACTCCTCATCTGATAACAGCTACTTGGTAAGAATAATTACAAGCCCATTCAACAGGTTCATTATGGTCTTGTACAGTCATTCATTAGCTTTGAAATTATTTATAGGGGTGTGGCTACCAAAGCACAAGAAATCTTTGTTTATATAGAAAAAAGCTGTAAATAACGATGGGAGTACCACAAAGGGAGGAAATCCATTATTTGAAAAAACTGTTATGATGACTCTTTCCTGTTTATTCTTATTTCATTGTATTATTCAATAAGGAAAAACATAGCTAACTATCCTCAGTGTAAATCAAAAGACTGCCAAAAAAGAACATCCTCAACCTGCTGGACAATTTACATTTATTTTAAAGGGATAAGTAAATGGTCAACTCAAATATTGATTGTATTCCATTTTCAAGGGGTTTTCAAACAATATATTGGGAAAATATTCCAAATACTGATTAAAATAAATGGGAATCATTTGAAATCAGAAAGTTGACACCCATATATAGGGTGTAATCATTAACTTCTTGCACAACCGCTAACAGTTTATAGTCCATCAAAAAATCAAAATAAAATTCCTTTGAAATTTTTACAATAAGTCCTTTTTTTATTTTCAACCAGTCTAAGTAATTCTTTATAAAATGGCATTATATACTCGTCACAACGGGTGTGCAAGAAGTTAGATTACACCGGTATTTTAGGAAATGCATTCATTGATATTTCAACATTTCAATAATCAACATTCAAATTCAACTTACCATGCTCTTCCTAATCAATTTGAGTTCGGTGGCATTCTTGCACTTTGGTCTCTCAGAAGTACTATCAAAATTATAGAATAATGCTTCGTTTTTTGAAAGGGAATAAACTTTGATAATGTTCTCAAAATCCACGAGAATATATTCTAAATTCGAGACTTCACTTTCTTTAAATATTTCTGTGATAACTTTGTAATGCTTAATGAGAACATAACAGTTGACAATTGAATATAATTTTTCAGTTGTTACGTTTGAAATTATACACACCATTTGATGAAGAGAATCTTTCAACATAAGAAAACCATAACAAGGTTGGATTATGATCAAAGCAAATAATAAAGTATGTTTTCTCGGTTTTGAATGCACACCAAATCCCCAGTGGGGGTAATCACTATATTTAGTTGACTGTATTTCAACAAAATGACAGGAACTGATTGAAATCAGATCCAGATGTGATAAATGTTCATTTAAACAAACATGGTCGGTTTGTATACAAACTGATGACAAACTTATTAGATTTTCAAGAAGAGATAACATCAAAGTCTGCTTGATTTCACTTATGTCATTAAAACAGTTTTCAAAAAGCTTTAAAATGGCATCAACCATCAACAAATCTTGGGCTCCTAGTTTATGACTTTTAATAAAATTTGTAAACAAGGATTCAACATGTTCTGTGAAGTCCCCTTTCATATAGGATGTGTCACACAGTATGTAGGTCGAATTATATTTATGAGCTTTTCCAATGGAAAATTTCGATCCTACTTTCGGGAAGTTTAACAAATGATTGTCTATTATAAAAATGCTCATGTGAACTCTGGTGTGATGGTCCAATTCGATAAATGCAAACATCGGATCAACTTTTGTAACGACACCCTGAAAACTATTCATTAAATAAGTTTGTTATAAATTAACAAAATAACACGCACATCATATTCCAACTGAATCTCAGACATTTTTCAAATTTGAAAGCTAGTCCTTTCTCGACAAATTGTTCCACCGACGAATGGGAATGCTTTTATATTCACCAATTAAGTGTCCACCAAGTCGTTTTTAAACGTGTGCATCGTGCATCATCCGACAGACTAACCCTAACCTCTAACCAAAGAGTAGAGGACAAGAGACAAGAGAAATCACTTGCCCTATTCATGAATAAAATAGTAAAATTGTGTTGGAATCCTTGAAACCAGTGTTGCCAGTTTCGAAATTCCAAATTATCCAATGGTTACCCGATTATTATCCGATTTGAAAATTTTAAAAGTACAATTTTTTAGAATGGATTGGTTTTTAGAAACATTATCATCACAACAATCGATGAAAGTATAGATCATGGTTCTAGTTATTTTTGTGAAATTCGGAGTTTTTGACGGTTTTTATCATAGGACACTTACAATAGAAAACAGCACCTAGCGCCCTCTTGGGAAATAGCTGACGCTTTTTGAGTGGTATTTCTGAAGTTTGGTTTCTGAACTGGTTAGTTTGTTCAATCAATCATCCAAATTATGTAACGCCCCTGTTATTGTTCTGCAAATGGATAAAAAAATAATCTACACATATATGCATAGTGGCGTATAGCGGTCGTTCTTAGTATTAGAATTTTTGAATACTTTCAATAGGTACAACCTACACATAGAATGTAAGGGTGCAATGAATTTCATTTATTTTTCGTTGTATCCAGGGATTATTGTTCACTACAACCCGGAACTGATTCATTCAGTTGTTATAGATTCTGCATCCTTCTGAAAACAGTAATTTTATGGGAATCAAAATACTTCAGGTGATGTCAAATTCATTGATCCTTGAATCCTTCATGTATATTTTCTCACCCTCCAAAATGCTTTCTCAGCGTGTATTCAAGATTCAAGTATTCAGTTATTTCAAATTTCAGTTAGAAATACGTCATAAGACACAATATATAACCAGACGTTGCAGCTTGCAGTTAGTTTCACCATAGAACTAGAAAAATTGACCTGACTTCTGACGTCGCTATGAATTTCGTGTCCGTGTCAAAAATTTGAAGCTAGATCACAAAACTTAAGCACATTGTTTAAGTTCTGTGTGAGATATGCAGACATAAAACACCAAACTGAACCAGATTTCTTGTTCTATAACAGAATAGAAAGAAAAATCCTGTGTAGGATCCGAATATCATCCGAAATTACAAAAAAGAATCCCAAATTATCCAAATTTATCCGATGAATTAACCCCAAATCGGATAATTATCCGGTAAACGGCAACACTGCTTGAAACTGTCAGCTTAGCCTGTCATTTACGTTTCATTCACAAAATACGAGATCTGGTGAGATTTTGGTTTAGCCAATCACCAGCCAGAGCACGCCATATGACAGACTGTACTCGTCTGAAGAATGAGAAAACGCTTCGGGTATTTTCGTATTTGCAGGACGAATGAAATAATTATGCCCTTGGATAGAATTATAGTTATTTATGCAACAAGTGCAAAAAGTAAGTGTTTATTGCACTCGACGTGAAGTTGTTGAAGTGTGATAAACACTTTTTGCACGAGTTGTATACAATATTTTTTCCACGTTCATGCAAAAATAAAAAAATGGTTTATTCAGGTGGCACTAAGTGTGGGAAAATGAAAAGCGTAATTAAATAGCAAAATATTCAATTATTAATTAGCACTATCGATTTGCTTTGAGAAAGTGAGGAACTGATACCTATGTTAGGAACTAACTCAAACATTATTTTTGGCAAGTAGTATGACTAAGCAGGAACGGCAATGAGTGCGGGCAAACCATGAGTAGGAGAGAGAAAGACTAATAATACGTGCGATAGAGAGAGGACGCCACAGTTGGGGGCATTGAACACTAGAGGTCGCTGCGGTGGGGCGAGACAGCGTTGAGACAGTGCAAGAGCGCCACAGTTGGGACATTGAACACTAGAGGTCAATGCGGTGGGGGGAGACAGCGTTGAGACAGTGCAAGAGCGCCACAGTTAGAGCATTGAACACTAGAGGTCGCTGCGATGGGAAAGACCGCGTTTGAGAGGTTGAGACATTGTCTAAAGATATATCTTTAGACAATGTCTCAACCATTGTTGTCTCAACCTCTCAAACGCGGTCTTCCCCATCGCAGCGACTTCTAGTGTTCAATGCCCCAACTGTGGCGCTCTTGCACTGTCTCAACGCTGTCTCCCCCACCGCAGTGACCTCTAGTGTTCAATGTCCCAACTGTGGTGCTCTTGCACTGTATCAATGCTGTCTCGCCCCACCGCAGCGACCTCTAGTGTTCAATGCCCCCAACTGTGGCGCTCTATCGCACGTATTATTAGTCTTCCTCTCTCCTACTCACGGTTTGCCCGCACTTATTGCCGTTCCGGCTTAGTCATACTACTTCGGCATTTTCTAGTAATTTCGTAATTCAGTATGCAATAAATATGATTGAAAATAATATAAAATATACAATTGTTTGAAATGTTATACAATATAAAAGAAAATGTACTAAAAATTGCGTCGATTTGACGTTTATGTTTGTCATGATCACAAATGACAGATGTAGAATGACAAATGAGTGCAATAAACACTTAATTGCACAGTGCAATAAAGAACCACTTTTTTCACTAAATATAGTACAATAAAGTTTTGTTTTTTGCATGAACGTAGAAAAAATATATCAACAAACTATATTATCAGAATTAGTCAGAAAATAGGTTACAAGATCCCTTAAATTGAAACTAAGATGTCTAGAAATCCTGGTGTATGCACTCATATCTGAAAATGTGTGGGATCAAATGTGCGAAGATATGGCCTGCTTGATTTCTTAGATTGCAAGCAGTTTTAAATGATTGCTGAGTAGATGTCAACACCAAAGAGCAACTCTCCTAAGAAATGTATTCGGACAATGTTCAGTTCGCTCCGAAATCGTCAAAGATGTGGATGAAGTAGATTCGGCCATTGTCTACAATCATTCGGCAGACAGCAACAAACACTTCAGTTTTCTTTATTACTACATCTATTCGAATCGAAGCTTCGGCTTTTCGCTCCTCGGTGTCGCCTCAGTTACTGACGAATCAGTATTTTCCCAAGATTTCATTTTAGGTAATATTTAGCTTTGATTACGTTGAAAATAGGCACAGAAAATGTCATAAACAGACAGTGTCGGTCTAGAATTTTATTCCTGTTTGCTTTTGGCGTTTGGCTTGTTCAATTGTAGTGTTAGAAAATCGAGAATTCCGTTTTCATTTCGAACTATACATTTATTCAAAATGAAGTGCATGGTTCCATCTTGTGAAACTGAAATGACATTTTATGTAAGTAAAATATAGTATATAATACCATTGTCTCTTTAGACAATGATAGAACAATACAATTTAAATAATATGTGATTTCTGAGACTTTTCAATTTTATTTTTTTAGACTTACTCTTCGTATGCATGACTCTTGGATGAGAGCTTTAGTGGATCCCCCTAAAGAGCAATAGAGTGACAAAAATTGTGTCTGCAGTGTGCACTTATTTAGGGAGGATGATATATATTGTGGTAAAG